>CM040129.1:178800000-179134909 GCA_022559845.1 Amorphophallus konjac | reverse complement strand
GTCACTTCCTTCAGGCGTGGGCCTTCTTCCTTTCAATTAAACCATCATCATGACGGTCTGGGAACATACCGTTACTTCGAAATAACGGCCCAAGATCCATCCGTCACCTCCTTCAGAGATTGAGTTCCTGTTACTTCCCTTATGACGGCCTACTTCAGACCGTCGTTTCCAAATAGCGCCCCAGAGTACATCCGTTACTCCCCCCAGAAACTCTGATTATTCACATCAATCTAATCTTCCAAAGCACACAACTCAAGTTCTTTCAATTGAGGCAATCTCATCTCATTCAAGCAAGCTTAATAAAATGTAATTCATGATAAACCAAGTTCTGAGTGGCAATCTCATAACATCTTTCATAAACAAAGGAAAATCAAAGTACATTCAACTTCTTATCCGCAAGAGGGCGGATTCTTCTCAACTCTTTCAAGTAATCTCGGCGTGTTTCGTCATTTTCTTCAACTTCTGCCTGCCACGGGCGCACCTTGCTGATCTCCCACATGGTCAGCGCGTTCCGGATCGCTCTTTCATCTTCCTCGGTCCCCATCTTCCTAGGTAGGAGGGGAGGGTAGTACGATAGTGCAGAAACACTGATTCGAGGTAATCCGATCTGAAGGTGGCATCGGTGCGGGTTGTAGATCGCCATGGTAGTGTTTCCAACCAGCTGGAGGTCCAGGCCTTGACGCCGCGGTATTTTAAGAAGAATGCTTCGAAGAATGCTTGGCCGCATGATGAACCTTTCAAGAGGCAAAGCATTGAAGAAGAGGCGCCATTCATCACGCGTTTTCTTACCCGCCGTCCTGCATTCAACATGAGAAGAATATCCAAAAGCCCCTCCAATGAAGAAGAGGGGGTGGCTCCCAAAGATCCGGCTCGCCGAAGTTATATCTTCCTTGGGAAGGAATTTGATTCTCACTCCTATCCAACACTCAAGGAGTATCATGGAACCGAACAAAGGCCCTCCAAGGCAAGCCGAGCTTAGTCCTTCATAGAGGTATGAGAGGACCGCTTGAGAAATAGACATACCCCGCCACAATCCTCTAATAATGCTAAGATTTTGGATATCTAAGAGGTGGTCGGTTGTGGAGAAAAGGAAGACCCCGCACAAGCAAACCGCTGCCGCCTTGGCTATTGCTTCGTGTCTCTCCCACTTGTTTTTACAGTGAGACACTATCCATTGTGCCATAGGGATCAAGTGAATGTGGCGCGGGCTGATCATGGTCCGCACGTCCTTTGGGTTATGAATGAAGTCGCTTAAGATCAAGGACGGATCAATAGGTTCTATTATATAGCAAACCCGATCCTCATCCCCCACCTTAGTCTTAGGAAGGGCTAGGTAGGTCTCTACCTCCTCCAATAGGACGGTTGCTTCAAAGGAAGGGAAGATGAGGGTATGAGTTTGTGGATGCCATAGTTCCACAAGGGCTGAAAGGCATGGCCAGTCTAAAAACAATTTCTGAAAGTTTTTGCCTAGAACCAAGAGGGGTTGGAGGTGCCACGCTTTGAGGATTGATACCACCTCTAAAGAGAGTGCCTTTACCATGGGAGCCACCCACTTCAGGTTGGAGTAACACCTTGGGCCAGGAAGAGGCTTGAAGAAGAAAAGAAGAAGGAAGGTTATGAAGAAAATTAAAGTGCAGCAAAAAAAAAAAATCTGAACTTTGGATGAAGTCATGCATGCTTACCACCCTTTGGACATTAGAGCTTAGATGCTTGGGGATTGAGGTTAGCCGTTGGAGCTCTCCATGTTCCTTCCTTGCAGCTTTAAAGCCGGTGTGGGCTTTCTCTTCCATAGCCATCACCTCGAAGCTCCTCTTCATCATGTTTTCTGCCTTTTAGAGAGGGCTCTTCAAACCCTAGAACAGAGGTTTTAGTAAAACTACGATTTTGATTAAGGTTTTAAGTTGCCAAGGCTTGTATTTAACTTTGGAAGGGTAAGACCCGAGCTAGAAGGCTTTATCTTCAATTAGGATAAGTCCTAGCGGTGATTTAAGTGGCTAAACCTCGGGTTTTAGTTATCTCGGCTCAATCCGATTCGGATTGCGACCCAGACTCTAACGGTCCATCGCATGGCCGTCACTCCACTCTAACGCGCCATCACTCGACCGTCGCATTCTCTGTGGGTTTCAGTTCCCCGGATCATGTTCTGTGGAGAGTAACGGCCGTAGGGTCTACCGTCGCTTTCTGTAACGCTCTATCCCTGAGCCGTCACATTCTCAGCCACTTGGTTCTTTCTCTTCTGGGCTAAAACGCTTCCTGACGGTCTTACTTCTGACCGTCTCTTGATTCTGACGCATCCCCTTCGGACCGTCACATTTTCCTGCTAGTTGCCCTGCCCAACTAACGTTCTGCCATGATCAACGGTCTGAGCCTTGGCCGTTATCTGTCTCTGACGCACCATCCATTGGCCGTCGTTTATCCTGAAGCCCCACAGCCCGTGTGGGCCTCTGATGATTAACGGTCTCTCACCAGAGCGTCGCTTGATTATGACGGTGATGCGGGACAACTGCTCTGATACCAAATTTGATGCGGGACCGACTGACAAATGGACTAGACCTATGATGAAGACCAAGTGCGGCCAGCACTCACACGTGACAAGGCAAGCCGAGTGATCGACCTCCGTACTATTCCTCCGAAGAGAGGCGTCTCTCAACAAGAAACCCAAGTCCACGGCCGTCCCTATGAGGGAAACGAGTGGATCAAAGCGGCAAAGGGAGCCGACGCGTAACTATGGGAGTCTAGTCCGAGCTCGGGCTCGACTAGGGCCACGGAATGGTGCTCTCAACTCGCAAAACCCACGGTGAATTGAATATGTAGCTAGGATCCTACACTCGCACGCTGCATAATCGAGAGCATACTAGCAAAGCAAATGCTAAGGGAAGGAACGTCGCACGTACCTCCACGCCTAGGCGTGGGGAAGGAACCCCGGCCGAGACCGACAACCCCGATACACACAATGAAAGAATAATTACAAGCCAACAAATGCCCACTCCACGCAGGGAGGTAACGGGCTACAGCAACTCTGTTCGGGGCGACCGGTACACGGGCTGACGGGCAGCACTCGGTGAAGGGGATGGCCGCGAGGAGGGTGTCGACGGTGATCTGCCAGTTCGCAGCAGCGCGTGACTCGGCGGTAACGGCTCCCACGACCTGGTCCGGTGTCCGATGGAGGCACCGTTAGCGAGGGCGCATAGCTGGGTCACGGGAGGAAGCCTCGGCCAAAGGGGGCACGCAGATTCCGCCCGTGGAAGCCGTGGCCGCACCTGCAAGTCGCGACGGGATTTCTGCTCGCAGAACAGCACACTCGAGCGGGGAAATTGAGAACTCGCAGTTATGGAAGGCGAATGGGGCGCCGCTTGAGGGAGGACGTCGGGGACGCAGAGCAGCAGGTCCCGGTCGAACGGCTTGGCCAGATACGTCCGGGGTTGGCCGGGAGAACGTCTGCAAGTCGTCGTTGTCCCCGGCGCCGGACTGTGCAGATGGATCTGCGCGGCTCCACGAGGATCAACGCCACGCTCGGCACCGACGTCGGAACGAAGCGAGGTCGGCGGCGTTGGAAAGAGGAGGACGAGAGGTACCAACCCTGAAGAAATCAGGTCCAAACTCGGAGTTTGTCGCTCGGGAGAACTTCTGCAAGATGGCAGGCAGGATCTGGCTCGCAGTGGGAAGGGGTCCTGCGCGATCTCACGAGAAAAATCGATGCCGGCGATGTGGACCTCGGATCGAGGCGAAACCAAAGCCCACGCGTCGGGGACTCGCAGGGGTACCTCCAGAAAAAAGGGGACGAGCAGATTCGTCCGGATCTGGGCGGAGGCGCTGCTGCAAGTCGGGGTAGAACTCAGGCGAACAGCTACGTGCACTTGTGACAGGGGATAAAGAAGGGAGGAAGCCTCGGCGTCGCACCGAGGGATGGGGAGTCGCACCCCGAGGTGATCCCGTCGCAGGATCAGAGAGAGAGAGGAGGAGGGGGCGCAGCCACCAAAGTTCTTGATCAGCAAAATTTCTTCATTATTCTTCAAAGAAAAATACATAAGATCTTTTATATGCTAGGGTTGAAACCCTAGCCAAGAGGGGGGGGGGGAAAGGGGACGCACATGACATGGGGGAAAGGGGGGGGGGTGCGCAACAAGGCAAGGGGGAAAGGGGGGGGGGGTGCGAACCACTCCTAGATTCTAGGGATGGATTGGGGAAAGGGGGCGGCCAAGGAGGGAGGGAGGAGGTCGGATGGGGAAGGGAAAGGGGAGGGGCCGCACCCCTCTTCCTACAATCTAGGAGAGGGGCGGCTGCCACCTTCCAAGAGGAAGGAAAGAGGTGGGGGCGCCCAAAACCCTAAGCCTAGGTGGGCTAAGCAAGGGAGTGGGTGGCCAGCCCAAATGGGCCAGAAATTGAACCAAAGAAATGGCCCAATAGCCCTATCTCCTATCTAATAAGCATAAAATGGCCCAACTAAAGCCTAATTGGCTCCAAATGGCCTACAAAGGTCCATAACAATGCAAAAAGTGTCCACGCAGGGACTAAACTAAGGCCCAGCATGGCCTGAAGCATAAAAAGGGACTCTGCTAGTCCGCCAAGTGGCCGCCAAGCCAAAGGGATATCGGCAAGCTCCGTGTGCTCCGTCGAGTGATGCGGCGCGTGTCCTCACCAATTCTCCCCGGGTGGGAAGAACTCGACCCCGTCGAGTAAGGGTCACGGTCGCTCAAGTAACGCTCCAGCAGGTCTGGGTCGATCTGCTCCAGCTCTCCACGTGTGATCCAGGTGTCGTCTGTCGCAGGGCGCCCTCTCCAACGCACTAGAAAGCGCTGGTAGGCTCCGCTCCTGGTCGTGGTCACCTGCTCATCCAGTATGCAATCTATATGCTCGCGTGTCTGTAATGGGGCTGGAGGAGGTGGAAGCTCAGAGGGTGTAATGCTCTCAACAGGAGGGGTAGGCCCAAAAAGCTCACTGGGAATCACCGCGGGATCCCGATATGCCACCAGATCAGAGACATTGAACGTCGAACTGATCCCATAGTCGTCTGGCAGCTCAATCTCATACGCATTCGACCCTAATCGTTTCAGAACTCGGAAGGGTCCTGCACCGCGGTCCTGGAGTTTCTTTACGGCCCCCGAGGGGAACCGTTCAGGTCTAACCCTGATCATGACGTGCTCTCCCACTTGGAACTCACGGGTGCGTCGATGCGCATCAGCTAAATCCTCATAACGTGCGTTGCTGGCCTCAAGATGGTGATGATGATGTAGACTCCGAACTAGCTGTGTGGACTCATACCTATATGAATGCAGGGGTGGTCCTGGACATCCAAATATGGACCTAATAGGCCTATGACACCTACCAGACTTGACAACGTGGGGAGGACCAGGACAACCAAAGTTGTATCTATCATGCATGGGTGTCCTACGGAATGTGGTAGACTCATGGGGACTAAATTGCCCAAACTCACTCATGGCATTCCCTATATGAGACAAACCCCTATATGATGGTGGACATGAAGAAACATGGGGAAGAGACATGTGTCCCTGGCCTCCTAAGCTCGGGCATCTGGATGCCGGTAAGGTGAGGTGTTGACTAGAAGGCCTAGGTGGTGTATGATAGTGGACCTCCTCGACAAGGTGGGGAAAAGAATATGGGTCGAGAGGCTCACTAGGGAGGGGATCGAAAGGGTCAAAGAAATGATGACCCCTCCCGACAGGTCCCTTCACAATACTTGCCCATGTGCGACATTCGCCCAGGTGCAGATAATCACCTTCAGGCACTCTCATGTATGGGGCAAGAGGCTCATGAGGAAGGCAAGGAAGGCAAGGTTCCTCCCTCGGGACCGTGAAACCATAAGCGGGGACAAAATCAACCTCCATGGGTATGGGAAATAATAAAAGGACCTCGGATGTGATATGTCCTATGGTGTAGACCGAGGTAATAGACCCCAAAGCAGGGAGTGTAAAGCTATGACTATAGGGTTGGTCAGACCCTAAGGTCAACATATAAGTCAACTCCCATTGATAATCTAAACTCCTAAGGAAGTCCTTCACATTTTCAAGAAAGCAGAAGGACCGAAAAGTGGTGTGAAAGGAGTTAAGGGGTATTATTGGGAGGGCTGGTCCCATGGGTGTATAGCAAGGAATGGAGACATCTAGAAGTGGACCCTCCCTTAGCCAGCTAGCTAAAGACTCTCCAATGACCAGTTCACCCTCGGAAGGTAAGAATGTCTCTATATGAGGGTCTAAGGGTGAAGCCTCTCTCTCGGGAGTGGAAACTGAGTCCTCTATGATGTGGGGGGGGTCACTCCCTAACTCCTCAACCTCAGTTAGGTACTCCTCCATCAACTCCTGTTCAGCCTCGTAACTCACTGGAACAAACCCAGGTGATGACATGGAGGTGGTCGGCGTAACGCCGTCATGGAAGACAAACTCACCGGGAAGGTGAGATGGGTGTAGGGTGCAGGTCCTCCTATCCAGGTCGATGGTCGCACTTCTTTCCTCCAACCAAGTTCGCCCTAAAATGATGCATGGACCAGCAAGTGTGCTGATCTTGCACCAAGCGCCATCGAAATATTTAACGGGGCCAAACCACCGTTGGAACTCGATAAAAGCTAAACCATCACGGAGAACAATCTCCCCAGTCTTAGAGAGTGACTCAACAATGTCTTGTGAGACACAGTTAGACGACACCCTACTGATGAAGTCGATCTCCGTATGCATCCCATTAGGTAGGATGGCAGTGGACATGACAGGGCGCTGGAATGACTCGGTCATCGGTATAGGGATCGGGTCTCCCGACGACTGAGTGGTAGGGGCGACACTTAGAGGTCGTACCATAAGAGCATCGAATCGGACCAATAGGGATGACTCACCTGACATGTGGGCTCGAGGAACCACCATGGGGTTGGCGCGGAGCTGGACATGCAAGACTCAACGAGACAAGGACAAAACTCTAACTAGACACAAACCTAACATTACAATGCAATGGTGGGTTACCTAGATGAACTAAGAGACTCAATGCAACCTAGATAACTCTAAGGCCTCAATTGCACCCTAGACAACCTAAAGACTCGAATGACCTAAGACCCCAATTTGTTAGAACAAACTGGTTCCCTAAGCTCTGATACCAAATTTGATGCGGGACAACTGCTCTGATACCAAATTTGACGCGGAACGGGACTAAAAAGGACTGACCTACTATGAAGACCAAGTGCGGCCAGCACTCACACGTGACAAGGCAAGCCGAGTGATCGACCTCCGTACTATTCCTCCGAAGAGAGGCGTCTCTCAACAAGAAACCCAAGTCCACGGCCGTCCCTATGAGGGAAACGAGTGGATCAAAGCGGCAAAGGGAGCCGACGCGCAACTATGGGAGTCTAGTCCGAGCTCGGGCTCGACTAGGGCCACGGAATGGTGCTCTCAACTCGCAAAACCCACGGTGAATTGAATATGTAGCTAGGATCCTACACTCGCACGCTGCATAATCGAGAGCATACTAGCAAAGCAAATGCCAAGGGAAGGAACGTCGCACGTACCTCCACGCCTAGGCGTGGGGAAGGAACCCCGGCCGAGACCGACAACCCCGATACACACAATGAAAGAATAATTACAAGCCAACAAATGCCCACTCCACGCAGGGAGGTAACGGGCTACAGCAACTCTGTTCGGGGCGACCGGTACACGGGCTGACGGGCAGCACTCGGTGAAGGGGATGGCCGCGAGGAGGGTGTCGACGGTGATCTGCCAGTTCGCAGCAGCGCGTGACTCGGCGGTAACGGCTCCCACGACCTGGTCCGGTGTCCGATGGAGGCACCGTTAGCGAGGGCGCATAGCTGGGTCACGGGAGGAAGCCTCGGCCAAAGGGGGCACGCAGATTCCGCCCGTGGAAGCCGTGGCCGCACCTGCAAGTCGCGACGGGATTTCTGCTCGCAGAACAGCACACTCGAGCGGGGAAATTGAGAACTCGCAGTTATGGAAGGCGAATGGGGCGCCGCTTGAGGGAGGACGTCGGGGACGCAGAGCAGCAGGTCCCGGTCGAACGGCTTGGCCAGATACGTCCGGGGTTGGCCGGGAGAACGTCTGCAAGTCGTCGTTGTCCCCGGCGCCGGACTGTGCAGATGGATCTGCGCGGCTCCACGAGGATCAACGCCACGCTCGGCACCGACGTCGGAACGAAGCGAGGTCGGCGGCGTTGGAAAGAGGAGGACGAGAGGTACCAACCCTGAAGAAATCAGGTCCAAACTCGGAGTTTGTCGCTCGGGAGAACTTCTGCAAGATGGCAGGCAGGATCTGGCTCGCAGTGGGAAGGGGTCCTGCGCGATCTCACGAGAAAAATCGATGCCGGCGATGTGGACCTCGGATCGAGGCGAAACCAAAGCCCACGCGTCGGGGACTCGCAGGGGTACCTCCAGAAAAAAGGGGACGAGCAGATTCGTCCGGATCTGGGCGGAGGCGCTGCTGCAAGTCGGGGTAGAACTCAGGCGAACAGCTACGTGCACTTGTGACAGGGGATAAAGAAGGGAGGAAGCCTCGGCGTCGCACCGAGGGATGGGGAGTCGCACCCCGAGGTGATCCCGTCGCAGGATCAGAGAGAGAGAGAGGAGGAGGGGGCGCAGCCACCAAAGTTCTTGATCAGCAAAATTTCTTCATTATTCTTCAAAGAAAAATACATAAGATCTTTTATATGCTAGGGTTGAAACCCTAGCCAAGAGGGGGGGGGGGAAAGGGGACGCACATGACATGGGGGAAAGGGGGGGGGGTGCGCAACAAGGCAAGGGGGAAAGGGGGGGGGTGCGAACCACTCCTAGATTCTAGGGATGGATTGGGGAAAGGGGGCGGCCAAGGAGGGAGGGAGGAGGTCGGATGGGGAAGGGAAAGGGGAGGGGCCGCACCCCTCTTCCTACAATCTAGGAGAGGGGCGGCTGCCACCTTCCAAGAGGAAGGAAAGAGGTGGGGGCGCCCAAAACCCTAAGCCTAGGTGGGCTAAGCAAGGGGGTGGGTGGCCAGCCCAAATGGGCCAGAAATTGAACCAAAGAAATGGCCCAATAGCCCTATCTCCTATCTAATAAGCATAAAATGGCCCAACTAAAGCCTAATTGGCTCCAAATGGCCTACAAAGGTCCATAACAATGCAAAAAGTGTCCACGCAGGGACTAAACTACGGCCCAGCATGGCCTGAAGCATAAAAAAGGGACTCTGCTAGTCCGCCAAGTGGCCGCCAAGCCAAAGGGATATCGGCAAGCTCCGTGTGCTCCGTCGAGTGATGCGGCGCGTGTCCTCACCAGACGGTCAGATCTTGGACCGTCACTTTCTCTGCTGCTGGGTTCAAGCTATTCCTTTAATCCTTGACTAGACCTGGCGGTCTTTCACATTTATACACCTCATCTTCTTCCCATTTTCATACATACATTCCGGCATACATCTCATTCGTTCATCCACATTTCATCCATCCTGTACATCTCATTCATCCATTCACGCTCGCATCAAATTAAAACAGAAAAATGAAAAAGATAATTTCATTCCATTTTTAACCAAAGATTCTATACAAATAAAAAGAAAACATAAGAAAAGGCATCATTCGGCCGGCTTATCCGCTGGGCCACCCTCATCCTCCCCATCCTCTGGTCTCCTCGGAGGTGGCGGTGCTATGGAAGCACTCTCCTCCTGCTGTCCTCTCTCCGCCCTCTCATTTCTCTGTTGGCCGGCGGAACTAACTAGGAAATCCCCAACCGAGCCACTAGGGGCAGCACTCCTATGAGCCCCGCTCCGGGAAGAACTCCGCTCTGGTGCCCGGCCTAGCATCCGGACCATCTGCTCCATGGTCTGCAGCCTGATCTTCAGTGTGAAGATCTGGCGTCACGTCTTCCGTGCCTCGGTCCGGTAGCGATCAAGATCCGCGGTCCCAAGGCGAAGGTCCTTCACCTCGGCCTGCGCCCGTGCTAAATCTGCCCGAAGTCGCTCCATCTCCACGTCGTCCACATGACGAGGGGTCTCCGCTCTCAGTCGGGCTATCTCTGCCCGCACGAGCTCCGTCTCTGCTCGAGCTCGATCAGTCTCGGCCCGGCTCCTCTCTACCTCTGCCCTCGCCTGAGTGGCCTCCGCCACTGCCGCTGCCAGCTCTATCGCCTGTAGATTGCATTGCATTGTATATAGGTTAGTCGTATAAATTTAATTAGCATAAGCATAATCAAAAAGGCATGTAAGTATCTTACCCGCTCCGCGAGGGTGGCCTCCGCCTCCTCGGCCCGGGCGACCGCCCGAGCAAAATCAGCATCTCGCCCAGCCCTGTCTCCCGCAGGCTGCGAGGACGACGATGGGGCATCCTGTCCGGCTCGTTGAGCTCCCTCTGCCCGCTGCATTGTCATAGCCGAAGCATTAGCATCATGCATAATCATAGTCATATCATGAGCATTTAGAATCTCACCAGGAGCTCCAGAGCAGTCCGGTACTCATCCCGCTGCAGGATGGTAGAGTGGAGTAGTCCCTCTAGCTCAGCTATCCGCCCCTCAGGATCGAGCTGCATGTAGAAAGAATAAGCCAGCATGTCACCTCCACATTGCATCATATAAGAAAGAGTTTCTTAGTTTAGAATTGCATACCGGTCGTCGGGTACCTCGGTATACCCGGTCGCCGTAGTGTCGAGCGAAGGCCTTCAGGTAGGCCTCGTCGCTCTCGTCCCGCTCTTTCACGGCCCTGCCTCGCTGCCTCCAGTCGAGGACGTACTTCGCCTTCCGGGCGCGCCAATCCACACTCCCACTGATGCCCCTCGCCGACTTGCCTGGGCGGTCATCGTTGCGATGTGGAAAGGCCACCTCGGGCTGGTGTAGTCCCCGAGTTCGCAGGATCAGCCTGTAGTGCAGAGGCTCGATGATATGGATGCAATGCAACCATATGTCTCGCCCCCGGTACGATAAGGACGCCTCCACCCACGGCTGTCCTGTGTAGCCCTCGCTGCGGTACGGGGTCCATCTCACCTGAAAGCATTTCATTCATTTCATTCATTTGTCAGCATTTGTCAGCATATAGAAGCATATAGAAATCATTTTGAGTCTCGGGCTTACCGATGTGTGTGGGTAGGCGTCCAGGTCATCCTGGATCGTCCGGGTCAATCTGAGGATCGATCCCGTGTCCCTCGCCACCGACCATCGCCTCGCGATTGGTATGAGGCCGGGATGGATTAATGTACCTCTCCCAATGCCCGGGAGGTACATGTAGCTCCAGACCTACATTTAGAGATCAAGTCAGTCGAATCATTTGCATAAGACATTTTGCATAAATCACTGCGTTGCATAAACATGGCATAGTAGAAAGCATTTAAAATGCATTTACCTGTAGGAAAGGCGAGAAGCCGCCCAGCATGGTCTGCCGGTCCGTGGTGCTCAGGGAGTCGAACAGGAATGCTAGTACCGCTGCCCCCCATGCATACTTCCTCACTCTGCCCAGATCCTCTAGCAGCGGCAGCAATCTGCAGCTGATGACATCTGCCCGAGTCGCGAACAGGAGCTTCCCGAACAGTAGCATCAGGAAGCGCCTGAGCACTCTATCTCCCTCTGCCCCTGCCTCTGCCGCCACGCGAGGGCGCACCTGGTCAATCACCCTGCCCAGATGCTCTTCCGGCAACTCTCCTACGGTGATTGCCGCTCCCCTCAATCCCAAACTTTCCTGCAGCACCGATCTCGCGAGCTGGGAAGAGGACTGACCCGGCCTGATCAGGTCCAACCCCAGCAGCTGCTGCGCTATCTCCCGGTAGTCCCCGTACGTCCATCCTGTCACTGCGGAGTCGTGGACTCTTAATCCTGTAATCCTCGCTATGTCTTCCAATGTGGGGATCATGTGGCCCCACGGGAAGATGAAAGCACGGCTGATCGGGTCCCATCTCTCATGAAGTGCGTATAGCAGTGGCGTATCCATCCGGATCACCTCGATGCTGAGCACCTCGGCGAATCCCATCTCGGCAAGTCTCTCCCTCTGGTAGTCGGGCAGTGCCTGGTACACCGCCCGGATCTGAAGCCAGGAGATCCGTGATCTCCTCTTTCCCTGCATTGCATATTAGATCATTAGTTAGTCCATTTACATCATATAATCATGGCATAAACATTCATAATTGAAAACAAAACAAAAATTAAAAATTGAAAACCCTAGAAAATAGTTTGAATCCCTGGCAGAAGTAACGGCCCTGTGTTAGGGCGTTACTTGTTTCTGACGCACCCAGGATGGAGCGTCAGGGTAGTGACGGTCGCTGGCAGGACCGTCACTTAGTCTGCTGGTTGGGATTTTTTCCCTTGCATTCTTGTGGTTTCCCACTTTGGCCAAAGGGCCTACAATGACTCCTAGTGGGTTCGTAGACCCATTTCTACCCTCATTCCCCACATGCACACATGAATTAAGAACATAAAAAATCAAAATTTGAAAATTAGGGCGGAGGGCCTACCTCGTGGTCCATGGCTCTCTTCTTCTTCTTCTATGGTTCCTTGGGCTCCTCTGCACCCAAGGGAACTTCCCCCTCGTCCCCCGTAGTCGTGGGAACTTCTTCTTCTTCCGTTTGATCTCCCCTCGTCGGTTGTTCCGCTTCCGTCGGCGGGATCACCTCCCGTTCGATCCGGTGGCGAAGCCGCCGTATAGCCATCTTCTTTCCTCTCCCTCTCTTCTGAGGTGGTGGCTGCGGTGCCTCGTCGCCGGCCATTGGAAGGTGGAGGTGGAGATCGCCGGTGGGTTTTTCTGGTTTGGTGTTTTGGGGGGTTGAGTGTATGGAATGAGACCGAAGCCGTTCGGTTTGTTTTTTTTGAAAACTCAGGAGAAGCGACGGTCTATCGTTAGACCGTCACATCGTCTTGACGCTCCCTTCTAAGGCCGTCACTTGTGACTGACTGTTTTATTGAAGAATTTGAACCGACTTGGTGTTGACGGACTAGGGGTAATCTGTCATTTTCATGTGACGGTCCTGAGTCAGGCCGTTATATGCTTGCAAGTTTCTTGATAAATGAATGGTCCAATTAATACTTGAATATTCCTATTGTCTATCATGTTGTTCCTTACGGGTACTTTTTGCACAGACAATGGTTATGCCTAAACTCTTATTTTGATGGATTATTGTTGGAACTATGAACAGAAGGCACGCTTCGCCGTCCGTCAAGCAGGTAAGTCAGGTATTGTATCTCGTTCCCTTATCCCTTAATGCATTACTATATGTTATCTATGATGTATTACCTCGAGAACCGGCTGGTCATTCAGGTGTCCTGGGATCTGATGTTCCCCTTAAACAAAAATGATGATGATCTAAGTTCACATGAATAATCGTTGGACAGGCCGTTAGGTTGGAAAAGTTGGGGATGATGGTTCTATCTTGCACGCCGTGGTTGCAGATAGTGTCTTGACTCTGGTTTCTCCAATCTAGCAATATTATTCTCGAGTATTTGATATTTTATCTTTCTTTACATTTGCTTTGAAGATTTGTTTTTCTTTAGCCCAGCATGCATCATACGCATTCTTTGAGCATTCATGAGCTTCATTTGGTCAAGAGGTCTCATTGACGGTGAACAGCTGTGTTCTTGATCTCGGATAAGGAGAATTATTCCACTCTGAATTTGAAGGTTTCCTTCGATTTGCTCGCTTGATCTGGTTGATTGAAGATTCCTGTCTGGAGTTTAGTCTCTTTCCTTTCCGTTGCCTCCGGCGGCCAGCCGTGTTTCCTTTCCTTAGTTAATTAAATCCTCCAGACTTGCGTCCTTTGGTTAGCTATTTCCTTGTGATCAGTTTTGAAGTTTTTCCAGAAAATTCTTATCGCTTGTTGGTGAAAAACGGGTGTCGTTTACCTTAACGCCCTCTTTTTGATCCACTCCGTTTCATTTTCGCTTCATCTCCATGTTCCATTTCACTTTCGCTTCACTTCCGCTCGTTCCCCTGCAAAGAGGACGTTAAGGAGGGGGCATCTGTTGACACCCGTTTTATACCCAATAAATCGGGTCATCTCCTTATTTATTCAATATGGTGCTCCGAGTTGTTCACTCTTCATTGAATTTCTTTTAATCAGTTGAAGCCTGTTTTCTGGGTCTCAATTCCTGGATTAGACCTGGTTCCTGGTGGCACTTCGTTCAAAAGCTTGGCAATCCCTCCATTCTATTTTCTTGAAAATCAATGATAATAACGGTCTGGACTAGGCGCGTCATTTCATAATAACGCATGAATCATAGGCCGTCACTCTTTGAAGAGTCCCAAGAGTTAGGGTCTCGTTGCCCTTTGATAATAACGGTCTACTCCCTGGCCGTTTTTCCCTTATGACGCCCTATGCCCTGGCCGTTACTTATTTGCAGAGTCCTATTGTTTAGATCTTCTTCCCGTCGATCTTATCCTTTGGATAAGATTGAATATGACGGTCATTCCTTGGAGCGTTATTTCAAAGTGGCGGTCTATCGTAAGGCCGTTACTTCCTTCAGAGAGTCCTGACAGTTCAGGCCTTTTCTCTGCTACTCCGTGGACGAGATAGGGTTTTGGATTGGCATTATCTCCTTCAATTCTAATCCTCAGGACCTCCCGTTTGTTTCTTTGGACTCTTGTTGATTTTATCCTCAAGGATTTGCTAAAGATTATCCTCCTTTCTTGGCTGATTTATCTTCAACTCGACCTGAGAGTTTGAGGGAGTCTATAAATAGAACTCTTGATTTCATAACCCAAGAGAGGAAGGTTTGATTCACGACGAAGTGCTACCAAATTCAGGAGTCATCTACATCCAGGAGGAGCTGCTTCCCACGTCCATCTTCCAAGTCAAGGGAGTATTTTGGGTTTTAGTTTGTCAAGATCATCATCATTGCATGCTCAAGTTTCCCTTGGTTTTATTAATCAAAAGCATTGTCCCTCCTCTTCCTCCACGTTTTCACTGTTGCTAAGCATACACATGCCCTCCTAAACTTAAAAAACGCCCAGAGGGGTTAAAAACCAACAACTCCCCGGTAATCCCCTCTCCTTTTGATGTTCTCAAGCTTTGTAGGGATTGATGCTATACTTATGTTGAGGGCTAATTGAGGTTGTGTTGTTTTGCTTTCTACATCCTTGGCAGGTTTTACAGGATCACTAGCACGAGGCCCAAGCCTTCTAGCCGGCTGGAAGGGTTGGAGTTCAAAGAGTTCATATCTTTTCACTGCAGGTTATCTGACGGTCAGGTGCAGGAGCGTTATTTCCTTTTGGCGGTCTATCGCACGACCGTTACTTCCAAGAGACGCACAGGGTTTGGACCGTTATTTGCAAGTTGATCTGCAGGCTTTCTTTGGTTTTCTCTCCCGTGGGCGGGTGTTTCATCCACCTATTTCCAAGGTATATTCGAGTCTTTGACTTGTGTTTACTTTGGTGGCGATCACGACTTTCCTTAGTGTTGGGCACTAGCTGTCTTTTTCATCAAATCTATTTATTCTCCTTGATTGTTCCACTCCTAGCGGTGTGTTTTTATTTATCTTTGCTCCGCGCCCCGGCGTGTGTTTTCGTTTTTCCCTTAGCGTAATTTGATTGAGATAGCGTGCCCATGCTAGAGTCAGATTTGATTGCCTAGGTTCATGTTCACATGTGCATAGGTTGAGCTGATCTTTGGTAGTTTATTTATCATCTTGCCATATCATTTTTCAAAACCCTCACAATCAACTACTAAAAAAGAAAGAAGATAAGAAGAGATAGGTAAACAAACAATCAACAGCGTGCCCCGAGTGACCGAAGACTATATAAAGTGGTGGAATGCCCGGACGGCTTTCTATCGGTTGCACAAGACCGATTGTTGGGATGGCGCCGAAAGGAGATTCCTTAGCCGGCAACCGGTGCCAGTACTTGACATTGAGCCAGATCATCTTCTTCGGCTCAAGAACAGGCAAGAGAAGGAGGTGGCGGCATATATGATAGCTCGTCGGGAAGCCCGGGATAGGAGGCCGACGCCGAAAGTGGAGCTGCCTCCAGTGGCGAAGGACAGCTATCAGAAGACGCTGAGGGATCTGTGCCGGGTAGGGAGCGACCGTCTGGACCTCATCAATTATCCATTCCCCATAGAGGAAGGGGGGACTCCCGCCAAGAGCTGGCGTCCGGAGAGAGATACACTTTGCCCATACCGCACTTTCATGAGGCGGGAGGAGAGGAAGCCCGAGAACTATAAGGACACCACATGGCTATATGTCCTTCTCCGGGTGAATGGACTGACGATTGAAGACCAGAGGGCCTCCGTCCTGGGCAAACGCCTGCACATCCCGTACTATTACGCTGACGGGTGGGGCATAGACCACTTCAGCCTCTTCTGCCACCTTTCCATGAAGAAACACGCGGATTTGGCCAGTTTTACGGATCGGTGCCAGAAGATCGAGGATGTGTGCTGGCTCGTTCGAGAGGCGGCGCGTCGGGATAAAGAGCCATCCTGAGCTACTGGCCGATTACCCTGCGACTGTATACTGGCCCTCACGGTACTTGATCTCTTTTTTCTTCCTTTGTCTTCGTCTCTTATCATTGCGGCCTTTGCGGACAGTTGGATGCTAATCGTGAGTGCGTGTCTGTTCTTTCTCTTTTCCTTTCTGAAAGACCACCCCGATAGCGCGCAAATGGCCACGTACCGGAATCTCCTTCGGCTTGTGCAGAAGCCTACATATTTTGAAGCCGTGCCACTAGCCCCGACTGCGGCTCCTCTGCCCAAGGCAGCGAAGAGGCCCCGGGCAAAATCTCCCGTGAAGAAAGCGGTGGACGCCGCAAAGGTGGCCAAGCAGAGGGACACGAAGCGGAGAAAAACAGAGGCGGCCAAGGCCCCGACCGCCGTTCCTTCGGCGTCACGGGTCCCCTCTTTTGAGGAATTCGAGATTGCCCGACCCGAGCCCAGCCAACCTGCCGGTCAGTACCTTCGACTATCGCCGTGTCTTTTAAGTCCCCCCTTTTTATTTTCCATCTTGGAGCAGATCCCTAACACTTGAATGTTTTTTGTGTCTCAGCTCCTGTGGAAGAGCCCGTGCCCACACCTGTTCCTCACGCGAGGGAGCCTGCTCCTATGCCCGCGCCTGACACGGGTGAAGCCGTGGCCATAGCAAAGTCGCCTGTTAAGGAGGCGTTGGCTGCTGCCAAGGTGGCCGGGCCACAAGCGGCAAAGCGGAGGCGGGATGAGGAATTCCTGGCTCCGACGGTAGCCCCTCTGGTGGCCCCTGTCCTGTCTTTTGAGGAATTTGAGGCTACCCGGACCGGGCCGAGCTACGGAGCTGGTGAGGTTCATCGGCCGCCTGCGTCGTCCGTCATCGATTTGCCTCCTGGGTTGGCCTCGCACTCGCGTATGGCGACGATGCGTTTCTTCTCCGCGGGCGGCGCAAAGGAGCCGGCGCCTATGTCAATCCCGGGCGAGGGCAGGGCTGCAACTCCCGAGGAGGCTTTGCCCGTCGAGGAAGCCCGTGGGTCATCCAGGGCTGTAGGGGCCGAAGAGGGTATTTTTTTTGTCAGCCTAAACGACTTCTTTGTTTTCGGAGAGCCGACTGGGTTTGAGGTAATCCACTCTTTTCTTTTTTTTGTGACAGGCACAGCAGAGGCCGTCGCTGGAGTATTCGGACCCCGCGTGCAACCCCCGACGATGCTTCTATATGTGAGGAGGAAGCTGAAGTCCGGCGTACCGGCCTCGTCTAGCCCGAGGGAGGGCACGCCAGCCATCGGCCTCGAAGTGGAGGCCGCTTTGTCGACAGAGCCTGCGGTAGTCGGGTCATCGTCGGGCGAAGAGGTAGACTACAATTATTCGTCCGATGAAGCGGCTCCTGACGAGGGCGTGTCCGGGGCATCGGGGCCACCCGAGCCGGTCTTCGGGGCCCCCTTACTTGCTGGTTCCCCGAGCTTTGTGGGGAAGACTGCCGTAAGTGTGGGCTTGCTTGGGCCGGCTCCTTCCTCTCTTTCTTGGTTACCTAATGACCTTTTCTTGTCAATTCCGGGTTTCAGGGGCTTGACTTGCCGGAGGCTGTGGAGGAGGGTGCCCCAATTGCGTCGATCGACCATCAGGTAGGGATCGATGTGGGCTCGGGCAAACTAGCCCTTCTATTCGAGGCTCTTGAGCAAGAGTCGGCCGCAGGGGCTTCAAATATTTCCGAAGCGGCGGCCGAGCCTCTGGAGGAAGGAGAGATTACGCCCGTAGACCGCGTCCTTACTGGGGCTGAGGTAAGCAGGGTTTCATGGTTCTTCCCACTCCTCGCCCTTGCGTAAATTATTCCCGGCGACGGGCGGCGAACCGTATTTCACGTGGGCAGGTGGTGCCGATGACCGGGAAGATGCCCAGCCGCTCCCGCAAGGCAATCGCCAAGCGGAGGCCGATTACCAGTCAGCCACGAGCGGGGGGACCGATTTCGGCATCTATTCCGGAGGTGAAGACCCTTGCTGCGCTCGTGCAGGCAGGAAGCGTTCCCCATCTATTAGTCCCCCTTCCACCTCTTCCGAAGCTGCCGGCCCAGATGGAGGACCCGTTCCTGAGACAAATATTCGCGGGGCTCCGTGCACATCTGGAGGGGTTCCAGCCGCGAAGGAGAAGTTCATGGGTGACTACTTCGGGCCCAGCCTTACTTGAAGCCCCTCCTCTGGCCGGAGCAGCGACAGCCACACCCCTGCCCCTTGGAGTGGCAGCAGTGAGTCAGGCGGAGGCAGAGGAGGCAGGGGAGCTCCAAATAACGGGAGTACCGGAGGCTCCGGCAATGGTCTCGTCCACTCCCCAGGCAGTGGCTGGTCAAGGGTCTCTGTTTGAGCTACACCGCCCAGGCGGTCTGACCCTTGCCCTTCCTTCCTCTTCAGCGGCTGTGGACGCTGACCTGTGGGCAGAAGTGACAGCACCGTGGAATTCACTCCCCCGGTCGTGCCCTCATTCAGCCATATGTCATCAGAAGCACCAGTCCGTCAAATGCTGATCACTCTGCGGACCATGCTCCTCGCCGACCCTCCTCTGTCGTATCGGGAGGTGCATACCATAGTGACGCAGTTGACTGGGGCATTGCAAGTGCTCAGCTGCCCACTGGAGGAATGGTCGCGGCGGGTTCTGCTGTTGCTGAAGTATGTCAGGCGCCGCGAGTTCCTGGAGAGCCAGGCTCCCGACGAACATACCGCCCTTGACGCTCAGGCAGACGAGTACCTGCAGACCTTGGAGGCCCGACGCCATAATAGAGAACGCCACGGAAAGGCCTTGGAGGAGGGCGAAGGCAGCGTCCGTTCCTTCAAGAACCGGATCGAGAAGCTGGAGGGCTACCTCGCTGGCCTTGCCGAGGCGGAAAGGAGGGTGGCGGAGGAGAGGGAAGCTCTTGCCGTCGCCGACGTCGAAATGGTGTCCGTCGAAGCGGAGCTCGCCCGTCTTGAGGAATTGAGGGGCCGACTGCGCGATATGACGAACTTCCCTTACGTTGGGATCCTCCCTCTCGAGGACATCTTCAGGGACATCGACTAAGCGTTGCATCCCTTAATTCCTTTCTCCTTTTTTTGAATGTAACGCAGGGGTATGCCCCACAGCACATGTAGTTTGATCCTTTTTTGAATAGAGCGAAGCAGTTATGATTTCACGCGTTCTTTGTATATGCATTTGTCTTTCCTACCCTTCTTTCTCTTCCTTGCATATTGTTTTCTTCTTCCTCTTCCCTTGCTCTTGTATCTTTCCCCCCTTTTTGTGTAGAGACCCATTGGCAAGGTATGAGTCCTTGTAGGGATTCACTTTGGGAGGACCAGGCAGGAACCCATGTCAGGGTACAGGAGAGTGCTCGCCTTCCCAGGGGGAGGACGAGGGGACCACTCCACCATACCGAACGGGCAACTCCCTGGTTTTGCCGCAATATTGGAAGCGCGTGCCGGTCTCGAGTGAGGGGTACTTGGCCAGAGACCCCTTTCGCCGTCCAGAGGTGGCGGACAGCGAGGTCTATTCAGTCAGTGACTGAGACGGGAGGTCTGATCCAAAGGGGTACTCACCGCCCGGGGAGGACGGAGAGAAGAGTTTGTTTAGTCAATGACCGCCCGGGGAGGACGGAGAGAAGAGTTTGTTTAGTCAATGACCCGGACGTGAGGTCCGAGCCAAAGGGGTACTCACCGCCCGGGGAGGACGGAGAGAAGAGTTTGTTTAGTCAATGACCGCCCGGGGAGGACGGAGAGAAGAGTTTGTTTAGTCAATGACCCGGACGTGAGGTCCGAGCCAAAGGGGTACTCACCGCCCGGGGAGGACGGAGAGAAGAGTTTGTTTAGTCAATGACCCGGACGTGAGGTCCGAGCCAAAGGGGTACTCACCGCCCGGGGAGGACGGAGAGAAGAGTTTGTTTCTCTCCTTTTTTTTTTACATCAATTTTTGGTAACCCCGCTGATGCGGGGCGGTGACTGGAAATGGGGGGGGGGGCGTTCCCCTTTTCGGGCTTCTTCTTTCTTCCCTTTTTTTCCCTTCTCTTCTCTTTTTTTTCTTCTTCTCTTCCCTTTTTTTTTCTCTCTTTTTTTCTTTTTTTGCTTCTTCCTTCTTTTTCCTTTTATTCTTCTTTTTTTTTGCTCTCTCTTTTGTCTCTCTTTTTTTTGCTTCTTCTTTTCTTTCTTCTCTTCCTATTATTCTTTTATATTTTCTTGAAACCTGGCTGGTGGTCAAATCATTTGGACATTAATTACGCACATCCGACCCAAGATGGGGCGAAGAGTAATATTATTACCCGAATGGGGGCGCCGGAGCGTGGTACAGTCGCAAGTGCCTTCCATTAAGAGGCGGGAATTGAACCTCCCCGCGGTGGTTGACAATTACATAGGCTCCGCCTTCGTAGACTTTTTGGACTACGTAGGGCCCGAGCCAGTTCTCGTTCAGCTTACCTTTGGGGTTAGCCGCCATGAGATTTCTTCCTTGACCATGACAAGGTCACCTTCTTGAATTCGCGCTCCTTGACTAGCTTGTCAAAGGCGCGCGCAATTCGGGCCTGGTAGACCTGAATATTCTGTTGGGCTTGAAGCCGCTTTCCTTCCAGACTGGAGAGTTCTTCGAGCCTTCGCTCGGTGTTGGTCTGCCCTTCGGGGACAAGCCCATGCTGAATGGCGACCCTGAGGGACGGTATCTCCAGTTCGACGGGGACGATCGCTTCCGAGCCGTATACGAGAGAGAAGGGTGAGCAGCCCGTTGGGGTCTTGTAGACGGTTCGGTATGCCCATAGTGCCTCGTACATCTTTTCTTCCCAGTCTTTCTTGTTAGAGCTGACAGTCTTGGCCAGGAGGGTGCAGAGTGTCTTATTGAAAGCTTCGGCTAGCCCATTAGCTTGTGGATCGTAAGGAGTTGAGGTCCTCCAATCAATTTTATACTTTTCTGCTAGTCAGTAGACCTTCTGGTTGCGGAAGTGGCTGCCATTGTCTGACACGATTCGGTCGGGCACGCCGAACTGGAATACGATATTGCGGAGAACAAACGTGGCCACGATTTCTCCGGTGACCTCCCGTAAGGCAACAGCCTCGGCCCAGCGGGAGAAGTAGTCGGTCACCGTCAGAATGTATTTGCAGCCTGTGGAAGATGCAGGTAAGGGGCCCACGACGTCTGTTCCCCATTGGGCGAACGGCCAACTGGGCGCGGTGGGGTGCAACTGCACGGGAGGCCTCCTGGGTATAGTGGCATGCTCCTGGCATCTCTGACACGACTTAGCATACTCGCAACAGTCGTTGAACATTGCAGGCCAATAGTAGCCAAGTTTCTTGATTTCAATTTTCATCTTCGGCCCCGCCTGGTGTGCGCCAGCTATGCCGGCATGGACCTCCTTCATAACCCTCCAAGCTTCTTCAATGGACAAGCATCGGAGGAGTAGCTTCCGTTTGGCATCGGCCACAATCCGGAATAATATTCCGCTTCGGAGCTCATAGGAGTCCTTGGTTCTGACTAGCTTGATCTTTTCTTCTCTTCGGTCAGGTAATTGCTGGTGTTTGAACCACTGCATCAGGGAGGCTCTCCAGTCAGGCAGGCTGACGGCTTCTGCTGTAGCGACCTGTAGGTCCTCTTCTTCTGGCTCTTCTTCTATCATGCTGGGCATCTGGCGTTGGTTTATTACTTGGATATGGAGAGATCCATCTGGAGGCACCGCTAGTGAGCTTGCCAATTTTGCCAATGCGTCGGCTTGTGCGTTCTCCCCTCTGGCGACATGGCCTATCTCGAGGAGGTAGAACCGCTCCATGAGCCCTTTTGCTTTAGTGTGATACGGGAGCAGCTCAGGTTTTCGGACATCAAACTGCCCCTGGACTTGCTTGACGACCAGCAGCGAGTCGCCGAACACTTGGAGCATTTTGATCTCCATTTGGAGGGCGACCTGGAGGCCGATGATCAGAGCTTCATACTCTGCTTCATTATTGGTGCAGGGTTTGCTAATGCAGCAGGAAGTGTGCATCACTTCTGCATCTGGCGACTTGAGGACGATGCCTGCTCCGGCTCGTACCTTGGCGCGCCTGGACGGGGTCGCTTCTGTCCTTGAGGCTCCATCAAAGTAAAGCTGTCAGATGGCTTGTTGTATTTGGTCTACCTATAGTGTTTCATCTTCAGGTAGCTCAGTGGCCAACGGGGAGTCTTCGGGCACGGGATGTGCTGCGAAGAAATCCGCGACGGCTTGTCCCTTAACGGCCTTCTGCGGCACGTAGGTGATGTCGAACTCCATGAGTAGCACGGCCCACTTGCCAAGGCGCCCCTTTGGGACGGGCTGAAAAGGATGTGCTTAATGGGGTCGGCCCTGGATATCAAGCTGACTTCATGGGACAGCATATAGTGCCTCATCTTCTTGACTGCAAAGACCAAGGCAAGGCAGATCTTCTCAATCGGGGTGTACTTAGCCTCTGCACCCACCAATCTTCGACTGAGGTAGTAGAGAGCATGCTCTTTTCCCTCATCATTGTTCTGGGCGAGCATTGCCCCCAGTGAATATTCGGTGGCCGCTATGTATAGAATCAGCGGTCTGCCTTTGACAGGTGCCCCCAGGACAGGCGGGGTCTTCAGGTACTCCTTTAGCTGGTCGAACGCGTGCTGGCATTCGTGACCCCAGCTGAAGGGTGCATCCTTCATCATCAGTCTGTGGAAGGGTTGGCAGCGCCCTGACAGGTTGGAGATGAACCTGCGGATGTAAGCTAAACGCCCCTGCAGGGACCTCAGCTCTCCCAGACTCTTCGGAGGAGGCAGCTCCTGGATGGCCTTTATCTTCAGGGGGTCGATCTCGATCCCTCTGTGCCGGACAATAAAGCCGAGGAATTTCCCGCTGGACATGCCAAAGGCGCACTTCATGGGATTCATCTTCAGCTCGTACTGCCGGAGCCTTTGGAAGACGACCCTGAGGTCACTCAGGTGCTCGTCTCTTTTCTTCGTCTTGACGACCAGATCATCAATGTAGCACTCGACCTTGCCGTACAGCAGCTCGTCGAAGATCTTGGTCATCGCCCGCTGGTATGTGGCACCGGCATTCTTGAGGCCGAAGGGCATCCTCTTGTAGTGAAATATCCCTTTGGGTGACCGGAAAGCTGTGTGGACCCGGTCGTGGTCGGCTATCCAAATTTGGTTATAGCCGGACGACCCATCCATGAAGGACAGGGCCTCGTGGCCAGTGGTTGCATCAATCATCACTTCGGTGATAGGCACCGAGAAGTCATCTTTCGGGCAGGCTTTATTCAGGTCACGGAAGTCCACGCATATCCTGATCTGTCCATTCTTCTTTTTCACCGGTAAAATATTGGCCAGCCATGTGGTGTATTGATTTTCCGCCACGAAGCCGACATTTATGAGCTTGTCGACCTCTTTGCAGATCTGGCTGGTTAGCTCCGGCCTCATGCGCCGGGGAGGTTGCTTCACTGGTTCCACCTTGGGATCGATGGACAGTATGTGCTGGGTCACTTCGGCGCTGAGCCCGGGCATTTCTTTGTAATTCCAGGCAAAGCAATCCCGGAATTCTTTCAGCAACTTTGTGTACTGTTCTCGCTCCTGCAGGGGCATAAGAGCACTAAGGAAGGTTGGCCTGGGGTCGTCTTCTGTACCAAGGTTGACCTCAATCAATTCGTCGACCGTGACCTGGCCGCCACTTTCAATTTCCGGCGGGGCTGGCGACAAATCGACGAAGTCCTGGTCTTCATTGTCCTCGGGCTCAAGGACGCCATCTCCCTCTTCTTGTTCATCATGACTGGGCATGGAGGCTGCATTCACCTCGCACTCCTCCTGGGTCGTAGCTGCCGGGTAAGCGAGGTCCGCTGGCTCGGAGGGGCACAGGTCCATCCCGGGCTCTTCTGTGTATTCATCATAGACCGCTCCTGCGGGGGCCGGGGTAGCCGCATCTTCAAGCGCCTGGCATTGGATGGACACAGTGTAGGCTCCTGCCCTGGGGCTGTCCGCCACGTGGGGGCGTGGCGGGGCTACCACGTAGTCCCCCATTCTGAGCTCATCCCTGTCGATGAGGCTTTGAGCAATGTCTTTGAAGACATAGCAGTCTTCAATGGCGTGACCCAGCATCTGGTGGTAAGGGCAAAATAGTGGGTCCCCGCTTCTTCGGGTGTCTTGCGGCCTCTTGGACCGTGGAAGGGAGACTTTGCCGTAGTGGCAAGCCCAGTCGAAGATGCCCCGGGTCTTCTCTCTCGGAAAGGAATAAGGCTTCTGTAGCTTCTCTTGGAGTGTCAGCCCTTGCCTGGTCGGCCGCTCGGTCAGCGAGCTTGCCATGTCTCTCATTTCCCGCCTTGACAAAGCGGGGGTGCTGGGACTGGTGCCTCGGGGCCGAGGCATCCGGCCACCCCATGGGGGGAGAGGTCCCTAGATCAGGTCGGCGACTAGCGAGGTCAACTCAGCCAGTCGTACTTTAGCGTCTCGATCTCCCGTTGCTGCCTGTGGTACAAGGCGTACATGACGGGGTCGTATCGAGGGGATTCGGAGCCTGGCCCATGCTTCTGCTCCTTGCTTCGCCGGCCGGCCGGGGTGGAGGTGCCTCGCTGGCGTGCCCTCTCGAGGTCGACACTTCGGAGAAGGAGGGGGTCTTCTCCATGCAGCGGCGGCTGGGAGGCTTCCAAAGGAATACTTCTCGTCTTGTGCCTCCTGACTGGGGGCCCAGGACATGTGTCTTGGTGGCTTTCCCGCGAATCTGCAGCTTCTGCGGGGTCGTCGCCGGGCCATGTTGAGACCGATATGACATCAGTCTCGTAGTAATCTTCTAGTGAAAAGCCCAGACCGGGGTGCTTGGTGATTTTCAGCAACCGTCGATCCAGGTTTGGTGGGTTCCACATTCTTTCAAACATTTCCTTCCGGCTGGAGGGCTGGTAGGGAGGAATCTTCTGCTTTCTGACCATTCTGGCTGCCCGGTCAGTCATGTGGGGAAGTCCCGTAATGGGGACGTGCGGGTCATGCAACTCGTCAGGGAACCGGCAATCGTCGTCTTCCCTGACCGGCTTCTCCCCGGCCACATAGAAGATAGTGGGCGGCCCCTCGGGGTTAGGCACCTCGAAGGTTCTCAGTTGTTCAGCCGCTTGGCATTCAATTTCCGCTATCGGCTTGACGATCCCTGGCGGGACCCTGACATCTTCTAGCAGGTCTTCGAGGCAGGGTGCCCCCGGTGTGGGGTAGATAGGGAGAGGGGCTGCCCTAAATACCCCTTCCTCTTGTGCAATAAATGGTACATGTGGGGGAGCCACATAGCCTGGGGGCGGCGGAGGAAACCAGCCTCCCGATTCCATTTTCTTCTTTCCCTTGTCTTGGATGACTTGAGGAGCTTGCTTCGCCTTTCTAAGTATAGATTAGCATCTGACAGGTGACACTCGAACACCTCGAACGGGTGGAGGTCGGCGAAGATTCTGACTTCCTTTCCCTCGCAGGGGTACTTGATGCATTGATGCAAGGTGGAGGGCACCACCCTATTTTGGTGTAGCCAAGGCCGGCCGAGCAACGCCTTGTAGGACGTGTTGGAGTTGATGACGTGGAACTGGACTTTGGAGGTGAAGTCGTCAAAGGTCAAGTTGAACTCTGCGACCCCCATGGGAACCTCACATTTCTGGTTAAAGCCGGCAATCTTGACATTTTTAACTTCGACCAGGTGTACGTCAAAGTAGTGCTTCTGGTATACCCGGTACGGGAGTATATTCACTGCTGCCCCTGGGTCGATCAAGACCCTGTTGATAGGCTGGCCGTTCAGCTGCCCTTTCATGTAGAGGGGCCTGTTATGGCTGCAAGTCGGTAGGAGCATGTCATCTTCTGTGAAAGCCACTGCTACTTCAGGTGGTGTTTCTGCCAAACAGGCTTCAAGGTGTGCTGGCGTCTGGAGTGCGGCGATGATGGCTTGCCGCGTTTCTTCGTTCAAGGACAGCATCTCCCACACCGTGAACCGGGTCGGGATTTTCTTGAGGTGCCTGACTATTCGCTCGGCCGCCCGCACCTTGAGCAATTTCATCTCTTCGGGCTTGCTGCGTCTGCCCTCATCCTGAGGCTGGAGTGTCAGCTCAGGGGATGCCTGTTTTGTGGGCTCTACTGTGGCCTGTTGAGCTGGCGGGGCCTGCTGGGCTTCCTCTGTTTCTCGCATGAATTCGGCGAGGTTTGGGATGCCGTTGAATTCCCCTTCTGGCTGGGCAGGAGCTGTAGCTGGTAGAGCTTGAGGAATGCTTGCTTTACTGGTCGCAGCGGACCCCTGGGGGTGCGCCCGCCTTCCTGCTCGAGCTGACAGAAACTCGGCGAACGACGGGGCGCCTTGACTCTTGGTACCCCTGGGGTAGAGACCTGATGGGGGAGAGATCTCGGTGCCTCGGACCTCAGGGTCGAGAATCTGGTATGGTTGTTCCCCCTTGAGCATGATGTTGAGGCTGCCCTGAGGAGGGCGCCCCCACTTCCTCCCTGACCTGGTGGCGTGCTGGGAGGTGGATGTTTCAGCTTGACTCACCTCTGCCGGTTCATGGGGTGGCTCTTCTTCTTTCTCTTCCAGGGAGAGAGCGGTGTCGAACAACGCCGAGAGGGTGTTGCAGGCGAAGACGACCTCCTTCTTCTTCTTGCCCCTGGGTCTTCTCTTCTTCTTCTTCTTGCCCGCCGCAGCGGATGGCTGCTCCCGAATAGGTTCACCCCACAGGGAGGCTCTTTATCTGCATCAGCTTCTGTTCCTGGAGCCAGCTCGAGTGACTCGAACTCCTCCCAGGGGACATATTGTTTTAATTCGACGGGCTGGATTTTGGGCTGCTCATAATCTTCAAGCCCGTCAATAATAGCCTGGAGTCTTTCAACCGCCGGGCTAGTCTTCTTGTACATCCGCAACGGGGCCGAGCTCTTCTTGTTGTGAGTGGGCCGCCTCATGACCAGCCGAGGGGCCGTGTCGTGGCAAACCGGGTTTACCGGGGGCGGTGCAGGCAGGGGCGCTGCTACCCTCGAGTGAATTCCTGGGGTAGGTCGAGAGGCGCGCGCCTTTCTAGTTTTTCTGGGTATAGTCTGCCACCCTTCTTGGTCTTGAGCTGGGGCCATGATAAAGGTCTCATAAGTGGTACGGGCACAGGCTTCCGCCCACTCTTCTGGCAACTCCTGATATAGTGAGATCATATTGACGGAGGAGGTTATGCTGGGCAGCTCGTGTGGCTGCGGGGGGTCTACTTTATGCTCCCCCATGTCCAGCTCCCCGTCCCTGATTAAGGACTCAATAACGTCCTTGAAGACGTAGCAGTCTTCAATGGTATGCCCGAGCACCCGATGGTACATGCAGAAGCGCGGGTCATCCTTCTTCTTCAAGTCGCCAGGCCTTTTCGGCTCGGGCAGTGTGATTTTATTGTAGCTAGTTGCCCATTCAAACAGGAGCTTGGACTTGTCCCGGGAGAAGGAATATAACTTGTTTCTCATCTTCTCCCTTAGCGAGGGGCCTTCCCGCCGCTCTGTGGTTCTAGGCGGCGGAGGGTTGGCCGCTCCCTTGGCTTTCTCCTTCTGCTTTTCAAAAGCCTGGAAGTCTAGTGCATGCACCTCCGGGGGAGCCGGCTTCTTTTCCGCCTGCCTGGCCCTCTGGCTTGACATGGCTGGGGTGGAGGAGTATCGGGCCAAGAATGCCTCGATCTCCGCTACCACATTGTTCAGACGGTCAAATGTCTTGACCTCAGTGCCGATCATCCTTTCTAGGATTTCTTTCTTTAAGTTTTGCTTGCAGATCTGAACTGCGTCCTCCTGATGCGGGGGGCGTTTGCACCTCATACTAAGGTTCCTCCATCTTTTGATGTAGTCGAGGGCCGACTCATCATTCTTCTGCCTTGTGGCGTAGAGTTCAGCCATGGTAACTTCTCTCTCGGCCACGTAGAATCTTTCCTTGAACTTCTTCTGCATGTCGGGCCAATCGGCCACCGACCCGGGTGACAAGCCGGAGTACCATTCAAAGGCAAGTCCGGTGAGTGTTGAGCCGAAGAACTTCAGGAGGTAGGCCTCATCAGCAGCCAGGTCTCCCATGACGTTCACATAGTAGGCAATGTGTTCCCTGGGGATCCTTGCCCGTTGAACTTTTCAAACTTCGGCGGCTTGGTGACGCCAGCCGGCAACTTCCTGGCAGCATAATGAGCCGGGTAGGGTACCCGGTAGACGTCGAAAGGCGTCTGATCCCCATCGCCCCTCTCGGCCAACTTCATATCTATCATCTGCTCGAGCATCAACCGGCTGACTGCCGCCGGGTCGACTGGGCTCGGGTAGAAATGAGCGGGCTGTGCGCTCGGGGTGGCTACCACGGTCGCTCGGGGGGCCATGGGGGACCCTTGTGAAAGCGGAGCCTGTGGCGGGGTCACCGCTGTGCAATGTGCTTGCTGCGGGGGCGTGCCCCCGAGGGGATCGAGGGTTGCCGGAAGAGCTGCCTCGGAAGACTGCCCCCTGTCCCTGGGTACCTCGGGTGTGACCTCGGTCTGCCAGGACATTGGGGATGGTGTGTTTCGCTCATTCAACTGCTTTTTAAGTGATTCGATTTCCTGCTGGAATCGTTGCATCATGAGCAGCATTGCTGGGTCAGCTGTGGGGAGACTGGGCATGCCCCCCGTCTCTTCGGCCGGGGCGTCCTCGGATGATGTCGAGGGTCCGCCACTCGTGTCGCCGGTGGTGACTACATTGGCCGTGAGGGCCGTGAGGGGTTCCTCAGGTAGGGCTCCTTCGGCTCCTGTGGGTGTCGCGCCGCCTGCCGCTCTCCTTCTTCTGGTAAGGGGTCCCGGCCTGGCGGCTATTCTGGCCAATTCTTCCGGGTCGGTGGGTAAGGCCCCATACCGACCATGACTCCTGCCATATTGCAGGTGAATGTCTGCCATCTCTTACTCTTATTTCTTCTTGACGCCCTCCGGGACGGTCCCCCTGGGAATGTCAGCCTGTCGAAGACCGACCGTCGGGGCGGCGCTTCCTCCCGTACAGGGGACTGGCGCGGCTCCTCCGGGCGGGTCCTCGACTCCATACTAGGTGCAGGTCCCCCCCTTTCTTCCTGGAAGGCGGAGGCCATTGCCCCCAGTAGTCTCTGGCGGCCAGCGGGGGTGCTACCCGGGCCTCGGAGGTAGTTCCTCATGGCCTGCTCGATCCCTTCCCACTCCTGGTCAGGGAGAGCGGCCTGGGGTTGCGCGTCGATGACAGCGGCAGGAGGAGAGTAGGCCGTGAGAGCAGGGCGGGCGGCATTGTGCCGGCGCCCTCGGCGACGGCGATGAGCATTCTCGGACGGCACCGGAATGACAGGTGCCGGTCGGAGAGTGGGGGTCACTGCCTCGACCCTGTCATCGCGTCGGGCCCTCCTGGGGCGGAAAGTGCTGGGCCCTGCCTGGGCGAGTACAGTGGGCTGGGTCTCCCTAGGTACCCAGACTTGCTTCAATTTAGCCGGCCTGTGAGCCGGCGTCCCCTTTGGTGCTACGATCTGGGCTGTGGGCATCGTCTTCTCCTTCAGCTTCGCCAGTCCTTCAAAGGAGTTGCGGACTGGAACGGTTGGGACGATGCGGTCCGGTGTCACCTGGGACCTCTGCCCGTCTAGGCGGACTCGGAGGGCCCCAACTGTCATGGACTTCCCGGAGTTGGAGGCGCGACGCCCTGATCCGGCGCTGGTGTTGCTTCTCCGGAGCCTTCTCCGGTGGGATGTCGACCCCTGGTGGGGTGGGCCGGCGGTGTGGTGCACGTGGTGCACGTTGCAGCTGAGCGTCGTTGTGGGGACGCTATTGTTGTCTTCGGCCATAGCTCGGCCGGCGGCAGCTTCGACGGCTCCCGGAGCGGGAGCGTTGGCTTGAGGCTCCTCGGGCGCTCGTGCGTCGAGGATGTCAACGAAGGCCACCCCCAAGAAGTTGGGGAAGCCCACGGTGGGAGGGAAGCTCCCGAAAGTGAGGGGCACCGCCAGGTAGCCGCCTCGCACATGATTCTCCACAACCTTAGGGCTGCAGACAACAGCCATTGTCGGCTCCATGATGCCTTTCTCTTTTCTGCATTTAAGAAAGTAGCACAATTAGTATTACAAGAAGGGGGCCGCGGGGCCCCTAATTTCGGCAAAGAGATGAAGGGTGGATCGGTCCCACCGGGCGTGCCAGAGTTGTGGACGCACTAAAAAATTCGCTGGCGTCGTGTGGTTCGTCTATTAAGTGCGTGGGCGTGCCAGTCACAAAGTGATAATTTATTTGGGCTCCGAAGAGCCCATGGTGCGCTCGATCTGGCTTCGTCAGATGATTGTGTGGTTCGTGTCGGGACCGAATCCCGTCGCGCCATGAAGGTCACGACGTCATTTACATCCCCCATACGAGGGAATACCCTTGATTAATTGCCGAAATTAGGGGCCCCACGGCCTAAAAGAGTAATACTAATTATGCGAGAGAGATATAGGTAGATCACACTGAGGGTTTTATTAAAGCCATAAATTGCCGGCCGCATAGGCCGCTCGGGGATCTTTTCATATTCGGACACGGGCCCGTAACAGGAACGCGGCGAGAAAACCGTGGTAGCTCCCTTCAAATGTCTGCCGAGCATATGGCAATTTCAATGAGGATTCGGAAGGTATCCGGAACGAGAAACAAATCCGGTCCGATTAAGCTGTCGGCCCGAGGTTAGATCAAGACCTGGCCATATCGGAGTAATTCCCAAGACTCGGGCTTGACCTGAAAGGGCGGCGTTGTTGTTCCTTTTGTCCCGGGTCACGGGGAGAGGTAGGGGCTGCAGTGTGAGCCTTGATGTCTTTTATCTGGGGTTTTCTTAGTTATATCTTCTGGGATTTCTGATTTGATGCTTATTGTTCATCCATGCCTTTGTCCGGGGTGATTTCTCTTCTTTTATTCATGATTATTCTTATCATTATCATTTGTTTGTTATTTATTATTTTTTTTATTACCCCTCCCACCTCTTTTATTGTGATTAATATTACGCATTCGGAGTCCTTTAGTTAGCGTAATTTTTATTAATTTATTTGCCATTATTAATGCCCTTATCGTGATGTATATATGCAAGTATGTAGTGTGCCGGCGAAGGGGAAACAAGGTGTACCGTTGAGGGCTGCAAAAGGGCGTACCGCTGAGGGCTGCAGGGGCGTACCGCTAAGGGCTGCAGGGGCGTACCGTTGAAGGCTCAAGGGAGTGTACCACTGGGGCTTAAGAGAGTGTACCGATGAAGGCTGCAAAAGGGCGTACCGTTGAGGGCTGCAGGGGCGTACCGCTGAAGGCTCAAGAGAGTGTACCGCTGAAGGCTGGGCGTGTGTGTGCCGCTGGGGGGTTGGGCATGGAGTGTACCGCTGAAGGCTGTGTGTGTGCCACTGAGGGTCAATCAGGGGGATGTGATGGAGGTTAATCCAGTTTTTAATCACTGGTTTTAAGGCTTTTCTTTTCTTCTTGTTTCAATTTGTAGGCAGTTTTATACAAACTTCCCCCTTGTTTTGTTCTCTTTGTTCGGTTCGATCTCTTTCCTTGTGGGTCGGATGCTCGGGCTGCCGGGTGGTTAGTTAGCTCGGTCCAGTTCTCATCGTGATGCCGGCAGTGATTTGATAAGTTGGAAGGCTTCATTGTTGATCGTTCTTATTCGTTTATTGCTTCCTTTTGCCTCTTTAATTGTTTATTAGTTTCTCACGAAAATTCGGCAGCATCTCCCCTTGACCCGGGGCGTAAGGGAGATACAGGGAACGCGCCCACATGATGTGGCGGAACCCGACAACTGGAGGTGGGCCCCCGGGGGAGCAACACCTTTAGAGAACCTCGGAAAGCACGAAGGAAAACAACGGGCTCGGGCTTGGCCAGCAGGTGTACCGCTGAAGGCTGGTGGGGTGTGCCGCTGAGGGCAGATGGGGTGTGCCGCTGAGGGCACTTGGGGGTGTGCCGCTGAAGGGCAGATGGGGTGCGCCGCTGAGGGCACTTGGGGGTGTACCGGCCAAGGATAAATGAGGAGGTGTACCGCTGGACAGCCCCCATGGGCGTGCCGCTGAGGGACCAAACGGGTGTGCCGGCGAAGGGCCAGGAAGAGGCATCGCTGGGGGATTTAAACTGCTAAGTGTATAGGCTGGAGAGGGTCTTACAGGTTGTTCCAAGGAAGGAAGAGGAGAGGGCTTCAAGGCATGGGGGGAGGGTGGCCTATTGGCAGCTGGTCGATCGGAGAGAGAGCAAGAGTCCCTCTTCCTCCTCAAGCGGGTGGGCACTCAGGGATGGCCCTGGCAGAGGGTGGAAAGCCTATGAGGCCAAGGGTCATGGGCAAGTGATCATACCCACAGGGAGGCCCCAAAAATGCTGAAGAAATGTGGAGACGGAGGGAAAACGAACAGCCCATCAAAGGCCGTGAAGACTAGCACAAATTACCAACAAAAAATCATGGAGGAGCCCGAGAGGGTGTTTTCATTCATGCGAATCAAGAGGGCATGGCCCTACATACATATCTAGAAAAAAGAGTGCCAAAGATGATGCCATGGCCAAGAAAGGGAAAAGGCCCCACAAAAGAAAAGAAGACATAAACGGAAGAGGAGGAAACGGAGGCAGGATGGAGGCCAGCCGCCCCTAACTCTTTCCCCGTTACATCGAACCCTCTCTCCCTTACTCTTGCTCCCTTCCCGTGTGGTGGTCGTCGTCGGAGGAAGCTCCCGGCAGGGAGGGAGCTCTTCTTCTTCTTCTCTCTTCTTCTCTTTTCTTCTGCGTGTGTGCGTCCGTCTGCCTCTCTTCTCTTCTCTGTTTTTTTTTCTCTGTTCCCCCTCTTCCTTCCGTGTCGAAGGAGGAGGCCTCTTTATAGTCCGAGCAACCGGAGGCGGGAAGTGACCTTGTGATGATGGGGTTTGACCTCGCCCGTCCTGGCTGTCAGTGGGGTAGGCTACGTGGCCCAACGACCAGCTGCCACTTCGGACGGCTCCACTGCGCGCCGAGGAGGCGTAGGGCATGGGCTTCACGTCAGCCGTTGAAAGTGACTCACGCTATGCCGTTGAAGGGCTGAACAAGCGTGCCGCTGTAGTGCCAAAAGGGCGTACCGCTGGAGCCCCGGATTGGCATGCCGCTGAACGGCCTGAAGGGCGTGCCGCTGAAGACCCCAAAGGGCCGTGCCGCTGAAGCCCCAAAGGGCCGTGCCGCTGAAGCCTGCTGAGGGCGTGCCGCTGAAGCTGCTGAGGGCGTGCCGCTGAGGCCTGCTGAGGGCGTGCCGCTGAGGCCCCAAGGGGCCGTGCCGCTGAAGCCTGCTGAGGCCCCAATGGGTGTGCCGGTGAAGACCCCCCCCCCCCATGGGGGGTGTGCCGTTGAAGACCCCCCCATGGGGGTGTGCCATTGAAACCCCCTTGGGGGTGTGCCGGTGAACCCCCTTGGGGGTGTGCCGGTGAACCCCCATAGGAGTGTGCCGGCGAGGGCCGCGGCAGGGTGTGCCGCTGAAGGGGGCGTGCCGCTGGAGGGTTCTGCCAGGGCGTGCCGCTGAGGCCTCAACTGGGCGTGCCGCTGAAGGGCTAAATGGGCAATTTTGAGCCCATTGTGAGCATGAGTTGTGGCCCATTTGATTTTCTTCGAGGCCCACGGGCTGTGGGGCCTTTTGTGCTTGATTTCCCCGGGGGTTTCTTCACTCGACGCCGTTGTTGATGCTGGGCTGAGCATGACATTTTGGATGTGTAATTTTTGGTGTCCACACGCTCTCTCTCGCAGCAGCGGTGATATAAATATAAAGAGAGCTAATTGTCCCTACACATGCTCTCTAGCAGCGGCATAAACAAATATATATGAAGTAAGCAAAATGCCAAGTAAGGAGTGGATGCGATACCTCCACGCGCTCGGCGTGGGGAAGACGGACCCGGCCGAAATTCGTACTCCCGGGATAAATATTACACAATGATGACAGCAATGAACTATCGCCCACTCCACGCAGGGAGGTAAAAGGCTACACAAATGGGGCCGGGAGGACCGAATTCGGGATGACGGGCGGCTTCTCCCGTCTCTTCGGCAGCACCCGAACTTGTGACTGTGGGGCCCACGCGCTGTCCGGAGGGGCCGTGTGGGGCCCAGTGGCACCACTGTGGTGGGGACACTTGGGGAAGCATTCCTTGGGCTGGCGGTACGCTGGAACGTCGACCGGAGGCCGGGCGTCTCTGTTCGGCACCGGTCGGAATAACAGGCCACGGATCTGTCAGTTCTGTTTACGGCGCGCGCTCCGGCGAGAACGGACGCTGCGATCAGCCCCAATGTCGGATAGACACGAAACTGGCGCCGTTAGAAAGCTGCTTCGAAGGGCTTCAACCCTATGGGATTACAAAAAAATAAACAGCTATGTACTTCTTATTGGCGAATTTTGATAGCTGCTGTTGTACAGTGCCCAAATTCTCAGATCAATAGGGAACTTGTCTGAGAAATGGCGTTGACTGATAGGTAGACCTCCGATTCAGAAGTTGTGTTCTTCATAAAAATTATAGGAAATTGAACCAGGAAGATGGAAATATTTTTTTTGAGAGGATTGCAGGTGGGTACGAATTTTTATGATTTTTTCACTGGGATGTGGTCGGATCTGGAATCTGGCTGACAGCACTGTAGATGAGGTAGAACACGATTTTTGAAAAATGGATAGAGGCTGATCAAAAATCAAGAACATTTGGGGATAGAGGGGTTGATGGGCAAAACTCCCGGTAAAATCTGGAGCCCTAACAAAAATCAAAAAAGTGGTCGAAGATGGAAAACTCAGAGCTGCTGTCACTATAGACAGAGACAAGACAGATCTGGGAGTGAATGAAGAACGAAAATGGGAAATTACCAAATGAAGGATTTTGGACATGAAATGTTTTGTAGAGATGTGGATACGAGATTGGAACAACCTCTGAAAATTTCAGATCAAGAGGACGTCATGGCTAACTGCAGAATTTTGTGAAAGTCACCTCTGTCCAACAGGACAGAACCTTGAAGATGGCTCCGCGGCGGCTCGTAGGCGGCACGAACGGCGGCGGCGGCGGCGGCGGCACAGATGATCACCGGAGATAGAGGGGAGGGGATTGAAGATAGAACTACTCTAGAATTTGGGGTTGGAGGAGATGAACACCGGGGGAGGGAGAGGGGCACAAGAAGCTCTTGACTTTTCCAACAATTTTTCTCTTCATTAATGCCAACAAATGGAAAATACAACCTTTTATATGCTAAGTATCAAATATAATATAGACCCTTGGATCTAGGGATGGGGGATGGAGGGCTGGGATTAAGTGTGAATGACACACAAAAAAAAATAAAATAATCCTAGTGGAAGGGGGCGCCCCCTTGACCAAGGGGTAGGTTGGTGGCCAACTTTTGAAATTTTGACCCCTTTGTCTCCCATGTGGACAATTGACATTCAACCCTTCTAGATGACCACCTAGGATGGTTGACCAGCCCCACATGGATGACATGGACCAATGGGAAAGGGCTGAGGGCCTCCTAGCTGGACCTACTACATAATTGCACAAAAACCCACATAATCCAAGGGAATGACGCATTGGCTTACAAAGCCGTACATTTGCGCACATACTTTCCTAAGGATATGAACACAAACTAAAAAAACATAAATGCAAAAGAAAATATACGTGCTCGGCGTCGATTCCCATCAACTCTCCCCGGATGGGAGGAACTCGACCCCGTCGAGTAGGGGTATCGGTGCTCGGGTACTCCGGCGGATCCGTCACCGTGCCAAGTAACGCGGGTATGCTCCACTCCAAGTGACCGTCACCTGCTCATTCCATATATACTCGATATGCACAAGCTGCTATGGGCTAAATGTGGACACTCCGGGTGGGGCACTCTCAAAAGGGGAGGTGGCGGCTCGAAGACTCACTAGGAATCACCGCTGAGTCCCTGTAGGTGACTAGATTCGGGTGTAGATATGGAACCGATCCCATACTCATCGAGTGAGTCCAATCGCCTCTTACTCATAAGAGAATGACAACGAGCTGACACAAGACACATGCAGACTCACCATGCACTAACACACATATGCAAACCACACAAATAAGAAACAGACTCATGCATGACTCTAGACAAATCTATGGTTAGTCCGACCCGTACATGGATGACGGCGGGTCAGGACACCCGAATGTGTGTCATGCATGCATTTGACGTAGCCGGTGGTTGACGTCATGGGGAACTTCTAGACACCCTACGATGTACCAATCATGGACGTTAGGTTTGGATGTGGGAAGTCCGGGAGGTGCGGGTGGTCTAGATGGATCGGGGAAACCAAAGTTTTCATTACCCCCAAATGAAGGTTCGGACCTATGACTATGTGGAGTTTGCTTGGCCCGAGTGGAAAAGGTGGGATAGTGAACTCTGCGGAAGAAGTGGAGTGAGTATGAAAGCTCGGGAGGTTCACTAGTGAAGGGGTCAAAAGGGTCGAAGAAGGTATGACCCCATGAAGTGGGTTCCCCCATGACTCGGTCCCAATTTAAGAATTCATAATCACCATCATACATTGTGAGCGGTGGGACGACGAACATGTATAGAAAATAAGATTCCTCCCTTGGGCAAAAGGGAATGAAGTCGGACTCGGCCGGCATCGGGAGGAGTAGAAGAATCTCTGTGGTGACACACCCCACGGTGCACACGGAGGTAATGGACCCTAAGGCCGGATGGGTGAAGCTAAGACTAGCGGGTTGGTCAAAGCCTCGGGCCAATAGGTGCGTCAACTTCCATTGTGAATCTAATCCCATGACAAGATCATCCAACGTGTCAACATGGTGACTAGATCGAAATGTGGTATGGAAGGAATTGACCGGCACTAAAGGTAAGGTGGGGTCCCTGAAGGGGAAGGGATGTGGGACCAAGCCATCCTTGAGCCAACTAAGAAGCGGCTCGGCTATGAAAAGTGTACCCGTCAGAAACACGGGTGGCTCGGGCTTGGGTGGTTCCAAATGAGAGGGTTCCGAAGCAAGTTCGGAAAGAAAGGGTGGTGAGCATGGGTCCGTAGGCGGAGTGGACTGATACGAGTGGACGGGTGGTGACACGGAGATGGTCGGCCGAAGGATGTTGTGGAAGACAAACTTGCCGGGTAGGTGAGGTGGATATAGGGTGCATGTCCTCGTATCTCGGTCAAAGATCGCTCTTCTCTCTTCCAACCAAGGTCGGCCTAACATAATGTATGGGCCTGTTAGCGTACCAAGGTTGCACCATGCACCATCGCAGTAAAGAGTGGAGCCGATCATCCTTTCAAACTCAACAAAAGTAAAATCCCCATCGCGGATAATCTTACCCACCTTGGAGAGGGACTCCACGACATCAAGAGAAATCCAATTATCTGAATTCTTATGAGCGAAATGGAGTCTCGTTGTGGACCCATTGGGTAGGGTAGCTTTAGTAACGAGATGAGTGAAAGCTAATGGTCGGGCCATGAAGGCGTTGGATTGGGCCACAAAGGATGTCCCTTCGGACGCATGGTCTTGGGGAACGGCCATGGGTAGCGGACATGGACATGCATACACACGGTGACAAGACACTAGACCGATTATGCAAGTTTGGAATGCATGCACACTAAGGACCCTAGACGTAAACCAAGACTCGGTACGTGGCGGAGATAACTGATCCGAAGATCACTCGCGCAAGTGTGCGACCTTCCCGATAGTCGTAGCCTAACATTCGGACAACACCTTTTGAGATACCGGGTTATTGGGATGCAATGCAAAAAGACACTTTTTTTTTGTTTTAAAACAATGATGACCCTAAACACGACTTAGACACTTAGACTTAAATGACACTTATTTTTGACACCCTAGACTCAACCTGCTCTGATACCAAATTGATGCGGGACGGACCACGGACACGACTCGAATGAGGAATGCAGTCATCGGACTCTAGGTGAGCTCGTGATTGTCCCTTAACGAGGGAAGCGTCGGACATGCATAGTTGAGAAACCGGCAAGAGCTAGGGTGGTCAATTCACACTTTCGTGCCCGAATCGGATCACGGGACGGTAACGCTCTCTCTCGCAGCAGCGGTGATATAAATATAAAGTGAACTAATTGTCCCTACACATGCTCTCTAGCAGCGGCATAAACAAATATATATGAAGTAAGCAAAATGCCAAGTAAGGAGCGGATGCGATACCTCCACGCGCTCGGCGTGGGGAAGACGGACCCGGCTGAAACTCGTACTCCCGGGATAAATATTACATAATGATGACAGCAATGAATTATCACCCACTCCACGCAGGGAGGTAAAGGGCTACACAAATGGGCCTGGGAGGACCGAATTCGGGATGACGGGCGGCTTCTCGCGTCTCTTCGGCAGCACCCGAACTTGTGACTGTGGGGCCCACGCACTGTCCGAAAGGGCCGTGTGGGGCCCAGTGGCACCACTGTGGTGGGGACACTTGGGGAAGCATTCCCTAGGCTGGCGGTATGCAAGAACGTCGACCGGAGGCCGGGCGTCTCCGTTCGGCACCGGTCGGAATAACCGGTCACGGATCTGCCGGTTCTGTTTCCAGCGCGCGCTCCGACGAAAACGGACGCTGCGATCAGCCCCAATGTCGGATCAACACGAAACTAGCGCCGTTAGAAAGCTGCTTCGAAGGGCTTCAACTCTATAGGATTATAGAAAAATAAACAGCTCTGTACTTCTTATTGGCGAATTTTGATAGCTGCTGTTGTACAGTGCCCGAATTCTCAGATTAACAAGGAACTTGTCTGAGAACTGGCGTTGACTGATAGGTAGACCTCCGATTCAGAAGTTGTGTTCTTCATCCAAATTATAGGAAATTGAACCAGGAAGACGGAAATATTTTTTGTGAGAGGATTGGATGTGGCTACGAATTGTTATGATTTTTGCACTGGGATGTGGTCGGATCTGGAATCTGGCTGACAACATTGTAGATGAGGTAGAACACGATTTTTGAAAAATGGATAGAGGTCTGATCAAAAATCAAGAAAATTTGTGGATGGAGGGGTTGATGGACAAAACGCCCGGTAAAATCTAGAGCCCTAAAAAAATCACAAAAGTGGTCGAAGATGGAAAACTCAGAGTTGCTGTCACTGTAGACAGAGACAAGACAGATCTGGGAGTGAAAGAAGAACGAAAATGGGAAATTACCAAATGAAAGATTTGGGATGTGAAATGTTTTGTAGAGATGTGGATACGAGATAGGAACAACCTCTGAAAATTTCAGATCAAGAGGACGTCGTGGCTAACTGCAGAATTTCGTGGAAGTCACCTCTGTCCAATAGGACAGAACCTTGAAGATGGCTCCGCCGCGGCTCGTAGGCGGCACGAACGGCGACGGCGGCGGCACAGATGATCACCGGAGATAGAGGGGAGGGGATTGAAGATAGAACCACTCTAGAATTTGGGGTTAGAGGAGATGAACACCAGGGGAGGGAGAGGGGCACAAGAAGCTCTTGGCTTTTCCAACAATTTTTCTCTTCATTAATGCCAACAAATGGAAAATACAACCTTTTATATGCTAAGTATTAAATCTAATGTAGACCCTTGGATCTAGGGATGGGGGATGGAGGGCTGGGATTAAGTGTGAATGACACACAAAAAAAAATAAAATAATCATAGTGGAAGGGGGCGCCCCCTTGACCAAAGGGTAGGTTGGTGGCCAACCTTTGAAATTTTGACCCCTTTGTCTCCCATGTGGACAATTGACATTCAACCCTTCTAGATGGCCACCTAGGATGGTTGATCAGCCCCACATGGATGACATGGACCAATGGGAAAGGGCTGAGGGCCCCCTGGCTGGACCTACTGTTAGTGTTGGTGTGTTACAGGCCAATTTCGGGTCGGGTAGACCCAATAGTTGTACGATCTTGTTCATTATTAATAAAGTGGTGTTTGAGCGTAAATATGCGATTGTGTTACTTTACGTTGTCCTTAGGATATGTGGTTGTAAAGTCAGCTCGAGATAGGATCTCGAACATGAGATTGACTTTACATGTACACATACCTTAAACTGTTCCTGGTTGGAGGGTAATCACTCGGGGACTTTGATTACCTATTAAACCAGTACACATGATGTGTCAGTGACCAGTCTCATGGTCATTGGTGCGGGGCACCAACACATATGTGTAGGTGTATGTCCTTGGAGGATGTACACTGAACTGATCCGCTATTGGATCTTCAGATGGTTGATTATACCTAATGTCAACTGAAGATCCAACGGTCTCAGTAACATCGTTGGTCCTTTGACCTGAGACATTGATCGGATCTTACACGAGGATTGGAATGGTTTAATTACTTGGCTAAGTGACTTTAACCATAAGTCATGAGTTTCCGAGTCGTTAACCACTCCAGGATACGTGTGAAGATCGTCAATGGTCAAGAAGCGATCGCTCACTGTCAGGTATATATCAGACAGTTAATGGGTCATGACATTGACGCTCCGTTAAATCCCTGGCCAGGGTCGTGTGAGTTCGTTTAGAACGGACGTCATACACTTTAAGGAGGTCATAGTCAAATGGTACGATCATGGGGTTTGACAGAAACCGTACCCTCGATCGTACCAGACTCATAGAAGGAGCGAGGGATTATATCGATGCGGTAACTGTGGACTTACAGGTACCAGACAGGCTGGTTTAAACCCGGGGTCATCTAGGATCACGCAGATTTGCTTGACCCAACGTGATCAAAGGTTCGAAATAAATTAAACTATTGTTCGACTCTAGTAGAAGCGAAGAATACGTTTAATTTACTTCTAATTGGGAATTAGAAGTTAATGGATCTTAAACTAGAGTGACTGTGGGCCTAGAGGATCACACACAATAGATTCTTGGGTGACGGTTTATTATTATACAAGCGTATATATTAATTCCCTTTAATTCCTTTTGGAAAGGAGTGTAAATGGGGCTTAATACATATGTATAATAAAGGAAAGGTCATATATACAATTTTGGTCCTTTGGAGGTCTTTTGAAAAGGGCCAAAACTCTATATATATGGCACCTACGTGAGTTCATTCGAACTCTCCCTTCCAACCCCCCTTAATGCTAATCAAGCATTAAGCATTAAGGAGAGGTTTAGCCTTCCCCCTTTCTCCCCCTTGCTCTCTCTCTCTCTCCAAAAGGTGATAGAGTCGGGGAAAGTTGCGCCGGGGAGGTACCGTCGCTGCACAAGGGTCCGTGTGGATCTGCTCTAGAGGCCGTACAGCTGTGCGGCTCGGTTTCTCTGCATCGGGCTTAGCGGACAGCGTCGTTCCGCGCAAGGTGAAACACGCAACCCGTAATTAGGGTATTAGAAACACCGATTAGAGCACAGATTAAGCTTTCCATAACACCGGGATCGGGCAAATGAAATTTTTGTTATCCGCTGCGTCGCCCGTAGGTGCTGTGCGAAACCTTACACCTACTACACAATTGCACAAAAACCCACACAATCCAAGGGAATGACGCATTGGCTTACAAAGCCGTACATTTGCGCACATACTTTCCCAAAGATATGAACACAAACTAAAAGGACATAAATGCAAAAGAAAATGTACGTGCTCGGCGCCGATTCCCATCAGGGAGAGGGGCCGGCGGGGGAGGGGGGAGAGGCGAGGGCGCAGGGGGAGGGGGGCCGGCGGGGGAGGACGCAGGGGGAGTGGGGAGAGGCAAGGGAGATGGGGGAGGGGGGCCGCAGGGGGAGGGGGGAGACACGGGGGAGGGGAGGGGGTCGCGAGTGGGAGAGAGCGAGTGTTTTTTTAAAAAAAATTGGTCTGACGTTATTTTTTTTCGGAGAAGATTTACACGGGAGTTGGTTCTCTCCCTAAAAATTAAGAGAGACATACCAAACAGGATTTATAAATCTCTTACTTTTTTTTTAAAATTAAGAGAAAAAAGAGATAAGAAAGAACAACCAAACACCCCATTAATTGTTTCGATGTTAATATGGCCCGTCATGTTGGGGGGGGGGGGGGTGGTGGAAGAAGCCGTATTCGGTGACCGTGGAATGAGCAGCCCTCAATCGCCGACCTCGACGTTTAGAATACAATATGCAGTTAAGAGCTTTTCTTCTACTCTTACGCTCAGAATAAGGAAAAAGGAAACCGATCACTTCAACCGGGTTTCTTGCTCATATGGAGCAGGCAATCATCAGGGTTCTTCCTTTTTTTTTTAAAAAATAAGATATATTTATTATTAAAAAAGGGGCTAGTAATCGACACGGATGAGGACATGACACCTTATGACCTCCATAGAAAGGAAAAGAAAACCACTCTAGAAATCATGAAAAATCATCATGGTTTACATCGCTCACCGGTATCTTTGAGACTTTCCAATCTGGAAGCTATGAGTCTTCATTCTCGTGTTTTTAGATGAGAGTATTTTTATTCCGACGACATCCTTTTCCGACCTTGACTCTGAAGAACGACCTCAGTCAGTCAGGCTGGGGATCCATAGTGACATCCTTAGACTATTTGTCCTCATGTTCTGTGAACTTGAATGGGTGACCTAGTGACCCAAAATGCAGCTTTTCATTATCAGAATCCTATTGCTCCACCTCAGTTGGGGTTTTTTTCGAAGGAACCCACAAAAATGGAACATCTTAATTAGCAAGCCTCTAGTTGGAACACCCTGGCGGGTCCATTTATAGCCTGACCAACAAGAGAGTCCAACAACAAGTCATCATCAATTAAATCTTCTAGCTCCATATTGTGCGACGCTCTAGGACGAGGACATCGTCGTAGTTGAAGGATCAACAAGGCTGCTATGGGCCGATGCAAGAACTATACTTGCAGAGTCCTCGTCGCGTGCAGGGGCACATAGGGCGCGGCACTACCCTGCATAGGCATGGGCGCATGGATAGGCAAGGCACTGAAAGCGTAAAGCTAAGGCAGTGCTCCGATGACTCTTCACGTCACCCACGAGCAGGTGGGCCTGGACATATGGCGATGCAATTGTTGCGGCTTGAGGTGCATCCACAGCTGGGCCACCAGAAGCAACGTGGGCCGGAGTAGGCTGATTTTCTTAAGATGCAAGGTGGCGTGGGGAGTCAGAGATTATGTGTAACGATTCAAAATTCGGATATCGAGAAATATCTGATATCATTCGAATCCTGACTTGTCACCCACGAGTCGGAGGATTCAGAAGGGTTATTAGGTGTGTGAAGGTACATTAAAATTTAAAATAATACATGTGATAACTAAAAAATTAAATATTTAAATAACAGAAAATAAATTACATTTTAAATTAAATAACTAACTACATAGTCTAGTTCAACAAAGTATAGTTTACAGGAAAAAGAAACATACTCTATCCCAATTTTGAATCTTAACAACGAATCTAGCGAGAGAGCAACAACGAATCTTAACACTGCACCTCCGGCTCTAGCGAGCGAGCAACAACGAATCTTAACACTGCACCTCCGAACCTCGAGGAGGAACCACAACACCTGAAAGGAAAGGGGGTGAGCCTCATCTCATTGGCTCATTAGGGGTCCCGCGAATCCCCACCACTAAACAATGGCGGTAAACAACAACGATAACAATAGCAACAGTAGCAGGAGCAACAACAATAATAACAACAATAACAACGGAAGTAACATCCGTAACAAGAACAGTAACGACGGCAGTCGATGAGATCACGGCTCTCTAAGCTACTCTTACCGAAGGAAATACAACAACATCTCTATCGTGGAGATCCGTCCTCGCAGACGGAGGCCCAATAGGACAACGCGATCCAAAGGTACAGTCACGACCTCACCGTCGTGAACCCTACATTGTTTACGGGTGAAACCTCGATAACCCTATCGGGAACCCTAGACCTCTATATCGGGAAAGCACACAGAAGCGACCCAAAAAATCACGTCTCGCAGACGGGAAATCAAATCACAAGTCACGAGAGTCACGTGTCGCATGACGGGAGAACCTGCCCACTAGAAGCAAGGCTGGATGCATCCACTGACGACTTAATCTGCGCCCAGGGTGTCTCCCTACTCGCTCCAGACGGAAACTGAGACACCGAACAAGTAACCGAAAAACAAAGGTCCAGTCAGGGTCATGCTCGTCAGCACTTGTCCAAAGTCCCTGACCACGTGTGCACACACTGACTGACTACGCTATGTCAGGCCCTCTAGCTGGTTTTCCTCCCGGCCCGGACTCGAGCCGCCACAATGGGAGGCCCTACGGCAACCAGCCTTAAACCTTCTCTCCCGGGTCTAGCTCTCCACCACTCCCAAGTGGATCGACACACGCATGCCCAGGCAAGCTACGACTAGTGGGGAGTCACTGAACATGGACACTCTCCGCAAAGAGGAAGAAACCCGAAGTATCAAGGCTACACATGCACCCATCACAAAAACCACGAAGTACCGGGTGGCCCGGGGCCACCAGACTCGGGACACTCAACTAGACCTACTAATCCAACGGTCCTTGAGTCATGCGACTCAGGCTAAAACCATTGTACAATACAGCACCATGCCATCAAATCACCCTAGTCCATGAGTCAAAAATCACAGTCAAAAGGATTAACGAGGTGGCTCACGACCGCCGAGTTCATTCCCTTTCCAAGGGAGACTAAGAAACTCCCCAGCCCCAGGCTGGGTCAAAGGATTCTCAATCATTGGCCATACGCATGGCCCACACAAAAGCCACTTTTCGATGAAGTTAAGATCGTGCAGGGACAACCTTCCGCACCTACACCGGTACGCAGTGACTCGATCTAGCACAACGAATAAGCCCGGAACACACGGGGTCACCCAGACCTCTAAACCACACGGGTGCGCTAAACGAGATATAATGAATCCTCCGGACACCAAAAATACGGTCACGGTCCCCACGGGGTGTCCGAGACATCCAGGGGGCCAAAGGTCGACCAAAGGGTCTCGACCGGGTCAACTGCAGGCCAAAATGGGGGAAAAGGTTGCATTTCGATGGACCACGCCCCTGGGTCGGTCGACGAACAGGCTGGGTCGGTCGACCGGCCCAGTGGGTCGGTCGAACGGTCCATGACCAGTCACCCCCCTGACCTGGATCGGTCGACTGATCCATCTAGGTTGGTGGACCGAACCAGGACAGGCTGACCTGTCCATGTCGAACGCATGATCGATCGACCGATTTCTCGAATCGGTTGACCGATTTTGGCGACGCACCTGCGAGAGCTCCGTCGTGGGAGCTTAAACCATGCCACACTCAAACCATTTGACAGGGAAAACATTGTAAAACTCTTCCCCAACTTCCTTAGCACCGGGAGGTCCCATTCAAACCACAAAAACCTCACCGAATTGGTGAATCCGTCGCTCACCCCAAAAATGTGCATTTTAACCCCGACATGAAAAGAAATCCACTCTCGGCCTCACCTCGACCTAAAATCGTGGGAAAATAGAATACATGGGCTAGGGATCCGTCTCCCTACATCCACCGATGATTTTCCGCACCGAGGATGTCGATTCCACGTGAAAACGCTTCTTGAATCACTGTCGGGTTCACGAACTCGCGAACGAGCTCCTGTTGGCACCTAAAATATGGCGCCGTATACAAGGAAGATCCCTCGGAATAATGACAGAAGCTTTGACGCGGTGTCAGAAGAGTCACATCGGGTCGATCTAAACCTGCGTCTAGAAAGGGCGATGAAACCTGATGGCTTACGGGTGTGCTCGGCACACCGGAGAATGCGCCTAGGGGGAGGAGTCGACGCGCTCTTCCCGACGGTGATACTCCAAATGTCAAAGTCAACCTGAACCGGTGTTAGACTAGTCACGCCAGGATAACTCAAAGCCTGCGTCCGAGAAGGATGATTTGAACCCCCAGATTTTAGACTCGCGTTGCACGCCCAACGATATGTCTCGGGAAATGGGACGACACGTTTCTACCCGACGGAGAAAGGTGAAATACCAAAGCTGCTCAAGATGGCGATGTTAAACGCGATACACTAAACGATCTAGTGCCACTTCGGTGCTGAAACGGGCTGACTGCGTCGATTCAAGGTTGTTGGGTTCGTTGCGCTCCCTCTTTGTCTTTGATAATGGTTTTGATGATTACAATATAGTGTGTGGTTTGTGTATGAATAGAAGTAAAAACATTGTGTGTAAGTGTTGTGGAAAATATCTGTTATTATCTCATGAACTCATATGTTGCTATCTTGCTTTGCAGGTTGATTCATGATTGAGATGTCTCTTATGTAGAGATATTTTGAAGGTTGTTTAAAAGGCTTTGAAGCTAGAATACCAGATTCCTAATTTGTGTTGATTTAATGTTTTCATGAATCTGAATTTCAGATAGTGAAGATTCAAGGTGCCTTCCATCCCTTGGTCCCATGGTAAAACAATGATGGTTGAATGCGATTTCAGATTGCATTGGGCTGAATTTGCAGTTTTTCTATTCCATTTTGCAAGGGTCGACCCCATGGCTCGACCCCTGGCTCTTTGAGCCTTGGTTCTTGCTTTGTTGTTCATATGGTCTTTTAATGTTAAGTCATGGGTTGTTCATGCAGAAATTGATTTAAGTTTGGTTGTGACTCATGCACCTTCTTCCTATGTTTGTGGATTGAATATGATAAAATATGGATTTGTGTTTACTCATATTGCTTGTGAATGAGTTAAGTTCAGATTGCTTTTGATTGTGCATAAATTAATTGGACTGAACTTGTAAGGTTCTGAATTTATCTTGAACTCTTGGACTGGTCTTAACATTCCTGAACTAAATATAGATTTCATGTGTGCTATGCTTTTAAGCTTGGATCTGGTTTCCATGTTAGTTTAAATACATGTTAATGCGCACAAGTTAATAGGGTTGAAGAGGTTAAAACATGAATGAGGTTTCCAATTTTTCACAGAAGGTTTTATGCATATGACATATGGCATAATAATATTGAGTTGGACTGAACTTGAATGTCCTGGACTGTATTTAGATTTGCTGAACTGAACTTGAATTAGCATTGGACTGAATTTCCTATTCTTGATCTGAACATTGAACACATGTGTGGCTTGCTTGAACTATGACTAAAATTGGGTTTTCCTTGCTTTGGTTTGAACTTGGAATTTTTGGACTAAACTTGGTTTTCATGAAAGTTCGATTGGATTTTATTCAGAAATGCCTTCTCTATGTTTGAAGCAACTTTTGGTTTGTGAGGGTTAAGTGATGGTCACATGAATTGCCTATTATGCATAGAGCCCATCTGATATATGCATTTCATGCATGTGTTTTTAATGGGATGGAGGTGATTGAATCATCTCTAATTCTCGTTGCTACACCAAGTTATTAACATGCAGGTTGGATACAAGGAAAATGGTTCCTTCATATGTTTTGATTAAAGACTGGTATGAATGACTAGTTGGTCAAGTGCAAGGTTAATTTGAATATTGGTCTCATTCCATTGGATCTATGAAAGTGCAGGCTTCATATGGATTGGCTTGAATTTATCATAAATTTGAGCTTCTAATCTGCAGGTTAAGTTCTGCTCCCATATCATTCTACTCATGGTAAGAGTTGTTGTTTAGATGATTTTCCATATGGTGAGACTGAGCTTAATGCTTTTATCAGGTTTCTGGGGTTTATATGGCTGCATTGCAGAGATATCTAGTGTGAACATATGCATTGAAGCTAGCTCTGTCATGTGCCTTGATCTAACACTGTCATGTATTTGAACTTATGGAAAGTGTAGGTTAAACATGCCCACAATTCCTTGAAGACATAGTAAGAAATCATTTTTGATGCATTTTCATGTGGCAAGATTAGACTTGATTCATATTTCATGGCATTGGGCTTTATTCCTCTGTTTTATGTGTTTTTCTGGTTTTACTCTGCAAGAGTCGACTCCTAGAGTTGACTCTTGATGGACAGAGGTCTACTTTTGAAGCAGATAGAATGCCAGCTGAAAAGTGTCGACTCAAGGAGCCAACACTTTCAGGTGTGTGTTGTGTTTTCATCGCAGACAGAATTGTTTGCAAAAAGAGTCGACTCAGTGAGTCGACACTTTTTGCCTTTTTTTTTTGTTCTTTGGCCAGAACCCCCGTAAGCAAGAGTCGACTCCAGGAGTCGACACTTGTCTCGGGCGGCCTATATCGGGTTTGCCATTTTGGGTGCGAAATGACCATTTCTCTGTCCGATTTGCTTGGGCTTTTTACCATTATATCCTTAGTGTTTCTCATATGATTTGGGTGTTGTTTTAAAGGGTTTACCCTTGGGCTTTCATGTCTTTTTGGGTCTTGTTTCCTTTGGTATATAGTGGCTGCGATTTTCATATGATGCTTGAACTCTTGGGCTGAACGTTTGCTATTCTTTGCAGGAAAGAAGAGGAGGGCGACGCAACTACTTGGAGAAGGAAGAGGAAGATCAGGAGGACGCCATCAGCGAGCTTTTCCCTGCCGATCTGATCCTATTCCTGAACGCCATTGCTGAACATTCCACCTGGGCGGCTCCTGCAGTTTTGGCTGGCTTCCACTCTGCGGACAAATACTTCCAGCGCACCCATCCATCTTGTAGACACGCCAAAATTGACATTACTTTGAGTATTTCTCATATTGCCTTGTAATGCCCAATTTGACCCTCAAATTAGCTTGTTTGAGTGGTTTTTCCCATTTTCTTGAATTTCTCCTATTTTTTCCTCATTTCCTCCTTTTCCCTATTTTTTTGGATTTTTCTGGGCATTTATCTCTATTTTTTGAATTCACGCCCTCATCAGGGGCGTGTTTTTGAAACACGACCTGATCTAGGGCGTGTCTTCCCATTTCATCTATTTCTCTCCCATTTTATCTATTTTCTGAATACGTGACCTGGATAAGGGCGTTTTTTAATTCACAACTTCGCTCAGGGCGTTTCTTTGAGAAAGGACGACCTTTCCTGAGGGTGTCAATTCTTTTGGTTTGACCGGCTTCCCCCGTTTTAAAACTTGAAATTAACGCCCTTCCCAGGGGCGTGTTTTTAAAGGTGGCTTTTCCTGAGGCGTGTTTTACATTTTTCAAATATGGGGAGTTTTTATTTCTAAAATTAGTTTTGAAAGAAACGCCTTTGTGCAGGGCGTGTTTTTAAGAAACGCCCTCTGGCAGGTCGTCAATTCAACAATTGACGCCCTGACAAGAGGCGTGTTTAATCTTCTGGCTTCGCAGCCCTTTCCCCAGAGAGTCCTTACCTCGTTAGACTCCTACCTTGATTGGGGCTCTTGCCCATTCTTATCATTTCCCTCCGTAGGACTCTTGCCTTCTTATCTCTTCATCTAATTCTATTGAACAGAGCCATTGGCTCTGTTAATCGGTTGGACTCTCCCCCTCCGCTTTTCTTCTTCTTCTGTTTTTTTTTTCTTGCAGGTTGTTGCTTCTATCGTTTGGCTGAAGGAGAAGCTGCACGTTGCATCAAGCTTCATCTTTTGAAGGCTTCCTCCCCCTTGAACATCAAAGCCAACGCACAGGCTCCTCCTCTTTATTTTTATTTTCTTTTGTTTATTGCATCGTTCATATGCATGCATGTCCATCTCCTATTGAGTTTCTTTATTGTTCAACCGTGTTGAGAAAGTCACCCATAATGCACTCTTGCACATCTCCTTATTTTACCCATAGCATTCATCATATATTTTCCCACCCTCTTTGCATAGGGGTTTAAGGGCCAACACCCACAAGGTGTGTTCTTGCACAATTTTCATGTTCATCTTTACATATAGAATTTGATGCTACACACCATGTTCTAATTCAATTCTTTTAGTGGTGTTTGTGTCTCTTTTTGCAAGGGTAATAATTAAAGAACTCTCTTCATTGGCCGGCCGATTGGAAGAGAAAGGAGCACCTACAATCAACCGCACTTTGAGGTATTTTCACGATCATCCTTTTCCTTATTATTTTCCACTCGAGACCCTCGTGTCTCTGGCGATCACACACACTCCCCTTGTGCACCTCGTGGTATTTTCATCTCCACTATTGTTTATTGTTTGCTTTTCATTATATTTTCCTTAAGTGGATTTTAAAGGAATCTACAAATTGGCGATCACGGTGGGACCCTTTGTGTTCTTCTTTTATTACCCCTTTCCCCTTTGGCACCCTCGCGTGCCCTTTCCCTTTGGTACCCACGGTACCCCTCCTTTGTGCCCCTCGGGCGCCCTCCATTGTGCATTGCACTCTCCCCAAGTGATCTGTCAGTTTGATAGTTTTTTAGAATTTCCACTTATCCAAAAATTTTTTTGATGAGCATGCTTCTATCTTAATACTCATATATTTATTGATTGGCCGTGACTGTGAGTGTTTGATATTGCTGGCCGTGGGGTCTTTCTGGGAATTAACGCCTCTGTCAGAGGCGCTTTTTAATTTCACGCCCTCACCCAGGGCGTTTTATGTATGTCTAACGCCTTCTGACAGGACGTCTTCTATCATATCCTGCTTATCTGTGAATTCACGCCCTTCTCCAGGGTGCCTTTTTATATTGTAACGCCTCACACTAAGGCGTTTTATTCATTCGGCCGTGCGTACCCCTGAGAGTTGACGCCCTCGACCAGAGGCGTCTATTTGATTTGTAGCGCCCAATACCAGGGCGTGTTTTTACCTTACCTGTGTAGGCCCTCACAGTGATTCACGACAGTGACCCTGTCGTTTCTTTTCTGGATAGCGCCCCCTTTCAGGGCGTCTTTTACTGTGGGTTTGCAGAACCCTTCCTTGCGTGATTTTTCATCATGATTCATGCCATGCTCATATTCATTGATTGATTATATTGTGGTGATTACCCTGCTTGTTTGTGAATTCACGCCCCTCTCCAGGGCGTCTTTTACTTGGTAACGCCTCACGCCAGGGCGTTTCTTTGTTGATTAGAGCCCCTCAGCAAGGCGTTTCTTTTGATTTGACGCCCTCGGTCAAGGGCGTCCTTTCCCTTATAGCGCCTCACCCTAAGGCGTGTTTTTACTGCCCCTGGCACCTCGCTTTGAGTCACGACAGTCACACTGTCGTGTCTTTTGTTAGTAGCGCCCCCTGCCAGGGCGTGTTTTTACTGTGGGTTTCCAGAACCCTCCCGTGGGTGAGTTTTCATGATATTTCATGCTTATCTTTGTTGATTGATCATATTATTATGGTTGGCCTGTTTACCCTGCTGCATTCACATTTGCATTTGGTTTGGGAGCCCCCTCCTCTTCATTAGGATCCACACACCCTCTTGGAATCGGGACGACCCTCCATTGAGCATTCCGTCTCTTTGGACTGGAAATCCCTTTTCCAAGCCTCCGTAAGTCCCCGCACCCGTGGATTCCCTCACGGACGCCGAGTAGGTTGTACCCTTTTGAAGTCCCGAGTTAGTTGGCCTATACGTGGTGAGAGAGGGTTCCTAGTTGGCATTGGAGTTAAATCATATTGAAACTAGGTTTCCTCCCCTTGTGTGAATCATTCAAACTTTGCTAAAAATTCATTAATTCACCAAGGTTCAAACATAAAAATCAAGGTAACCATTCCAACTTGTGTGTTTCTTTGTAAATTGTTTGCACATTAAATTGCTTGCATAATGGTTTACTTTGATAAACAAAACAACATGTTTAATTCAATTCATGAGGATGCACAACCGTGCACATCTTATTCTCCTCAATTTCAACATGTTCGTCAAAATTCTCACCATACTTTCAAAGGACCACGTCCTCACTCTTATGGTGTTGCCCGACCCTTGGGCAATGTCCAATCCAATGGTCCTTCAACTCAATTTCGAGCCACTATTCCCATTAAGCCCTCTCGTCCCAATGATGAGAAGGTCTCCCAGATTTTGCATGCATTAGATCATCTTACCCCTCAACAGATCCAAGCCCTTAAGGCCGCCGTTGAGGATACATCTCATGTATCTCCCTCCAATTCTATACGGGTGGCCCATCACCCACCTCCTCCTTCCAATCCTGATCGGGTAGTCCATTACCCATCTCCTCCTGTTCATTCTACTCGGGTGGCCCATCACCCGCCTCCTTCTATTCCCTCTCGATCACGGCCCCAAGGCCCATTTATTCATTGCAATCCGGCCCATCCGGGTTCTTCTATGGGTCAGCCCATTAATTCCCCTCCACGGCCTTTTTATACGGCCCTTCCTCCTTCAAGGCCCTACCAACCTTCTGTTGTTCAAGTCACACCCCTCCAACAATCTCTGCTTGATAAGATTACTTTGATGGAGGAACAAATAAAGAGGATCACGGCTCCTCCTACTCCAGTCAATCCTCTCCATGCCGCTTTAGACGAGATTACAAAGATGGAGAGAGAATGGAAAGACAGGAGGGATGATTACGGCATCGGCGGCTCAAGCAAGCAGGAGCCGGCATTTGAAGAATCCAAGGCAGTGTACGATGATGATGAAGCTCCGCAGGCACCCCTTCCGAGTTTCCTTAACTTTCCGCTTTCCCCATTTTTATTCGATGAACCTCCTGCTCAGGATGAAACCATCCCTGATCCAACCCCTATTTATGAGACTAATTGGTGTTACGATGATGGGTCGATACTTCAAACACCCACATCGGCACATTGTAAGTCTCCTCCTATCCTTGACACCGCATACATTACACTTCCTCCAGTTACACCATTGACCTTCGCAACACTGGCCTCTCCCAAGCCTTCCACTATTAAACCTCCACCCGTTAAGCCATCTACCTCCACACCATTAGCCTCCGTCGAACCCACCATTGAACCTTCCCCAATTAACCTCCCATTACCGCCACCTCGGCCTTCCATTATCCCTTTAAAACCCACTTTGCCTATTCCACCATTTAACCCTTTACCCTTACCCATGGCTAATCTTGAGCAGGATCCACCCCTTTTTGCACCCGAGCCAATCCCAACTGCTTCCGAGCAAAGGGAGAAACTCGACGTGTTTGAACCCCCGCTTACGCTCACCCATTTGCCAACGCTTTCCATCATGCCTCCACCATTCACGAAGCCTTCCGCCTCCGCTTCACCTCCCCTTACTACTCGGAATGGGGGGCCTTCTACAAGCACAGGTGCCGAGGACGATCAAGAGCCGGGCAGCAAGGATTTGGTCGCGCTATTCAAGATTCAAGAATTCATTTGCCGGATGCCAATCCGGGTTATTGTGCCAAGCACGGTCGAAGAAGCCAAGTCGCCGACATGCCAAGCATTGATGCTGTGTAGGGGCCGGGCAGGGCACCCTTTGTTCCAATTTCCAAATTTTGAATCTTTGGGCAACATAATGCTTCCGAGCCTAACTTTCCAACTCCCTCACACCATTACTTTGCACTCTCCAAGGGAGTTGACATTCACCATTGAAGCTTCGGCAGGGGCTATTTCTCATACACTTTCACTGCCGTGGAGGGGCAGTTATCTTAATGCTAAGGGGCCATCCCTTATTTGTTCCACTTTCTATTCATCCATCTCTATCACTTTTTCCTCATGGGCCATTCCCAGGGTTAGGAGGAGGATCTCATCCTCTCGCCCTTCACATTCTTCATATTCTTTGCATTTTATGCATTCATCGCATCCATCCCATTGCATGCATTTGCACCTCCTGCTTCCCGGGTTTCCAAACCCGTATCTTCCCCGCCTTCCGGCACCTCCGGATTTTCCTCCTGATCTTCCTTCATTCCTCTCTCTCGGGCATCGCGCCCCTTTCCACCTTATTCTTCCGGAACCTCCGGATTTTCCCCTTGGGCATCGCGCCCCTTCTCATTTGCTATCTCCGGAACCTCCGAATTTTCCTCCTGATCTTCCTTCATTCCTCTCTCTCAGGCATCGCGCCCCTTTCCACCTTATTCTTCCGGAACCTCCGGATTTTCCCCTTGGGCATCGTGCCCCTTCTCATTTGCTACCTCCGGATTTTCCTCCTGATTTTTCTTCATTCCTCTCTCTCGGGCATCGCGCCCCTTTCCACCTTATTTTTCTGGAACCTCAGGATTTTCCCCTTGGGCATCGCGCCCCTTCTCATTTGCTTCCTCCTGAACCTCCGGACTTTTTCCTCTGGCACGACGCCCCTTTCCACCTTCTCCTTCCTGATTTCATTCCTCCGGAACCTCCAGATTTTTCTCTCCTCCCTGGGCATCGCGTCCCTCGGCATTTGCTTCCTCCGGAACCTCCGGACCCTCCATCTTTCTTCCAATTCATCTTTCTAATCTTCCAGAATATCACATCATTCATTCTCTTCTTCCTTTTCCATCATCTTTTTCCCTATCTCGTCTCAGGGCATCGCGTCCCTCGATATTTTATCCCTCTGGAGCCTCCGGACGATTCCTCCCATCAGGATTCTCCTCCTCAACCTCCGGACCCTCCGGATCCGCCTCTTTCTATCTACCAATATCTTCTTCTAATTCCTCCTGATTCTGGGTCCGACCCAACTTCTTCCACATCCACTGCCTTGGGCATCTGCCCATTCTCCCATTGCTTCCGAGGCTTTAGTCCTCATTCCTCCTTCTAATTTTTCACTTCTTCTGTAGACTGTTCCGTGTGATCAGGGTCTCTGCGCCTTAGTGAGGGAGTTCTAGCCCTCGCCTCTTTTCTTTTTTTTCCTTATTCGTCTGAGTCTGGTCTTGGCACCACTCCTTCTTGTTAAGCCACTTTCAATCCTTTGCTTCCAATCCTTTATCTGCCTAAGAGGACTATCCCACGATGATCAACCTCTCGCGGCAGCTGCTTTAACAAAGGTTGCAAGGTAACATATTGGCGTAAGTACGTATTTTTATGATATCATTACCTCATTACTTCACGCATGATTTTCAAAATGAAGTGCTTCCTAACAAGATTAAGAATGGTGTTTTAAACCTTTATCTTAAGCTTTTGTTGAAATCATTCTAAAAAGAGTCCTTTAGGCTTGTTTTATGCAGCACTTTGGTAATAAGAACCCCGTGCTGGGAATTCAACATTCTCTCCCTGCTTGTTAAGATCAACCCTCAGCTGGACATTCCACACACTTCACGGCGTCCTTAGCCGGCTCCTTTGGTTAAACACCGTTGCTACCTTGGCCATGCCATGAGTATATCCGAAAGTCTTTTCTCTTCTTTACTCGGCCACGTGCAGAGGCAAGAGGTTGACGGATGAGATGACCGACCTTGGTAATCCCCAATACGAGAGGAGTCTCAAATAGGGGCAGTCTTGACCCAAATTAAATATGAATTTCATGATATACATCTCGCCAAAAGGGCTATTATGAAAATTAAGTCAGAATTTCGATAAAAGCAAGTATGAATTATGGCATGACAAGAGTGGCAAAGTCCCCGCAGGGAAAACCGTGGTCGTATGCATGTCAAGGGTCTAAAAATCAAAGGCACAAAGCCCCGGCACAACAGACTACCTCTTTGAAGGGAACACCTTGGAAGGAATTCAAGTCCTGACATCTCCCATCCTGCACAAAGCTTGTCCCAATTATTCTTCTCTTTTCCCTCTAAGACCGAGCATTTCTCAGGTATGGCCTTGGTAGGGGCACCGTTGATCAAAGACGGTCGGTTATAGGATGCCACTTTCAACGCACGCCCAGCTTTAGGCAGTTTTTAGCGAAAAAGGAAGGAACAAGGACCCCTAGCCAGTAGTTCAAAACAACCCTTTGATGCTGCATTAACAATGTCTAAGCCAAAATCCAAAAACAAAAATTGAATATTTCCTGATCAAAATCCAAAAATCTCCATAAAAATTCAAATATTTTCAAAACTCATAAAAATTTGCATATTCCAAAACTCATAAAAATTTACATATTTCCAAAATCCAAAAATTTGCATTATATTTTCTGATGGTGTTTTGCAGGAACAGCTTTGCAGAGACCAAAAGCACGGGATGAGTCCTATCTCCACTCATTGATATCAATCTATTGATTCTCCCGATATTCTCATGACATGCCACCCTGGACATTTTTGGTTATCACCTCCTTATATCATTTTGGTTATATCTCCTAATTATCATTCTGATTATTCATCTCCAGATCTTTCAATCAACTCCTGCTAATTTCTCTTGATCAATTCTGCCGATGGGCATTATCAGGTCTTGATCATTCAACTCCAAATCTTGATTAGCCAAGTTGGCATCCTCATGACAAAATAACAAATAATGATACTTTGCTATGCCATGATTTGACTTATGCTGTTCATGATATATGCTATGATTGGTTGCTTTGATTCATGCTATGCATGCTATGATTAAATGCCTTATTCATTGCTTGTTATATCTTGGCTAATGAATTTTTGAGCGCAGGAAGAGGCTCTTGGTCCCGCCGGTAGGGCATCATCATCCAAGCCCCACGGTGCTTGCGGCTCATTTCTCAATTCCCATGCTTATTGATATCACCATCTCCCTGTATGCATTTTACTATATGTTACATATGTTACTAGATTATATCAAGGACCTTGTGGCTTTGGTAAATCTGGGATTTGAGTTCCCCTTCATCAAAAACAATGATGATTCCAGAGAAGTCTTAGTCACACGGATAGGCCGTTGAGCCGTCCAAGGCTGAGGACGATGGTTTCCTTTTTACGAGTTGGTGCGTGGATAAACGGGCTTCGGCTTAGTATCAGCTCGCAGAATTGGTTTCTTGACCCAGTCTGGGCAGTTTAACAATATTATCCTTGATTATATTATATGTTCATTTGTTATTTTCCCTTTAGCCCAGCATGCATTCATGTAGGACTTTGAAACAATTGTTGAAAATCATTCTGATAAGCTGATGTTGAGAGTTGAATTGATCTTAATCTTTCTCGATGTGAGATTTTCATTGCCGAATTAGATCTTTAGTTCGTTTTGTTGCTGTTTTGGGTGATTTTCTCGAAAGCTCCTTGTTTGGATTTTTATCATCTTATTTTATCTCCTCTCCTTTGATCCACCTTGGCTGCAGCACGTCCACTGGCTGGTAACCGCTCCCCAATGGTGAAACTTACAGGTTTGTGACCTGGGGTACTTCCACCGCGTTGGAAGTTGATCATTTATTTTATCTCCTTCGTGCACCGCGTGCACACTCCCCATTTTATCCAAACATTGTTGATTTCGTTGGATTTCCCGAGATTTGCTTCATCTCGTGCTTTTGATTTCATTTCTTATCAAGTGATGTTGATTGCGTGTCTCATCACACCTTGGCATCTACTTTTCAGTTTGCTACGCTCCCTTGCAAAGCAGACGCCAAGGCGGGGCAGCTGTAGACACGCCAAAATTGACATTACTTTGAGTATTTCTCATATTGCCTTGTAATGCCCCATTTGACCCTCAAATTAGCTTGTTTGAGTGGTTTTTCCCATTTTCTTGAATTTCTCCTATTTTTCCCTCATTTCCTCCTTTTCCCTATTTTTCTGGGCATTTATCTCTATTTTCTGAATTCACGCCCTCATCAGGGGCGTGTTTTTGAAACAAGACCTGATCTAGGGCGTGTCTTCCCATTTCATATATTTCTCTCCCATTTTATCTATTTTCTGAATACGTGACCTGGATAAGGGCGTTTTTTAATTCACAACTTCGCTCAGGGCGTTTCTTTGAGAAAGGACGACCTTTCCTGAGGGCGTCAATTCTTTTGGTTTGACCGGCTTCCCCCGTTTTAAAACTTGAAATTAACGCCCTTCCCAGGGGCGTGTTTTTAAAGGTGGCTTTTCCTGAGGCGTGTTTTACATTTTTCAAATATGGGGCGTTTTTATTTCTAAAATTGGTTTTGAAAGAAACGCCCTTGTGCAGGGCGTGTTTTTAAGAAACGCCCTCTGGCATGTCGTCAATTCAACAATTGACGCCCTGACAAGAGGCGTGTTTAATCTTCTGGCTTCGCAGCCCTTTCCCCAGAGAGTCCTTACCTCGTTAGACTCCTACCTTGATTGGGGCTCTTGCCCATTCTTATCCTTTCCCTCCGTAGGACTCTTGCCTTCTTATCTCTTCATCCAATTCTATTTAACAGAGCCATTGGCTCTGTTAATCGGTTGGACTCTCCCCCTCTGCTTTTCTTCTTCTTCTATTTTTTTTTTCTTGCAGGTTGTTGCTTCTATCGTTTGGCTGAAGGAGAAGCTGCACGTTGCATCAAGCTTCATCTTTTGAAGGCTTCCTCCCCCTTGAACATCAAAGCCAACGCACAGGCTCCTCCTCTTTATTTTTATTTTCTTTTGTTTATTGCATCGTTCATATGCATGCATGTCCATCTCCTATTGAGTTTCTTTATTGTTCAACCGTGTTGAGAAAGTCACCCATAATGCACTCTTGCACATCTCCTTATTTTACCCATAGCATTCACCATATATTTTCCCACCCTCTTTGCATAGGGGTTTAAGGGCCAACACCCACAAGGTGTGTTCTTGCACAATTTTCATGCTCATCTTTACATATAGAATTTGATGCTACACACCATGTTCTAATTCAATTCTTTTGTGGTGTTTGTGTCTCTTTTTGCAAGGGTAATAATTAAAGAACTCTCTTCATCGGCCGGCCGATTGGAAGAGAAAGGAGCACCTACAATCAACCGCACTTTGAGGTATTTTCGCGATCATCCTTTCCCTTATTATTTTTCACTCGAGACCCTCGTGTCTCTGGCGATCACACACACTCCCCTTGTGCACCTCGTGCTATTTTCATCTCCACTATTGTTTATTGTTTGCTTTTCATTATATTTTCCTTAAGTGGATTTTAAAGGAATCTACACATCTCATCTACGAGTTTCACTGCGGATTGAGGGGGATTTCTTCTTCTCTCATTTCCATCCTTTTACTTGAGCATAGATTAGTATTTCGGGAGGTTATTATATATCCTTTTATTTCGTCAAACTTGGAATATTATTGTGTGTGGCGGAGGTGTGTCTCCGAGTGTGTGGATCTATTGTGGGGCAAGTTTCCCCGAGTTTGTGAGTGTAGACGGAGCTGCGTCTCTGTGTGGTTTTTGCGTCCGGGGTGTGTTCCCCGACTATGTGTGTGTGTACTGTGGTGGCAGCTGCTTGGGGCAAGGCCCCGTGTGTATGCATTGCTGCGGAAGCAGCGTGTGTGATTTTGGGGCTCGTCCCCGTGTTGCTACATTTTGTAGCGTGTAGTGAAGCCTCACCGGGGTTCGGTGAGGGGTGGACGTAGGGAGCCCGTCGTGGTCCCGAACCACCTAAAAATCTCCGTGTTGCATGTGGCTTGCCTCTGTGACTGTCCATTTCATCTACCTCCTTTCACGGGTCATTTGATAGATTTTTATTCACTGCACCTCTACACATCGCTTCATCCGCTATCTGTGTTAGCCTTAAATTTAATTTTTCTTGGCATTGATAATCCGTGTGAGATCAGAAAGATCGAGTGAACCTAAATCTCACTTCAGTTTAGGCTTATCAACGTAGTTCATTTTATTTTCATTGTGTTTAGTCTAGAAAGTTTTTAAAATCCAACATCTCGGCTGGGGGATAATTCAACCCCCCTTCTTGTCCACCATCTACTGTGGGCCAACAAAGGTGAGGATCACATACTTGGCATGGGCCGCTAGCCCACGCCGATTCAAGGCGCCACGTGGCGTGGGATGAGCTTGTTCACCCTCTAAAAAGGATGGAGCAGCTAAAGAAGGAAGAAGACACCTAGGCGCTTATCTGGCAACATTCGAGCTACCTCATCCGAAAGTAGCCCACTGCACCATCCAACAGCTCTTAAGCCGAGGAACCGGCAGCCCTTTTGGGCCTCAAATGGTAGCTCCTATGTGACGACCCGGGATCCGAGTATCGGAAAGGAATCGGCGCCTCTCGAATCTCGGCCTGCCAACCCACGAGCCCGAAGACTCGGAAGGGTAAAAAGGGATGGTGTGGGAGTGCAAGAAAAGTTGAAACAACTACAGGGATAGCACAATAATCTAAAATAAAATGCACAGCATAATATAAATAAATTAAACTGCTACAAGGTCCACAGAGTCTCATGTCCAAATAAAAGTACAGTCAACAGAAAGGAAGAGTACAACTACACGGGACATCTCCCGGCGTACAACTACACGGGACATCCCCTGACTCTGGCAGATTGGTGACTAACCCTGGCTAGAAGAACCACGCTGAAACTCGGCCGCACCTCTCGACGACCCCGCCTCACCTGAAAAGCAAGGGTGAGCCTCATTTCATTGGCTCAGTAGGGATCCCGCGAATCCCCACCTCGCGCGGAAAATAAGGCAGTAAAGCTAGAAAGCAGTAACGGAACCCTACCTAACAGGGTACGGTGGGACCACAAACTGAACTAAATAAATGGAAAAGCCATCTACTCTACAATACCGTACTACAGAACCTCGGTCCGACAAAACTCGAGCCCATACCTGCCAGTAGACAGGAGCACCACCCACTAGAAGAATGATCGGATGCGTCCCCTGACGTCTTACACTGTGTCACAAGTGTCTAGCTACAATGCCCCGGGCGCGAGACTCAGACACACACATAGTAACCAGTAGTACCACAAAACAAGGACTAGCTGAGGTCACACTCGTCAGCGCGGGTCTGAAACCCTCAGCCCCGTGTGCACACTCAGACCATACGCTCTAGGCCTGTCCTCTAGCAGGTAATTCCCCCTAAGCCCGGACACGGCTGTACGTGGGGGCCCTACGGTAACCAGCCTACTCACCGTCTCTCTCGGGTCAGCCGCTCCACCACACCCTGGTGGGTCAGCACCGCGTGCCGTAAGAAGGCTACGACTAGTGGACGGGTCACTGGAAGCAAGGACTGACTCACAGAAACAACCGTCGAAGAAACGGGACTGCACACACTTGGTGCAGCACAGAGCCTGACGGTCCAACCTTGGACCGTCACAGGCTCTGGCGGTCCAACCCTGGAGCGCCACAAGGCTCTGACGGTCCAACCATGGAGTGACACAAGTCGAAGGAAAACGGGCTCTGACGCACCTGACTCAGGGCGTCACAGCCTCTAATGGACCAACACTGGTGCGTTAGAAGGTAGGTAACGTCAGCTCTGACGCACCCACCTAGGGGCGTCACAGTGTTCTGACGCACCACCCTTGGCTCGTTAGAGGACACGTGACCCCAACGGTCGGAAACCAACGATCGGAAATTAACGGTCAACTCGCCACTCTGGCGGTCAAACCCAGGCGCGTCACACTCGCTAGCGGTTTATCGTGGGACCGCCAGAGCAATCGACGCCCTACCGACAATACAGGACCCTGTGACGCACCCCTCTCGGGGCGTCACGGCCTGTAACGCACCCCCCCTGGGGCGTCACGGCCTGTGGCGGTCACTGGAACGACCGCCACACCTGTCCGAGAACGGAACGGCTGGAAAACCCCAAAAATCCTTCCTACGCCCCTATACCTCCACGGGAGAGGGGGAAAACAAGGGGGAAGCCCCCAAATAACCCCTAGCATGCATCTACGGGCTCGGATCGGCCAAAAACGCGATGAATCGACGGATCGGCTCACGACCCCCAAAAGCATGGTTTTTGCCCTAACCCGCTTAAAAACACCCCTCTCGGCTCCCTTTCGGCCTACAAATCCAGCGAAACAGAGGGATGAGCATAGGGATTCGTCCTACTACCTCAATGGAGCGAATGCTCCGCCGAATCGCCGCCGAAATCAAGGAAGAAGCTTTTTGCACACCGCACGCCCCGCCTCCCGCCGCGAAAAGGGCACCGCCGGGACCGCGTCACTGCCACCACCGCCGCCACGCCGTTGCCGGAGTGAAGGAGGCCGCATCTCGGTTGCCCGGGGAAGAAGAATGCCGCGGTGGGGAGGGCGCTCTCCAACGGTTGGGGAAGAAAAAGAAGAAGAAGAAAAGGTGAAAAGAAAAAGGGAAAAAGGGGTTGAGTATTTATAGAAAATCCGGAAAATCAGAAAAATCTTGAAAAATAGAAAAATACTTTTCCTCGATCCTCGAAACACGCTGATCACAATGGTACTCCCCGCGGGTAGGTGAACGACCCGGTTCACCCACTACGGGGTTCCGTAGGTTCTCCTGAAACACACACGCGGGAATCGGAAAACACGCGGAAAACACGTGGAACACTTCCCGCGGCCTCCGAAACTGACCCGAATCATACGGATCCGAACACGGAAGATGTCCAGAACATAATTCCAGGCATAATGAAAACAAATCCTCCAAGAAAGCAGATCCGGGACCCGAGACGAAGGATCCGAAAAACTCGGGACATCACAGCCCTCCCCCCTTAAGCAAATTTCATCCTTGAAATTTAAGAACGAAGCACAAGGACAGGGGAAAGACTCACGCAAACAAATAAGGATATTGCTGCCGCATCTCATCCTCACACTCCCAATACGCCTCACCACCAGAATGACGCTGCCAGACTACCTTAACCAGACGAATAACATTGTTCCGCAGGCGCTGCTCACGCCGATCCTCATTGCAGATAGGATACTCCGGAAGGGACAAGTCTGGGGTCACATCGGGCCAAACGGCATCCTCCAGAACATGGGAATCATCGGGCATATATCTCCGAAACATAGACACATGAAACACATCATGCACGGAAGATAACTCCGGGGGTAACTGCAACCGATAGGCAACCTCACTAATACGCTCGACAATAAGGAAAGGACCAATGTAGCGGGGACTCAACTTCCCATGCCTGCCGAAGCGCATCACACCCTTCATGGGAGAAACTCGCAAAAACACCCGATCACCTACAGCAAAACTGAGGGGCCGCCTCCTCCGATCGGCATAACTCTTCTGTCGGCTGTGCGCAGCCAACATCTTCTGCCGGATCAGATGCACCACCTCAGTGCACTGCTACACCAAATACGGTCCTGTCAGGACACGCTCTCCCACCTCAAATCAATCAAGTTGAGTCCGACAAGGTCGCCCGTCCAACGCCTCATACGGTGCCATACCAATGCTCGAATGATAGCCATTGTTGTAGGCAAACTCCACTAACGGTAAGTGGTGGATCCAACTCCCTTACCACTCTAGGCAACACGACCTCAACATGTCCTCCAAAGTCTGGATGGTCCGCTCAGACTGACCGTCCGACTGAGGGTGATAGGCTGAGCTGAATGCCAACTCAGTGCCTAGAGCCTTCTGGAAGCTTGTGACGACCCGAGATCCGGATACCGGGAGGAGCCCGATACCATTCGAATCCCGGCCCGCCGCCCACGAGCGGGAGGCTCGGAAGGGCTAAAAAGGAGTGTGGAGGTACAAAGAAATAGGAAATAAGGTAGGATAATTCAACAATTAACAGAAATAAATAAACAACTGCAACAGAGTCTAGTCCAACAGAAGGTACAGTCTAAAGCAGTAAAACGTACCACATGCCAAGTGAACACTCGGCCCGGCAAGCTGACAACTAAGAACCTCCGCACAGCACCCTCGAACCTCGAGGCAGAACCGTCGCACCTGAAACGCAGGGGTGAGCCTCCTGTCACTGGCCCAGTAGGGATCCCGCAGAACCCCAACTGAGAACAACGGCGGCACTGAAAGCAGTAACTACGAAAGCAGGAAGGTAACTACGGTGGCCGCTAAAACCTCGGCTCTACAGCTACTCCTACTGTACCAGAAAACACAACCTAGTCTCCCGTCGGGGGACAACCAAGCCACGCACCCGACCACCCAATTCCACGATCGGGGACCACCAGACACGAACCGCCGTAGCCACGCTACTAGGAAAACGTCACGATACCTCCGAAGCGGAGGCCTGCCCTCAAAAGGGCCCGAGCCAAAACCACACGGTCAGGGAACACGGTCACGACCTCACAGTCGTGAACACAACGCTGTCTGAGGAAAGGCCCCCGGTGACGCTCACCGAAAACCCCAGGCCTCGACACCGGGGACACTCCCGAAACCACTCACGAAGTCCCATCTCGCAGACGGAAACAAAACCCGGTACACGACAACTCACGTCACGTGACAGGAGCACCACCCACTAGAAGAACAACCGGATGCGTCCCCTGACGTCTTACACCGCGTCACAAGTGTCTAGCTACCACGCCCCAGGCGGAGACTCAGACACACACAGTAACCAGTACCACAGAACAAGGACTAGTTGGGGTCGCGCCTGCCGGCGCCGTCCGACGCCCCCAACCTCGTGTGCACACTCAGACCATATGCCCTAGGCCTGTCCTCTAGCTGGTAATTCCCCCTAAGCCCGGACTCGGCTGTACGTGGGGGCCCTACGGTAACCAGCCTACTCACCGTCTCTCTCGGGTCAGCCGCTCCACCACTCCTAGGTGGGTCAGCACACGCGTGCCGTAAGAAAGGTACGACTAGTGGACGTGTCACAGAACGTGGACACAGGAAACCACGCACGAACCCATTGCGAGTAACACGGAGTAACAGGTGGCACGACGCCACCGGACTCTAGATGGTCCACTAGACCCACTAACTCAACGGTCCTTGAATCACAAGACTCGGGGTCAAGACCGTTGCACACGACGGCACTAAGCCGTCAATCTGGCCTAATCCTAGGTCCAAAACCACAATGCGATAACTCACGAGGCAGTTCACAACCGCCGAGACCCATCCCTCGGGGAGGGAACCTAAGAAACCTCCAGCCCCAGGCTAGGAAACTGGACTCACCGTCCAAGGCCACACGCTTGGCCCACTCGGAAGCCACCTTCCAGAGAAGCAACGACTTGCGGGGAAACCTCACCGCACTCACACCGACACACGGTGACTCGATCTAGCAAGAACACGGAAGCCCGGAACACCTGGGGTCACCCGGACCCACCAAGCCCACATGCACGCTTATCGAGGTAACACAGTACATCCAGACACCCTAGAAACACGGTAACAAAACCCACGGGGTGCCCGGGACACTCACGATGCCAAAGGTCGACCACTGGGTCACAACCGGGTCGACCGGAGGCCAACACAACACAATCGGAACGCTAGAAGGTCACCCGGACCCTTAAACTCACGGGCACGCTAATCGAGGTAAACAGAACCTCCAGACACCCCAAAACACAGTCACGGAACTCCACGGGGTGTCCGGGACACACACGGCCCAAGGGGAGCACGAGACAATAGGAAAGATCGTGCTAGGATCACCAAGCGCGACAAGACGGAACGCGCTAGGCTCTCCTAGCGCGACCAGACAGGTCGTGCTAGGGACCCCTCGCGCGACAAGGAAGATCGCGCTAGGAACCCCTAGCGCTACAAGGCAGATCGCGCTAGGGACCCCTAGCGCGACAACCCAGAACGCGCATGGACCCCATAGCGCGACGGGAACCTCCTTACTGTTCATCTTCTCCGATGAACGCGCCCCATCGGGGCGGCGCGACCCTCAAGAACGCGCTAGCTAAGACTAGCGCGTTCTTAGTCCCCACCCGAAAATGGTGGAAACAGCAGAAAAACTCATTCCACGCCCCATCCACCCCCAGGTGGAGGGGAAACAAAAGGGGAAACATTCCCCAAGCCCCTAGGCATGCATCTAAACCCCTGGATCGGCCAAAAACACCGTAAAACGGGAGATCTGGCTCACACCCCAAAAACATGCATTTTTCCCAAATCGCCCCGTTTAGCCCGCTCGGCTCACCACGGCCTAAAAAACTCGCGGGCAAAGAAGTACACGAGTCTAGGGTCCATCTCCCTACCTCCACTGAAGATTCGATGCACCGTGGATGCCGATCCACGAAGAAACGCCATTCAAACCCTCGCCAGTTCATGATCCCACGAACCGCCTCCACCATCGCGATCCTCGTCCCGTGCCCGTCGTTCCACATCCCACGAGCCACGCCGCCCCGCCCTCGCCGCCTTCGTCGGCCGCCCGGAGTGAGAGGGGGAGAGGAGAGAACGTGAGAGAAGAGAGAGGGAGCGAAGAGAGAAATGAGAGATGGGGAGAGAGAAAAGGAGGTTAATATAGAAAATCCAGAATTTCTCCAAAAATACCGAAAAATAGAAAATCACGTTTTCGTGATCCTCGGAACGCACCGATCGCAACGGTACCACTCGCGCCCTGGTGAACGGCCCGGTTCACCCGCAAGGAGGTTCCGAAGGAATTACCGAAACACACACCGGGAATCGGAAAACACACGCAGAAAAGCCGCGGAACGCTTCCGGGCCTCTGAAACAACTCCGGATCGCGCCGATCCGAACACGAAAGATGTCCGAAACGAAATTTCAGACACAACGGAGTCGGACACTCCGAGAAACCAGATCCGAGACCCACGAACAAGGATCCAAAATATCAAGGGCATTACAGCCCTCCCCCCTTAAAGAAATTTCATCCTCGAAATTCAGGACTAGCACCAAGTCACAGGGGAAGAACGCCTCCACCAACTGACAACGCTGTCAGGACCCCAGCACAGAAAAACCTCGATTCACGTAAAAGCACCGATCGTGAGGGATACGGCCAGACCATAATCACGAACAATGCCACGCTCCGCACACCGCACACACACCGGCCACCAGAGCAGGCATAACACAAGGGCACAAGTCTGGTATCACCTCAGACACAACGAAAAACACCCACGGCATCGCTGCCACCCTCTCGCTCACCGAGGGAATGCAATCCTCGCCACAAGAACCAATCCACCGGTCAACGCCCATGCTCGGCGGACCAACCAAACACCAGCTTCTCTGCCAACTGACCACCACAATTTGTCAGCTCTACGCCGAGGACCACTCCACACTCGGCAAGCCGAACGCCACAACAGCACGGGACCAACTCTGACAGAACTTAAACTTCGACAAAGCTCAGATCCCATTTGGAAAAACACACCTCAGAAACGGCCACCAAAAGGCCTCGCTGGCACGCGACTCTCTCCATCCTCGAGCCCCTACAACCAGCATCTTCTGTCCATGAAAGACCATGCACTGGTCACCAGACATTCGTCAACGGGAAACCTCCACCGGCCCAACAGGCACGATCCAACTCGTGACAGGCCATCCGCTGACTCACGCACAGACCAACACCACATCCAGATGGATCCCTGCGCCAACTCTACCCTTTAGGGGAGCACGGCGGGACCCAATGACTCCATCTCCCCTCGGTCTTCACGTCACTCGACTCAGACTTACGGGGAATCCTCCCTTGCTAGTCGCAGACTGAGGATCAATATCCAACGCCAACGTCTCATCGGAGACTACTCTCCGACGCCAATCTCATGAAAAAGGCTTCCGCCCACAGGCGTCGCTCTTCCATCTGGTCTCATCAAATCCTTCGATCGATCCAAATGGACACCTGCCAATCCCGACTCCCACCCTTATCACAGAGCCACGGGAAACACAACCTCTTACAATCCACAACACACTTCTCCAAAACACGATCTCATCCGCGAACGCAACCTCCAACGCGAAAACAGGGTACTCATGTGGCAACCTCGCCAGCATATTTCCCCAACTCTCCACCTGCCAATGCCATGATCCACAATATCTCAAGCAACGGCACGGCAACATGTCTCACGCCGCCGGAGACAACGCATATCAAAGAACCAATCCTCCGCTGCTCTCCACTTCCTCAGAAATCCACCCGCAGCAACCAATGCTACGATCCGCGCACTCTAATCCACACACACAGCCACCACAACACAAATTCGGGACCCACCAACTCGACAACCATCTGTAACCTCACCGACTCCGATCCTCTGCACATCGGGACCCACAACACCAACCGCAAATCTCAAAAACACCGCCCAGCTGGCACTCATCCTTCCCGAACAGCGCCAACACCCTTACGCATCAGGGAACGGGCAACGCTTCTCACAGGCAACCACCTTGCCAAAACGCGGGACGCGTCTCGCACGGACTTCATGGCGCACGAAGGCCAATCAATCTGGACACACAGTGCAAGACGATGAACCTTAACCAACCCCAATTCACTCCAACCAAAGGAGAGCCCAATCTCACCTCCGACCAACGGAAGGAAAACTCCACACTCGACCTGACCTCGAGCCTCACGCATGCTGGGAACAGCACCTTCCAACACCAAGAAAAATCATCTCTTCCGTCAGGTCAGCTCCTCCGACAACACTTACCAAGTGCCCCGTCGGACCACGATCACGACATCTCTGGATGCACTACCACCGAAATTCCCCAAACTGCCATACGTCACGCAAAGGGCCACAACACGGGCCATAACCGGCAGCCGCCAACGCTCATCCTCGAGTCCCGAAACTCATTGCGAAACCTTCTCATCTCGAGCCAAATCCTGGGCGAGCACAACCAATTGGCACACAAGAGCGCAGGAGCAAGACTTACTGGGACACCACAGCCCAACCCTGCCTCAAAATCCGTAAAAATAATCAGGACCGACACGTCACTTCTGACGCCACAGAGCACGACAAGAACACCAGGCTCGACAAATCAGCAGCTCAACACATGATCCTCCGCTCGCCAGAGCACAATTCTCGACCAGAGCACCCGCTCCAACACCTCAAACCACAACCTTAACACCGCGGGGGCTGGGTAAACCTCATGTTGGAGTGGCCAACTCTAAGACAACTCCCTTAGAGCACGCTCACAGCCACTGAACGGTAAACGGTCCTCGCCAGCCACCTGACCTCGCTGCAAACACCTCGAACACAGCACCGCAGCGACACACCTGCTGGCAACCTCTGCCCACAGCAACACAACCAGGGCCACCAACCAAAGGAGAAAGCCTCGACCTTGATCCGCAGGCCCCACGCCGGCACGAAAGCTGCAAACAGCAACCACCCTCACCGCGCCGCACAGCGCACTCAAGCGCTCAAGTGAGAAACAAAGCGAAAAACATGCACGAAACCCTATGCCAGCTGCCAACTGTACTGGACCTTACGGACTCTGATCACTGTAATATCTCGAATTCCCATGTATGTCCACAACCTGGCTCTGATACCAACTGTGATGACCCAAGATCCGGATACCGGGAGGAGCCCGATACCATTCGAATCCCGGCCCGCCGCCCACGAGCGGGAGGCTCGGAAGGGGTAAAAAGGAGTGTGGAGGTACAAAGAAATAGGAAATAAGGCAGGACAATTCAACAATTAACAAAAATAAATAAACAACTGCAACAGAGTCCAGTCCAACAGAAGGTACAGTCTAAAGAAGTAAAACGTACCACATGCCAAGTGAACACTCGGCCTGGCAAGCTGACAACTAAGAACCTCCGCACAGTACCCTCGAACCTCGAGGCAGAACCGTCGCACCTGAAACGCAGGGGTGAGCCTCCTGTCACTGGCCCAGTAGGGATCCCGCTGAACCCCAACTGAGAACAACGGCGGCACTGAAAGCAGTAACTACGAAAGCAGGAAGGTAACTACGGTGGCCGGTAAAACCTCGGCTCTATAGCTACTCCTACTGTACCAGAAAACACAACCTAGTCTCCCGTGGGGGGACAACCAAGCCACGCACCCGACCACCCAATTCCACGATCGGGGACCACCAGACACGAACCGCCGTAGCCACGCTACTAGGAAAATGCCACGATACCCCCGAAGCGGAGGCCTGCCCTCAAAAGGGCCCGAGCCAAAACCACACGGTCAGGGAACACGGTCACGACCTCACAGTCGTGAACACAACGCTGTCTGAGGAAAGGCCCCCGGTGACGCTCACCGAAAACCCCAGACCTCGACACCGGGGACACTCCCGAAACCACTCACGAAGTCCCGTCTCGCAGACGGAAACAAAACTCGGTACACGACAACTCACGTCACGTGACAGGAGCACCACCCACTAGAAGAACAACCGGATGCGTCCCCTGACGTCTTACACCGCGTCACAAGTGTCTAGCTACCACGCCCCTGGCGGAGACTCAGACACACACAGTAACCAGTACCACAGAACAAGGACTAGTTGGGGTCGCGCCTGCCGGCGCCGTCCGACGCCCCCAACCTCGTGTGCACACTCAGACCATATGCCCTAGGCCTGTCCTCTAGCTGGTAATTCCCCCTAAGCCCGGACTCGGCTGTACGTGGGGGCCCTACGGTAACCAGCCTACTCACCGTCTCTCTCGGGTCAGCCACTCCACCACTCCTAGGTGGGTCAGCACACGCTTGCCGTAAGAAAGCTACGACTAGTGGACGTGTCACAGAACGTGGACGCAGGAAACCACGCACGCACCCATTGCGAGTAACACGGAGTAACAGGTGGCACGACGCCACCAGACTCTAGATGGTCCACTAGACCCACTAACTCAACGGTCCTTGAATCACAAGACTCGGGGTCAAGACCGTTGCACACGACGGCACTAAGCCGTCAATCTGGCCTAATCCTAGGTCCAAAACCACAATGCGATAACTCACGAGGCAGTTCACAACCGCCGAGACCCATCCCTCGGGGAGGGAACCTAAGAAACCTCCAGCCCCAGGCTAGGAAACTGGACTCACCGTCCAAGGCCACACGCTTGGCCCACTCGGAAGCCACCTTCCAGAGAAGCAACGACTTGCGGGGAAACCTCACCGCACTCACACCGACACACGGTGACTCGATCTAGCAAGAACACGGAAGCCCGGAACACCTGGGGTCACCCGGACCCACCAAGCCCACATGCACGCTTATCGAGGTAACACAGTACCTCCAGACACCCCAGAAACACGGTAACAAAACCCACGGGGTGCCCGGGACACTCACGATGCCAAAGGTCGACCACTGGGTCACAACCGGGTCGACCGGAGGCCAACACAACGCAATCGGAACGCTAGAAGGTCACCCGGACCCTTAAACTCATGGGCACGCTAATCGAGGTAAATAGAACCTCCAGACACCCCAAAACACGGTCACGGAACTCCACGGGGTGTCCGGGACACACACGGCCCAAGGGGAGCACGAGACAATAGGACAGATCGCGCTAGGATCACCTAGCGCGACAAGACGGAACGCGCTAGGCTCTCCTAGCGCAACCAGACAGGTCGCGCGAGGGACCCCTAGCGCGACAAGGAAGATCGCACTAGGAACCCCTAGCCCGACAACCCAGAACACGCATGGACCCCATAGCGCGACGGGAACAACCTTACTGTTCATCTTCTCCGATGAACGCGCCCCATCGGGGCAGCGCCACCCTCAAGAATGCGCTAGCTAAGACTAGCGCGTTCTCAGTCCGCGCCCGAAAACGGTGGAAATGGTAGAAAAACTCATTCCACACCCCATCCACCCCCAGGTGGAGGGGAAACAAAAGGGGAAACATTCCCCAAGCCCCTAGGCATGCATCTAAACCCCTGGATCGGCCAAAAATACCGTAAAACGGGAGATCCGGCTCACACCCCAAAAACATGCATTTTCCCCAAATCGCCCTGTTTAGCCCGCTCGGCTCACCACGGCCTACAAAACTCGCGGGAAAAGAAGTACACGAGTCGAGGGTCCATCTCCCTACCTCCACTGAAGATTCGACGCACCGTGGATGCCGATCCACGAAGAAACGCCATTCAAACCCTCGCCGGTTCATGATCCCACGAACCGCCTCCACCATCGCGATCCTAGTCCCGTGCCCGTCATTCCACATCCCACGAGACACGCCGCCCCGCCCTCGCCGCCTCCGTCGGCCGCCCGGAGTGAGAGGGGGAGAGGAGAGAACGTGAGAGAAGAGAGAGGGAGGGAAGAGAGAAATGAGAGATGGGGAGAGAGGAAAGGAGGTTAATATAGAAAATCCAGAATTTCTCCAAAAATATCAAAAAATAGAAAATCACGTTTTCGTGATCCTCGGAACGCACCGATCGCAACGGTACCACTCGCGCCCTGGTGAACGGCCCGGTTCACCCGCAAGGAGGTTCCGAAGGAATTACCGAAACACACACCGGGAATCGAAAAACACACGCAGAAAAGCCGCGGAACGCTTCCGGGCCTCTGAAACAACTCCGGATCGCGCCGATCCGAACATGAAAGATGTCCGAAATGAAATTTCAGACACAACGGAGTCGGACACTCCGAGAAACCAGATCTGAGACCCACAAACAAGGATCCGAAATATCAAGGGCATTACAAAGCTCCTCCAGAATCCAGAAGTGAAGCGGGGATCACGATCAGACACAATGGAAATGGGAACTCCATGTAACGGGACGATCCACTCCACATACAAACGAGCCAAACGATGCACGCTCCAACTGACTTTGACCGGCAGCAACCGCACCGTCTTCGTCAGTCTATCCACCAGCAACCAGATACTATCCTGCCCACTAGATGTCCTCGGCAACCCAACCATGAAATCAGTGGTCACGTGGTCCCACTTCCACGCGGGAATATCCAAGGGCTGAAGTGTTCCTCCCGGTCGCTGGTGCTCAGCCTTCACCTGCTGACAAATCAAGCACCTAGCTACGAACTCTGCAACATCTCTCTTCATACCAGGCCACCAAAACTGCCTCTTCAAATTCTGGTACATCTTCGCCGATCTGGGGTGCACGGCATACCGACTCCCATGAGCCTCTCGCAACACCGCATGCCTCGTCTGCCCTTCGACTGGGACGTACAACCTATCTCGGAACTTCACAGCTCCATCCTCACCAAACTCCACCTCGGCCAACGATAAAATCTGGGATAGCTCGGGGTCCACACGCTGAGCCTCAGTCACCTGACGACGAATAGTTGGCGTGATAGTTAAGCTCGCAAGAACAGCCGACCCCTGATCCCGAGGGATCTTGAGCCTAAAAGTCATGGCCGGCACCTGCTCCCATAACCTTCATTTCCTCAACAGCATCTGACTAACCACCACCTTCCTGCTCAAGGCATCAGCCATGACATTCATCCTGCCAAGCTGATACGACAGAGTAAAATCATAATCCTTCATGTACTCCATCCACCTCCTCTGCCTGAGGTTAAGATCCTTCTGGGTAAACACATACCTCAAACTCTGATGGTTAGTGAACATCTCGAACTTCTCACCATACAGATAGTGCCTCTAGATCTTCAGAGCGAAAATCAGCACCGCCAACTCAAGATCATGAGTAGGGTAGTTCTCCTCATGTGGCTTCAACTGCCGGGATGCATACGCCACCACTCCACCGTGCTGCATCAGCACAACACCCAAACCTACCCTGGAAGCATCTGTACACACCACAAAACCTCCCAATCCAGAAGGCAACACCAACATCGGAGCGGTCGTGAGCAATCTCTTCAGCTCCATGAAGCTCTGGTCACACTCCTCCGTCCAGACGAACGGCACATCCTTCCGCATAAGCCTGGTCATCGAGGCCGCAATACGATAAAAATACTGGATGAACCTCCTATAATAGCCTGCAAGCCCCACAAAACTCTGAATCTCCGTGATGGAACTCAGCCTCGGCCACTGCACCACAGCCTTGACCTTGGCCGGGTCCACGGAAACACCATCACCTAAAATCATGTGCCCCAAAAAGTGCACCTCTCGTAGCCAAAACTCACACTTGCTGAGCTTGGCATACAAGTGGTGATCCCTCAAGGTCTGCAACACCACTCTCAAATGATGCACATGCTCCTCAGCAGACCGCAAATACACAAGGATGTCATCCACAAACACGACCATGAACTGGTCTAGATACGGATGGAACACCCTATGCATCAAATCCATAAATGCCGCGGGGGCATTGGTGAGCCCAAACGGCATCACCAAGAACTCATAATACCCATACCTCGAGCAAAACGCCGTCTTCTCCACATCAGACTCTCGAATCCGCAGCTGATAATAACCCGATCTCCAATCAATCCGTGAAAACACCCGAGCCGACTGAAGCTGATCAAACAAGTCATCAATCCGAGGCAACGGATACTTGTTCTTAACAGTCGCCTGGTTCAACTGCCGGTAGTCGATGCACAGCCTCAGACTACCGTCCTTCTTCTTCATAAACAACACCGACGCACCCCAAGGGGAAAAGCTAGGACGAATGTACCCCTTGGCCAGCAACTCCTGTAATTATGCCTTCAACTCTCTCAACTCCGCCGGTGCCATACGATAAGGGGCCTTCGACATAGGCACCGTACCAGGCACCACCTCAATCACGAAATCAATCTCTCGTTGCGATGGCAACCCTGGCAACTCCTCGGGAAAAACATCGAAAAACTCGCACACGATCGGGATGTCCTCCACATCCGGACACTGCCGATCGACCAAAATCACAGATGCGAGAAAACCTTGACAACCCGTGTCAAGCAATCTACGAGCCCTAATAGCCGAAATAGGAAAACGGGCGGAGGAAGACCGGATACCTTGAAAATAAAAGGTGGGTCCATAAAGCTGCCAGAAGTAGACCCTCTTCGAGCCGCAATCCACCATGGCATGATGGGCCTCGAGCCAATCCATGCCCAAGATCACATCAAAGTCCTGAAGCAGCAATGCATAAAGCCTGGCCGGTAAGTTATGCCCATCCACCCACATAGGCACCTTCTCGAAGAAGTACGGGGTGAGCATAAAATCACCGGTAGGCAACTCCACTGTCAGGTCACAGGACACCTCAATCGCCGACTCCTCGGCACTCTCAGCAAACTCCTCCGAAATAAACGAATGAGATGAATCAGAATCGAACAAAACTCCAGCCGCGCAACCAAGAATCGGAATAGTACCTTCCACCAACTGGGACACCTCAGCCTCTGCTCTGGTAATGTGGATAACTCTGCCTCGGGCTCTCTGCCTCCCTATGGTAGCTGACCGAGTCAACTGAGGATACTGACCCTGCTGCTGGTACTGATGTGATTGCGACGACATCTGCTGGGGCTGAAACTGCTGCTGCTGCTGAAACTCGTGCGGCTGGCGCAGTCTCTGCGGACAGTCACGCGCCATGTGCCCTGGCTAGTCACACCTGAAGCAAACCACGGGTGCCGTACACTGTCTGCCTGGATGAGAATCGTCGCACCGAGGACACCCGCCCCGAGAACCACTCACTGAATCCTGACGTTGGAACTGGGTAGGCTGCTGAACACTACCCACAGACTGCTACGCCTGATCTCCGCGACCTCGGCGCCTCCTGCCAAAACTAGCTTTCTTGAGCAACTTCTTGAGCTTCAATCCCAGAGATGATGAATCTGCTGCCGACGCCCCGGATGGAGACGTCCCTGAACCACCTGCTGAAATCTGGACAGAACTCTGCTGTTGCACGGACGCCGACTAACCAAAACTCATCTGCATCTGACCCGCACTACCCTGACCTCGAACCTTCTGCATGTCTCTCTCCAACGCTGATGCTGCTCTGCAAGCCGCATCCACGTTGGTCAACCTTGACGCAAGTAAAGGATGCCTCAGCTCCAACCTCAGACCCCCGATAAACTGATCGGTCCGCACCGTCTCATCTGCCACAATGTGCGGTGCATAATGGCCCAACTCAACGAACCTAGACATGTACTGCACCACGGTCATGTCACCCTGGACCAGGTCCAAAAACTCACGCAACTTCTGTGACCTGAGAAAAGATGGGCAAAAGGCACGCTCGAAAGCCGGGACGAACTCCTGCCACAAGATCTACCGAAGGGGACGGGACTGGAACACTGCTCCCCACTCTGACGTCCACAAAGTCCGAGCTGGCCCCTGTAATCGATACGTAGCCAACACCACCTTCTCTTCCTCAGGACACTCCATCGAACTGAACACTCGCTCCATATCATCTAACCACTCTCTGGCCACCTCTGGATCTGACTGCCCGCAGAAAGTAGATGGCTGGTACTGCAAGAAATCTCTCAGCGCGCGGTTACTCCGAGAGAATGAGCCCTCACCAGCATCGCCGCCTTGCTGCTGCTACGGCGGCTACTGGTATTGCTGCTGAAGAACATACTGATACATGCCTCGGAAGAACTCCAGCCCGGGAACTGTCACCCCCTCCACTACATCAGTCAGAAGCTCTGCTCTACTCTGCCCTTCCTGGCCCCCACCCGACTCTCCCTGCTAGGAACGAGTCGCTCTCCTGGGCGCCATAACACCTGCTAACAAAACAATCAACACTGTTAACAAAAACACGCGAAGCCCTAAGCCAGTCACCAACTGTACCGGGCATTCATGGACCTTCTGGACCACTACAATCGTTTCAAGTTCTTATGTACCTCCACAACCTACGCTCTGATACCAACTGTGACGGCCCGGGATCCGAGTACCGAAAAGGAACCGGTGCGTCTCGAATCTCGGCCCGCCAACCCACGAGACCGAAGACTCGGAAGGGTAAAAAGGGATGGTGTGCGAGGGCAAGAGAAGCTGAAACAACTATAGGGATAGCACAATAATCTAAAATAAAATGCATAGCATAATATAAATAAATTAAACTGCTACAAGGTCCACAGAGTCTCATGTCCAAATAAAAGTACAGTCAACAGAAAGGAAGAGTACAACTACACGGGGCATCCCCCGGCTCTGGCAGACTGGCGACTAACCCTGGCTAGAAGAATCACGCTGAAACTCGGCCGCACGTCTCGACGACCCCGCCTCACCTGAAAAGCAGGGGTGAGCCTCATTTCATTGGCTCAGTAGGGATCCCGCGAATCCCCACCTCGCGCGGAAAATAAGGCAGTAAAGCTAGAAAGTAGTAACACAACCCTACCTAACAGGGTACGGTGGGACCACAAACTGAAGTACATATATGGAAAAGCCATCTACTCTACAGTACCGTACTACAGAACCTCAGTCCGACAAAACTCGAGCCCATACCTGTCAGCAGATAGGAGCACCACCCACTAGAAGAACGATCGGATGCGTCCCCTGACGTCTTACACCGTGTCACAAGTGTCTAGCTACAACGCCCCGGGCGCGAGACTCAGACACACACACAGTAACCAGTAGTACCACAAAATAATGACTAGCTGAGGTCGCGCCCGTCAGCGCGGGTCCGAAACCCTCAGCCCCGTGTGCACACTTAGACCATACGCCCTAGGCCTACCCTCTAGCTAGTAATTCCCCCTAAGCCCGGACTCGGCTATACGTGGGGGCCCTACGGTAACCAGCCTACTCACCGTCTCTCTCGGGTCAGCCGCTCCACCACTCCCGGGTGGGTTAGCACCGCGTACCGTAAGAAGGCTACGACTAGTGGACGGGTCACTGGAAGCAAGGACTGACTCACGGAAACCACCGTCGAACAAACGGGACTGCACACACTCGGTGCAGCATAGAGCCTGACTGTCCAACCTTGGGCCATCACAGGCTCTGGCGGTCCAACCCTCGAGAGCCACAAGGCTCTGACGGTCCAACCATGGAGTGTCACAAGTCGAAGGAAAACGGGCTCTGATGCACCGGACTCAGGGCGTCACAGCCTCTAACGGACCAACACTGGTGCGTTAGAAGGTAGGTAACGTCAGCTCTGACGCACCCACCTAGGGGCATCACAGTGTTCTGACGCACCACCCTTGGCGCGCCAGAGGACACGTGACCCCAACGGTCGGAAACCAACGGTCGGAAATCAACGATCAACTAGCCACTCTGGCGGTCAAACCCAGGCGCGTCACACTCTCTGGCGATTTATCGTGGGACCGCCAGAGCGACCGATGCCCTGCCGACAATATAGGACCCTGTTACACACCCCTCTCGGGGCGTCACGGCCTGTAACGCACCCACCCTAGGGCGTCACGGCCTGTGGCGGTCACTGGAACGACCGCCACACCCGTCCGAGAACGGAACAGTGGGAAAACCACAAAAATCCTTCCCACGCCCCCATACCTCCACGACAGAGGGGGAAAATAAGGGGGAAGCCCCCAAATAACCCCTAGCATGCATCTACGGCCTCGGATCGACCAAAAACGTGATGAATCGACGGATCGGCTCACGACCCCCAAAAGTATGGTTTTTGCCCTAACCCGCTTCAAAACACCCCTCTCGGCTCCCTTTCGGCCTACAAATCCAAGGAAACGGAGGGATGAGCATAGGGATTCGTCCTCCTACCTCAATGGAGCGAATGCTCCACCGAATCGCCGTCGAAATCAAGGAAGAAGCTTTTTGCACACCGCACGCCCCGCCTCCCGCCACGAAAAGGGCACCGCCGGGACCGCCTCGCTGCCGCCGCCACGCCGTTGCTAGAGTGAAGGAGGCCGCGTCTCGATCACCCGGGGAAGAAGAATGGTGCGGTGGGGAGGGCGCTCTCCAACGGTTGGGGAAGAAAAAGAAGAAGAAGAAAAGGTGAAAAGAAAAAGGGAAAAAGGGGTTGGGTATTTATAGAAAATCCAAAAAATCAGAAAATCATAAAAAAAATAGAAAAATATATTTCCTCGATCCTCAAAACACGCTGATCACAACGGTACTACCCGCGGGTAGGTGAACGACCCGGTTCACCCGCTACGGGATTCCGTAGGTTCTCCCGAAACACACACGCGGGAATCGAAAAATATGCGGAAAACACGCGGAACATGTCCCGCGGCCTCCGAAACTGACCCAAATCACACGGATCCATACACGGAAGATGTCCAGAACATAATTCCAGGCATAATGAAAACAAATCCTCCAAGAAAGCAGATCTGGGACCCGAGACGAAGGATCCGAAAAACTCGGGACATCACATCCTATGCGCCCCATACAATAGCACATTAAATGCTCTTCCGGCAGCACACTTGCTGCTGAACCGGCAGCACAACAAGTGCTGAACCGGGGGCATGCCATGGGCTCATCCGGTAGCATGCCTCTACCTTAACCGACAGCGTGCTAATGCCCGTCCAACAGGCCTTGAACCGGCAGTGCTAGGCCCTTGCGAAGCCCTTCATTCGGGAGCAGCCCGTTCGAAGCTCACCCCCCTCAAGCATCATTCGGCAGCACTTCGAGAGCTTCATATGATAGCACGTGTAATGCCCCAGGTTTTTCAAATCTGGATCCATGGGTTTCGGATCGCTTTTCGCGGGTTGCGGATTCTGTCCGATTGAGTTTCGGACTATTTTTACCAGATTGTCGGACCCATTGGTGGTGTGCCCGTGAGTTTCCTTGGGTCCGTGGTGTTGTGTGGAGCACGCCGGTATTTTTTGGGAATTTTTGGAGCGCCTTTGTGGGTCCCGGGTTGCGTTTTAGGTTTTACACGTGTTTTCCATCTGTCGGACCTTTGGAACCCCGTACAGGGTGAACCGTTGCATTCTCCGACACCGGGACGTTACCACGATGATCAGCGTGTTCCGAGGATCGCGGGGGTATATTTTTTCTATTTTTTCATATTTTTTGAAAAATTCAGATTTTCCATATAACCCCCATTTCTTTTTTTCTTTTTCTATTCCTTTTCTTTTCTTCTTCTTCCTCTTCCTCCCGTGAACGACCGGCGCCCCTCTCCTCCCCTCTCCCGTGATCGTGGCAGCTTGCGTGGTTCGTGGGAAGCTCGGGAAGATCGAGGGTTTCACGGCGTTTTCTTCACGGAGCGGTGTCCGCGGCGCGTAGAATCTTTGGTGGAGGTAGGGAGATGGACCCTCAGCTCGCGTATTTCCTTTCCCGCGGATTTGGTAGGCCGTGGCGAGCCGAGCGTGGGTTTATTGTCATTTTGGGGAAAAACTATGATTTGGGAGTGTGAGCCCGATCTAGCATTTTAATGTGTTAATCGGTGATTTGAGGGCATCATCAAATGCCTAGGGGCTTGGGGAAGGGTTTCCCCTTTGTTTCCCCATCACCTGGGGGTGATTGGGGCGTGGATTAGGTTTCCTGCCGTTTCAGGTTCGGGACACCTTAGCGGTCGTTCCAGAGACCGCTAAGGGTTCCAGCGGACCAAGGGTAGATTGCTATGGGTCTCCCTATGTCGGTTCAAGGCTGGCGGCCACACGATTGACCGCCAGGGTCTTTGGCGGCCCAAGGTTAGACCGCTAAGACCGCTTGAGTTTCGTGTGTTCCGAGGGTTTGGCGGCCCATAGGTGGACCGCTAGGGCAGTTGGCGGTGCAACAATAGACCACTAGTCCCTGCTTAGCGGACCAAGTGTAGACCGCTACGGTCCGGTGATTTTAGCATGTGGCCGTCCAAGGTTAGACCGCTATACCTTGTGGCGGTTTAAGGTTAGATTGCTAGGAGTTTTCCATGCTTGTGATGTCGGGATTCGCGTTGTGTTGGTCTCCGGTCGACCCGGTTGTGACCCAGTGGTCGACCTTCGGCCTCGTGAGTGTCCCAGATACCCCATGAGTTCTGTGTCCGTGTTTTTGGGGTGTCGGGAGGTGCCGTGTTATCTCGATTAGTGTGCCCACAGGTGTCTGTGTTCCGAGCTTTGTGTTGCACTTGATCGAGTCATCGTGCATCGGTGTGTATGCGGTGGGGTTTCCCCCGCATGTCGTAGGTTTACCCGGAAGATGATTCCTTACTGGGCCAAGTGTATGGCCTTGGACTGCGAGTCCAGTTGCCAGCCTGGGGCTGGAGGTTTCCCACTTTTCCCTGGGATGGGAAATCGGCGTGGCGGCTTGTGAGCTGCCTTGAGAATCGTGCTTCTGTGCTTTCCGCGTGGGCCATGTGTGTGGCCTGTGGACTGTGAGTCCAATTACCCAGCCTGGGGCTGAGGGGTTTCTTAGTTCCCTTTTCGAGGGAATGGTCTCGGCGGCTCGTAAGCTATCTCGGTACTCGTACTACCGTAGTTTAGACCTAGGGATTAGGCTAGATTAACGGCGATGTGTCGTTGCGTACGACGGTCTTGACCCCGAGTCTTGTGACTCAAGGACAGTCGGATTTAGTGAGTCTAGAGGACTGTCCAGAGTCCGATGGCTCGGTGCCACTTGGTCCTTCGTGACTTTCGCGCAGGGTGGGTGCGTGTTTCTGGGAGTTTCTCCTTGGAGAGTGGTCATATCAGTGACTCCCCACTAGTCGTAGCCTTCCGACACGCGAGTGGTCCCACCAGGTGTAGACACGCTAAAATTGACATCATTTTGAGCATATCTCCTATCACACTGTAATGCCCCGTTTGACCCTCAAATTGACTTGTTTGAGTGGCTTTCCTAATTTTTCATGAATATCCAACATTCCCTAGCTTTTCCATATCTTTTCCTATTTTTTCAAATTTTTTGAGCTTTTTCTCCATTTTTCGGGGCTTTTTCTAAAAGTTGACAGCCCAGAGGGTGCCATTTTCTAAGAAGTGGTAGCCTAGAGGGCGCCAATTTTATACAGTCTACCACTCGGCCCGTTTTCGAGATTAAGTATCAGTGACACTCCGGAAGGTCGCCAATTCTTTAATTAGGGACCGTCCGGAAGGGCGCCAATTCTTTTATTCATATTTTGAGCCGAATTCAGATTATCCTTGATTCTGCGACTTCCCGGAAGGTCGCTAGTTCATAAATGAGCGCCCGGTTGCAAAGTCGCCAATTTTCTTGCCTTATTTTGAGCATTTAACTTCATCTAAAATTGGCAACCGCTTCATGGGCGTCAATTCTTTTCTAATTTTGGAATATCCTAATCTGTTTTGAAATGCTTTGGAATTAGCGACGCTTCGAGCAGGCGCTCTTTTAATTAGCGACCACTGGGTCTGACGCCATTTCTTACAGAATTTTGATTTCGAACAGAACCCCTTCCCTTCCTCACTTAAACTCATTTTCCACTTGGGAAAGGGTTCCTATGGCTTTCTAATGTTGTAAGGACACTTAGAGGAAGGATCCCTCTTTCCAAATCCCACCAAAACTCAATTTTCTAATTTTTATGGAATTAAACTCCGAATTTCCTTTCCCTTCCTCACTTAAACTCCTTTTCCACTTGGGAAAGGGTGTCCTATGACTTCCTAATATTGTAAGGACACTTGGAGGAAGGATCCCCCTTTCCAAATCCCACCAAAACTCAGTTTTCCAATTTTTATGAAATTAAACTCTGAATTTCACTTCCCTCCCTCACTTTAACCTCCTGTTCCACTTGGGAAAGGGTTCCTATGACTTTCTAAGGTTGGGAGGACACTTGCCCAATGAATATCTCCCTCCAAATCCCATCAAAACATGGTTTTCTAATTTTCTGAGAATTAACTCCGAATTTCAGCCCTATAAATAGGACCCCTCTCTCCCTTGTGTAAAAGGCATCAATATCAATCCAAGGGGTGGTGCTACTAGATTGAAGGCTCAAGGAGGAGGCTCCCATGAACCTACAAGCTTCATCCATGGAGTTCTTCTTCCTCCCTTGAAGATCTTGAAGCCAAATTGGAGAAAACCACTAAGCTTTCCCCCTCCTATCTCTTATTTTTGCTTTAGTTAATTGCATGCATCATATCATATTCTTATTTTATTTCTTTTTATCTCAATATTGAGATCTTCCCATGTTGTGCACTCTAGCACATCTCCCTTAGTGTAACACTTGCACATCTCCCTCTATTCTTCATCATACATCATCTTTTACCTACCCTTTTGCATAGGGGTTTAAAGGCCAAACACCAATAAGGTGTGTTCATATCCATGCTTTCTATGTCCATATTTATATTTGTATTTGATGCTACACATCTTGGTTTCTAATCCATATTTGTTTATTGGTGTTTGTTAATTTTGCAAGGGTAATCAAGCTAAAGGAAAACTCTCTTCATCGGCCGACCGATAGAAAGAGAAGGTGCACTCACAATCTCCCCCGCTTCTTTTAAGGTATTCTTCGCGATCCCTCCTTTGATTCTTCATTCTTATATCTTTGAGGCCCTCGCATCTCTGGCGATCACCTTTCCCCTTAGCATCCTCGCATGCTCCCCTTTCTCTCTCTTCCCATACTTTTCTAGCCATATTATCCTTTTCTTTTCTAAAGTGGATTTTCTTAGATCTACAAATTGGCGATCACGGTGGGACCACCATTATTTTTCTTTGATTACCCTTCCCCTTTTGCACCCACGGTGCAACTCCCTTTGTGCTCCACGTAGCACTTTCCTTTTTGTTTTATCACTTGTGCATCGCGTGCACATCCCCCTCTCCTTATGTGATTGCTAACTTGTTGGTTTTGGAAAACTACACTTTCTTATCTCTCCATCTTAAAAAAAAATTTGGATGCCATTCTTCATGTTATATTGATTGCCTTGATTTGTATGGCCATGTGAGTGTTTTACCTTATCTTTCATTGGTTTGGCTCATATCATTGTTCATACTTTCTTTTCTTTATCTTTTGCATTAGCACTTTCATATTGCATTTGGCTTGGGAGACCTCCTCTCTTTACACTTTTTAGGATCCATACCCCCCTCTTGGTTAAGGAAGGACCCTCCATTGAGCATTCCGTCTCTTTGGATTAGAAATTCTTAAACCAAGGCCTCCATAAGTCTCCGCACTCGTGGATTCCCTCACGGAAGCTTGGGCAGGTTGTACTCTTGAAGTACCCCGAGTTTAGTTGGCCTATGCATGGTGAGAGAGTGTACCTAGTTGGCATTGAAGAAAATTAATATTGAAACTAGGTTCCTGCCTTGTGTGAATCATATTAAATCACTTAATTCATCAAGGTTTAACTTTAAAAAAAGCAAGCGTAAGCATCCCAATTTGTGTGATCTTTACAAATTGTTTTGATTGAATATTGCTTATTTGCATGATGTTTCGCTTTGATAATCAAATAAACATGTTTAATCCTAATTATCATCATGAGGATGCACAACCTAGTACATCTTACGATCCTCAATTTCAACATGTTCATTATAATCCTCACCAAATTTTTTCTAAGGAACCACGTCCTCACTCTTATGGTCTTGCCCGACCCATGGGCAATGCCCAATCTCATGATCCCTCGAATCCTTCACGAGCCACCATTCCCTCGGGACCGTCTCCTCCTCATGATGAGAAGGTTTCTCAAGTTTTGCATGCATTAGATCATCTCACCCCCCAACAAATCCAAACCCTTAAGGCTATTGTTAAGGGCACATCTTCTTCTCATCCTCCCTCCAATCCCACACGGGTGGCCCATCACCCACCTCCTTCCATTCATACCCGGGTGGCTCATCACCCGCCTTCCTCTCCTATTCACACTCCCACTCGGGTGGCTCATCACCCGCATCTTCCTTCTACACAAACCGCTCCTCAGGTGATCCATCACTCGCCCCCCTCTTTTCACCCGCCTTCTTCTACACGTACTCCTTCTCGGGTGATCTATCACCCGCCTCCTTCTATTCCTCCTCCTTCACGGCCTCAAGGCCCACACGTTCTTTGCAACCAGACCCATCCGGGTCCTTTTGGGGGTCGGCCCATTAACCCACCTCAACGGCCTTCATATCAAGTCGTCCCTCCAAGGCAATCATGCCAACACTCCACTTTGCAAGTTACACCCTTCCAGAAAAATCTCTTTGATAAAATTACGTCAATGGAGGAACAACTCAAGAAGGTCACAAGCCCGCGGCCCACTGCTCCTCCTCCTTCTCTAGTCAACCCTCTTCACGATTTCATGAATAACATCACTAAGATGAAAAAAGATTGGAAGGAGAGGAGAGATAGTGGCATCAATGACACGTGTAAGCAAGATGTTGATGATCAAGTGGACACCATTCACCCTCCACTCATCTACCCCACTCATTCATATGGCCCTCCGCCTTCGCCTTCGCATTTACCTCAACAAAATTCTCCACAATATGATGATACTCTGCCTCCGTTTTTACTTAATCCTCCACATCACGCTCCTCCACTACCCATTATTATGCCTCCGCCACGGCGTCCACTTGATGTTTTTGATGAAGATGAAGATTTGGAGATGGCACAAAATATTGAAATTTCGCAGGCACCCCTTCCAAGTTTCCTTCCTTTTCCTCTCCCTCCATTGTCACTTGATGAACCCCATGCTCAGGACGAAGCCACCGTCCCTAACCCCGTCTATGAAACCTCTTGGTGTTACGATGATGGGTCGATACTCCAATCACCAGCACCGGCACACCATGACCCTTCTCCTATCCCTAATACCTCTCGCCCCATCCGGCGCTTCCTACGCACTAAATCTTCTCCTTTTACACCATTAGCCTCCACACCATTGGCCTCCGCCGACCCTCCCACTAAATCTCAAACCATTATACCTCCAACCTCCACACCGTCAACTTCTACTTACCCTTTCGCCAAGCCATCCAAGCTTACCTCTACACCCTTAGCCTCCACTCCACCAGCTTCCGCCAAACCTTCCATTAAACCTTTCCCCAAACCAAATAACACCCCATTGCCACCACCTAAGGCCTCCACTATCCTTATAAAGTCGACATTTACCAACCCTTCACCACTTAACCCTTCACCTTTACCCATGGCAGATCCTGAGCAGGGTCCATCCCTTTTTGCACTCGAGCCAACCCCGTCCGTTTCTGAGCAAAGGGAAAAGTTCGACGTGTTTGAACCTCCGCTTACACTTCCTTTAACACTCTCCATTAAACGTCCATTATACATTAAGCCTACCGCCTCCATCTCACCTTCCATTCCCCCTCAGAGTGGGTGTGTTTCTGTAAGCACAAGTGCTGAGGTTATTCAAGAACCGGGCAAGAAGGATTTGGCCACGGCTATGATATTCAAAGTTCAAGATTTTTTTTGCCGAATGCCGATTCATGTTCTTGTACCGGGCATTTTTGATAAGTCTCCATCAAGGCTCACTATGATAAATTCTTCCAAGTTGATGCCACATTGGCCTTTTATCATTGTCACCTTATTCATTGGTCGATACTCTTTCAATGCTCTCATAATCCTTCGCTCCGTCATTATACAATTTCCTAAGGGATTTTCTTCTTGCATCACAGTCACACGTCCTTCTAATGAGAGCTCATGGGCGCTATTTCCACTTCTTGAGCTGTTTGACCGGGCACCTTGCTTACCATGGAGGGGTGGGCAATCTTACATTATTGGGCCTTCCACCAATTCATCCACATTTTTCTCTTTATGGGCCACTCCACGGGTGAGGAAGAGGATCTCATTCTCTCATTCCATGCATTCTTTACATCATATGCACCCCTTGCATTCCATGTATCCATTGCATTCATTGCATTACATCCATTTGCATTACTTCTCTCCCGGGATTCCGAACCCGTATCTTCCTCGCCTTCCGGAATCGCCGGATCCTTCACATTCACTATCACGTTCACTTCTATCTTCAGGACCTTTGGGTCCCCTTCACCCGTTGGGCATTGTGCCCCTTTCAGATTTCTCTTAGGGCATCACGCCCACTCCCAACTCTTGCATTCGGACCTTCGAATTTCTCACTGATTCTCCTGGAGCATCGCGCCCCATGGTGTCTTCCTGCCCCAGAATTTTTGGATTTCTTACTGATTCTCCTTGGGCATCGCATCCCATGGTATCTTCCCCCTCCGGAACCTCCAGATCTTCCTCTCTGGGCTTCGCGCCCCTACACACCCTCACGTCCGGATCTTCCGGGCTTCCCACTGATTCTCCCAAGGCATCACGTCCCTCTCTACTTGCTTCCTCCGGAACCTCCGGACCCTCCATCTTTCTTTCAATTTATCTTCTTACTCCTCCAAGACATCCCTTCCTTTGTTCTCTTCATTCTTTTCATCTTCTTCAATCATCTTTTTCCATACCTTTTCGCAGGGCATCGCGTCCCTCGGGATTTTCCACCTCCAGAACCTCCAGATGATTCCTACCCGCATCATGATCCGCCTCTTTCCATCTATCAGTTTCTCCTCTTAATTCCTCCCGATCCCCGGTCTGACCCAACTTCTTCCACATCCACCGCTTTGGGCATCTGCCCTTTCTCCCACTGCTTCCGAGGCTTTAGTCCTCACTCCACTTCTTGATTTTCCTCTCCTTCTGTAGACCATTCATGTGATCAGGGTCTCCGCTGTAGACACGACATTTTAGCATTATGCTGAGCAGATCCCGTATTACACTAAGACACCCCAAAGCAGCTCGCACTCTTAAGTTAGTTGAGTAATCTCTAATTTAATCTAATAATCTGTGGCTTCTTGAATAGTAATTCTTGTTAATGGGCTTATGACCATTCCTACACAAAACAAAAAAATGTGTGTTAATGGGCTTGGTCCATCTTTTTAATCCTAAAAAGGGGGAAGGTTCATCATGTGGGCTTGGCCCATTCCTATTCAAAAAATATACCAAAAGAAAACATTTGTGCTAATGGGTTTGGCCCATTCCTATTCAAAAATAAAAATATATATATAGATGTGTGCTAATGGGCTTGGCCCACTTTTGTTCTAAAAAATAAATAAAATTTAATAGACATGGCCCCATCTTTTATTACATAATTTATTTCCTCACTCCCCTCCCGGGTCTCTAGGATCTTGCCCCCCTCTCTTTAACACTCTCTCTCTCTCCCCTTCTCACCTCCTCCGTAACCCACCACCCCATCGAAGCCCCTCACAATACACACTCCACCCTCTCAACCCCCTGGACCTCCAGCCATCCTCCTCCTCACGACAACCACCTCCAGCCATCCTCCTCCCTCTTTCTCTTTCTCTCCACTCCCCCTCTTCCTTACGCAGTCACCCCCCTCTCTCTCACCTGCTCTACCCTTCTCACCTTCGGCAGCCACCACACAAGCCACTCTCACGCCTTCTCCCTCTCTTCCCCTCCCCCCTTCGATCTCCTCCCTCTTTCCCCCACTCCCTCTCTTTTCTTCTCCCTCAACCTCTCTCCCCTTTCGCTTCTCTAGTGTTTAAAAATAAAAAAAAGTTTTTTTTTGTTTAGTTCGCAGGGGGGGGCCTCGTCGCCCGTGCCCCCCCATTTGAACGAAGAGGCCGTTGCGGCCTCTTCTTCTTCACCGCCGACGCCCCCGCTCGCCGTCGCCCGCCCGCAGCGCCCCCGGCCGCTCCCGCCTCCGGCCCCGCCTCCTGCACGCCGTCGCCCGCCCGCAGTGCCCCCCTCTGCACTGCCGCCGTCGCACGCCCCCGTCGCCTCCGGCCGCCCTCCGCCTGCCACCGGACGCCGCCCAGCCACCACGCCGCCACCGGCCTCCCGCCTCCGGCAAGCCCGTCGCCCCCCTGCCGTTCCAGGCCACCGCCGCGACGCCGCCCGCTCGCCCGCTGCTCCCCCTGCCTCCGGCCTCCTCCGCCGCTGCTACCGCCCCGCCTGCGCCGCCGGACCCCCCCCTCTCTCTCCCCATCTCTCTCTCCCTCTGTCTCTCTTTCTCTCCCTCTCTCCCTATCTTGTTCTCTCTCTCCCCCCGCGTCTCTCTCTCTCCCTGTCTCTGTCTCTCCCCCGCCTCATTTCTCTCTCTGTGTCTCCCTCTCCGCCGCACTCTCTCTCTCCTCCTCTCCCTCTCGTCTCTCTTTTCTCTCTCTCCCTCTCTCACCGCATTCTCTCTCTTTCTCCTCTCCCCCCGCCATCTCTCTCGTCCCCACTCTCCCTCTCTGTTCCCTCTCTCTCTCTCTCTCTGTTCCCTCTCTCTCTCTCCCTACCGTCCCCTCCCTCTCTTCCTCTCTCTCTCTCCCTCTCACTTCCTCTTCCCCTCTCTGCCTTCGCCACCCCCCCTTTTCTTTCATTTTTTTTATTGTCTTTTTTTTTCTCTCTCCCCAATTCTCTTCATCCCTCACTCTCGGGTCACTCTCCCTCTCTTATGTATATATAACATATATAAATATATTATATATATATATATATATCTCTTATATAGTTCATATTCTCTCTCTCTCTATATATATATATGCTATATATGTAAAACTAAAATAAAAATCTCTAAAAAAAGAGTTCTTCTCCTCTTTCTCCCTTTCTTCCTTTCTCTCCAACCCTCTCTCTTTCGATCCCCCCATTATAGATGTATTCCCGTATATGTGTGAGTGTTCTTGCAGGTGCGTGTGTCAATGCTTGTACGTGTCCGTACGGAATGGAAAGAGATGCTCCGGTCCGGTCGGTGTTGAAGTCTGTGAAATGAAGAAGGTTGAGTTCCCTGGGTGGTCAAGTGCACTAGGGTAGCTGTTCTGCTGTGCGGCGTGCCTGGTTCATCCTCACCTTGCCGAAGAAGCTCATCCAAAGCCCATCATCCATCTCTGAATAAGTTTTCTCCCCCCTTGTTGTCTGGTTTTCATTCAGTTAGTTACATATGCATGCATTACTTGTCGTTCATATAGTGTCTCTCTTCCTGAGAGACCCCTCTTTGTTCATTCATCATATCATCTACCTACCTTTTCATGTCTAAAAGGGTTTTTTTTAAATACTACCAACCAGGTTAGTGTTCTCTTATGCTATTCTCAATATCAGCTTCTAAAGAATTGATGCTACACCACCGTCGTCCTTATCTCGTTGTTGTTTCTCTTCATTTGTTTTCCGTGCAGGGTTAACCAGTCGGGGATCCCGCTTCTTCCGTCGACCAAAAGAGTAGGAGGTCATCCCTCCTTTTGAGGTACCCGGCTATTGTCTCTCTCATCTATCCTAGTTCTTTCCTTCATCATTATTATTTGTTGTTAAATTTCCATCTTCATCCTCCTTTACGTTTCGTTTAACAATAAGTCTATCTCCTCTCCCTTATTAGTATTACATATCGTTAAAACTCCATCTCCGTTCTTCTCTGTCTTATCTAAAATAAAATTTTCATCCTGTCTATATTTTCTTAGTATTCTTTTCCTATATCGTACTACCTTATTCTACCATCTATCACCCGATTTCTCTCTTTGCTCTCTCATCTTTCTCTTGAAAAGATATAAGAACATAAAAACAATAAAAGCCACAAAACCCCCCAAAAAATATATAATAACAAAAAAGTAAAACAAAAAAAAAGGATAATAAAATCAGGGTAACCAAAGAAGGCCCTCTTCGTCGGCCGGCCGACGAAGAGGAAGAGAGGACCCGCACTGCTCCCGCTTCGGCGGCGAACGCGATCAGACATTTCCTGTGGGGCTCTCAGCCCCTGGCGATCACATCCCCTTCCCCTTTCTTTCCTGTCAATTTTCCTTTTTGTTTAAATCCTGCGACGGAAGTCATTCCTCGCGAAGGTGTACGTGACGGAAGTCATTCCTCGCGAAGCCTTTTTATTCTGTCATTTATTCCTTTAATTCTGTCTAAACCCTGCGACGAAGTCATTCCTCGCGAAGGTGTACGTGACGGAAGTCATTCCTCGCGAAGCCTTTTTTTATTCTGTCATTCTATTTCTTTAATTTCTGTCTAAACCCTGCGACGGAAGTCATTCCTCGCGAAGGTGTACGTGACGGAAGTAATTCCTCGCGAAGCCTTTTTATTCTGTCATTTTATTCCTTTGATTTTTATCTAAACCCTGCGACGGAAGTAATTCCTCGCGAAGGTGTACGTGACGGAAGTTATTCCTCGCGAAACCTTTTTCATTCTGTCATTGTATTTCTTTAAATTTCTGTCTAAACCCTGCGACGGAAGTAATTCCTCGCGAAGGTGCACGTGACGGAAGTAATTCCTCGCGAAGCCTTTTATTATATATTACAGTAAAAACCCCGCGGAGAGTAATATCTCGCGGTGGTCTTATGTATATATACTCATGTTTATTATCTATATTGCAATAAAAACCCGTAAGGCCAATGTCTTGCGGTGGTCCTAATACGTACATATATATTCATTAGTGTTGATATTATTGCATCGCTGTTAGAACCCCACAAAGACCAATGTCTTGTGGTGGTATGTCTTGGTTCGTATTGTCTTTGTAATTTTCTGGAGAACGATATTCCGCTTGCGATTTCTGAGTCTTCGTGCCTCCCCATTTCTGTTACTTAGATTCTCGGATTCTCTGGTATATGAAAAACTGCTCGTGGAACGGTAAGTCACGCTTACCGGAAGGGGTCAGTTTGCGCGAGAGGGTCTTCCGACCCCTATCTCCGCCACGTACCGGAGTCTGTTTCGCATCCTTCTTTCCTTTCTCTCCTTTATGTTCTTTCTCTTCTTGAGTTGATCTCGTCATTTCCATCTCTTAGGACAGACGAGGGTGGACGTCCCTTGCCGTCTCCACCTCTCTGCAATCACCTTTTCATCATTACTTTACATCATCGTTTCTTTCCCCCGAGGGTGGACGACACTCTTTTGCCGTCTACACCTTTTTGGCGATCACGGTGGGACTTCTTTTGTTTTCTCTGGTTACCCAAATATTGTCGGCACCCACGTGTGCCCCTCCACTCGGCACCCACGCGTGCCCCTCCTCGGCACCCACGCGTGCCCCTCCATCGGCACCCACGCGTGCCCCTCCATTCGGCACCCACGTGTGCCCCTCCACTCGGCACCCACGTGTGCCCCTCCTGATTGCGCCCTCGTGCGCTACATTTGTGCTCTCGGTAGCACCCCATCCACTTGGCACCCACGTGTACCCCTCCTGATTGCGCCCGCGTGCGCTATATTCGTGTTCCCGCTATCACTCTTGGCATTCCAATTTCACCCCTCGTGCACTACGTGCATTACTCCAGAGTCCCCTTGAAGTCTGAAGAGATTCTTATCATTGCAGAAAAGGAGTGTTGTGATGTTTGTTGAATTTCTTTTATTACATATATTTGTTGTCTGTTTATATATCTCCTGTTAAATTCAGCACTGCATTGCATATCATCTCCCTTTTATTTTTATTTCTTTTGTTCCATTTTTTAGGATCACCTTTTCCTGGTGAAGGAAGGACTCTCCGTCGGGAATTCCTCTCGACGGACTAGGATCTCCTCCACTGGGACCTCCGTAAGTCCCCGACATCGAAGGATTCCCTCTTCGTTCACTGGGCTGGTTGTACCACTGAAGTTCCCTGGAGATAGTTAACCCATTCGTGGTGAGTCGAGTGTCCTTAGATCACACGGCGAAAATCAATATTGCAACTAAGGTCCCTCCTGTGGTGTGAACATTAGATTAGAAAAAAAAAGAAAAAAGGGGAAAACCAAAAGAAAACAAAAAAGGCGTTAAACATCAACTTGTTTGTTAATCTTTGCTAATGGTTTGAGTGTGTATGTTATTACATTTTAATTAGAAAGAAAAAGAAAAAAAGGGAAAACAAAAAGAAAACACAAAAAGGCGTTAAACATCAACTTGTTTGTTAATCTTTGTTCTTGGTTTGAGTGTGTATGATATTGCGTTCCGGCAAAATCTCACGTTCCGAAAAAGATCAAGAAATGTCCTGGGAACGGTCAGAATCCGACCCCGAGTCACCAGGGGACACATGTCCCTGCTGAGGACGCAGGTTCCTCCCGTGAGCCCTCATATGAGGTGCGAGCCGCCGTCGGGGAAGCATCCCCGCCACAAGATATTTCCTCCTTGCTAGGTGTTCTCGCGAACACACAGCTCAATTCCGATCAGATCCGAGCCTTTCAGGCCGTCTTAAAAGGGAAATCTGTTGATCCTACTCCTCAAAATCCAACACCCGTTGCTCTCTCTATTCAAGAGCCCGCACAGGCAATCCCTCCCTCATTCCCTCTTGTGCAGACAAGTTTGCAGCCTCCCTCTTTCCAATTACCTCCCCAGTCTCAAGTTCCACCAATTCTTCATCCAACATTTTAGTCAGTTCCATTTACTGATATGCCACATCTGCAACCTCACCCTTTCCAATTACCTCCCCAATCTCAAGTCCCACCAATTCCTCATACGACATTTCAGTCAGTTCCATTTGCTGATATGTCACAACGTCTCTCTCATCCGGAATTCCCTTCTCAGGCTTCTGCGAGGCCTCAGTGGCCACCACAACCTGCTCCTTACAATGAGGTCACTCAATCTCTCCTTCATAGGATGAACAAGATGGATGAACAATTCCGAGATTTCAAAAAGATCGTGGATGTCAAATCCGCGCCTGAGATCTCTTTACCAATCCTTCCAGTATTCCATCTCCCTCCTTCTGAAATGCCAACGTATCGACGGTACACCGGCACAGGCAACCCCCTCATTCATCTGAAGGACTTTATGTATGAGTCCTCGTTTTGGCAGAACGATCAAAGATCCTTGGCATACCTCTTCAGGAGATCATTGGATGGTCCCGCCTTAGAATGGTTCTATTCACTAGAGCCGAGTGAGGCTGAGAACTTCGACGTAGTGCAACGGAAATTCACACAGAAATATCGGGATAGGGTCGGTCCCTCCTTCTCTATTACCGACCTAGTGGCTGAAAAATGAAGCCGGACGAAGATTTCACCCAATTTGCCGATCGATGGAGATCCTTGGCAGAGAAAGTGAGAGACCCCATTTCAGAATCGGAGCAAGTAAAGATGGTCGTGTCTAATGCCACTCCACAATTTAGACACGTCCTGGCAATGAACAAGCTCACCACTATGGAGGAACTGTATGAGAGAGCTCGATATATCCAAACACAGCTGAAAGATTCTCCCCTCATGCATATGTTCGAGCCACCAAAACCAAAGGTGTTTAGGAAGCCGGGCACGGGTGCCCAAGGTGGGGTAACAGAAGGGGTTGTAACAAATGAACAAGTGGGTGCGGTTGGCTATCCCAACCAGCAAGCTAATCCTAGGCCCCCACAACCCCCACAATTCCCCTTTCATCAGGAGCAACAAGGTCAGCAACCCTATCGTCCTCCCCCACAAAATAATCTCTTCCAGAACAATATGCCTCAACCGCTTCATCTCCAACAACAACAACAGCGGCCTCCTCAATATAATCAGGTTCCACCACCCGGGGATTATGGCCTCCAACAACAGAGAAGGCCGATCGGCCCTAGGAGAGCTCATTACCCACCTTTGCCGGAGTCATTGCCGGACATCTTTAATGCTCTCATGGCTGCTAATTTCCTCACCTTGCCTAAGGAAAAAGCCATATGGCCCACGAACGTCGACACTTCCAGATATTGTGTCTTCCATAGACAGCCGGGTCATACAGTGGAAAACTGTTTTCATTTCAGAGATTATATCTATGATATGAACGATGAACATCAAATAGATTGGGATGAAATGAGGCGATGCGTCACCATGATGAAGGCCAGGAGACCTCCTCTTAGACAACAACAACAACAACAACAACAACAACAACAGCAGCAACAACAGCCTCAGCAGGCACCACAACAACAGCCGAATATGGGCATCCTCCAGAATCCGTTACCGGCGCACCAACAACCTAACCACCAAGTCAACCCCATCTCTTCCTTCCTGGAGGTTGGAAGAGGGCAGGATTGGCATACGGAAAGCGGCTCTGTCCTTGTCACCAATCACGTTCCTATCCAATCCCCACGCCTTATTCGTCCCGCACCTGTCTATCCTCCACCCGTAGCACAACCCGCAGTAATACCTTACTCATTTCCACTGACATCACGTCCTCTCATCCGCGTCGCTACTGATGACCTCCCTTCGAGTCTCCAGCAAACACCCTCCACTTCCACCATAACACCGTTACCCCCAAAACCTCTCATTATCCCTCACGCCTCCACTTCATCATCCGCCTTCATTCCGCCTCCACTAAACAAACCCATTATTGTCCAACACCCTTCCGAGGCACCATCTACCTCCACCACAACCCCTTTACCCTCGAAACCCCTCATTATTCATCACCCATCCGGGACACCATCAACCTCTACTATGCCTCCACCTTTTAAACCCCTTATCATTCGCCGTCCATCTGAGGCTTCACCCACTCCCACCATGCCTCCACCTAACAAACCACTCATCAGAGCCCCTACACCTATTATTGCCCCTGCTTCATCAATTGTTCCTCCACCACTACCCCTCGAACCCTTGCTAAACCCCATATCTAACTCTATAAAGGTGCCGCCAAAACCACAAGCCATGGTGCTCCGTAGTGGAAGGATGTTCCATCGGATTTTTCCCCAAAACAGTCAGGTCCCCGAGCAATCTCAGCCGGAGAAAGACACCGAAGAACAGCCAGAGGAGTCTATCCCCGGGACACAATATGACCTGTTGAAACACTTGGATAAAACACCAGCTCGGATCTCCATTCTCGAGCTAATCAAGAGGTCGAAAACCCATCAAGACGCCTTGATGGAGTATCTCAAAGGTTATGGTAAATGAGGATCTCCCAGTGGAGAAAATCTCGTCAGTATTGACGCCAACTGATACACAACCGGCTATTATATTTCACCACCATGAGCTTGCCCCCAAGGAGGCTCGAAAATATGCTTTGTGTATTGCAGTCAAGATCAATGGGTGTCTGTAGACCCATGTTTGGTGGACACTGGTGCGTCTATAAATGTGATCTCTATGATCACCCTCCAATCATGTGGGGTTGACACGGAACAGATAAGGCCTTCATCAATCACGGTTACGGCCTATGATAATAGCAAAAAGCCGCCAATGGGGATGGTCATCTTGAATGTAGAATTGGGCCCTGCATCAGTCTTCACGGAATTCCATATCCTTGATATGGATCCCACATTCAAGGCCATACTGGGCCGCCCTTACATTGAGGTTATGAATGCGGTGCCTTCCACCAATCATCAGTGCTTGAAGTTTCCATACAAGGCTTGGATTATCAAGGTAAATAGCATGCCCATCTTTTCTACAGTGGATGCTATTAATACCTCATTGCCTTCTGTTTGGCCAACTCACCGGCCAATTCTTTCACTGCTAGATGTGTGTGACCCTCGTCGCACCCATTCTACACAAAAGCCACTTCCAACACCAAAGTCATGTCACCCTTCCCATGCTAAGGGATGGGAGATCATGAGAAACATTGGCTACCAACAGGGCAAAGGTTTGGGGGCACAATTACAAGGGAGACTGAAGTTGCCAAAGAAGACAAAGCTAACCCTTAGAGCTGGCCTAGGCTTTGAAGGACCACTTGAAGCATATGAGGAACCTCTCACGTGGACCTTGTACTCCCATTTCAGAAAGGGGCCAATAATGCAGATGGGGGATTGTCCGCAAGAATCACACGGGAAATTGCATATTGCCTACTTGGCTGAAGGTTGCTCGAGAGCTGCAAAGAAGGGGAAACACGATGACCCGGATTGTGAGTGGAATAAGTGGATTGATATACAGGATATTTCCATGGCACTACAACAGATGTTCTCGTCTCCAGACTTAGAGGGGCCACTTTTGATCTCTGAGGTACCAAAAGATGTCGTTGACATTGCCGAAATTCCAAGTTTTCCTCGCCAAGAGGAAGTTGCCACTGACGGATCGCTTTCCGTCATTCTCTCTGATCATCTCCTCAGCCGTTGCTGCTGACTCTTTCTTGGACCCGACGTTTATCTGATGATATTCCCAGGTCCCCTTCTCTACTCACATTCTTGCGTGGGTCTTTCAGCCCATGCCAAATTTTCAACCATGATCTGCTCAATGAGCCATGCAACCCCCTAGCTATAGTTCCCTCCTCCCATTCTCTAATTTCTTTCAATTGTTTTGTAATTGAAAATGAAAATGAAAAAAAAACGTCGATTTTCAAACTCCTCAACAGTGCATCTCCTTTGAGGAGACCTCCTACATCTCTCACGAGTGTGCCCCGACTTACGGGCCACTCATTCAAGGTCCCTTGAGCGACCTTCTTTACCCCTCTATCGAGGGGTCTCTTCCTGTACATTCTTCAACTTCTTCTTCGTCTGTAGAACAAGTCAGTCAGGTTAGGAATAGCGAGTCAAGGGTAGTACCTAGAAGAAAATCCAAGGGCAGGGAAATTCCTCGTCGATTCCTTCTAGATCTAGCCAATAGGTGTCAAGCCTTTCTAGCCATTCCTCAATTGCTAGAAAATCCCATCCATCTGCCGGAGTTAGAATGTGAGGAGGATTGCACAATTGATGAGGGATACGGAGTTTATGAGCTCACAGATGAAGAGTACCCTATTGAAGAAGGGGACGAAGAATATGAGGACGCGGCTGACGCATATGCTAGCGGAATGAGGAGGTTTGACGAACCATCAGCCGCTATAGAAGAACCCACCAAAGAGATCAACCTGGGGACCGAGGAAGACCCTAGGATCATCCTCATAAGCGATAATTTGCCGACATCTGAAGAGGAGGAATTGATCAAGGTTCTAAAGGAGTACAGGGACACGTTCGCATGGAGCTACGAGGATATGCCGGGATTGGATTCCACCCTGGTCGAACATCGCCTAACGTTAAAACCAGGGTCCGTCTCGGTAAAGCAAAGGTTAAGACGTTTCCACCCCCAGATGGCTTTGAAAATGAAGGAGGAGGTCGATAAGCTCCACAAAGCCAGGTTTATTAGAGTCGTCCTATATCCTCAATGGGTGGCAAACATTGTCCCGGTCATGAAAAAGGATGGAAAGGTGAGAATCTGTATCGATTTTCGGGACCTTAACCGCGCGTGTCCAAAAGATGATTTCCCTTGCCTCACATTGACGTGTTGGTTGATAATACTGCAGGCTATGAAACTCTCTCGTTTATGGATGGATTTTCAGGGTATAATCAGATCCGTTTGGCGGAAGAGGATCAGGAGAAAACATCATTCACCACACCTTGGGGAACTTACTGCTATTTGGTCATGCCGTTTGGTTTGAAGAATGCTGGAGCTACTTATCAAAGAGCTATGATGGCAATATTCCATGACATGATGCATGTATATTTAGAGGTGTACGTGGATGATTTATTGGTCAAATCTAGGACTAGGGCGGAACACCCGAAGGTTTTAGCCAAGGTGCTGCAAAGATCAAGAGAGTTCAATTTGAAAATGAATCCAAAAAAGTGCGTATTTGGTGTTTCGTCAGGCAAATTGCTTGGTTTCATTGTGAGTAAGAGGGGTATTGAAATAGATCCCAACAAAGCTAAAGCAATCAGGGAGATGCCACCTCCGAGAAATCTGAGAGAAGTTCGAGGTTTAATTGGAAGGTTGCAGTTCATTCGTCGATTTGTGTCACAGCACTCACAAAGGTGCAAACCTTTCTACGAGTTAACTAAGTCAGGAGTAGAATTCCTTTGGAATTCTAAATGCCAAAAAGCTTTTGAAGGATTAAAGAGTATCTGGCCAATTCACCCGTTCTAATTCCACCCACGCCAGGCAGACCTTTAATCCTTTATGTCTCAGTCCTGGACGACTCCGTGGGAGCTGTCCTAGCACAAGCCGATGAAGCGGGCAAGGAAAGGGCGACCTATTACTTGTCCAAACTCCTCAACCCCTGTGAGCAGAAGTACACGGCTATGGAGAAAACTTGTGCCGCCCTTGTCTGGGTAGTGCAGAAGTTGAAACACTACTTTCTAGCTCATGAAGTCATCTGATTGCCCGAATGAACCCTATCAAGTTCCTTCTAGAAAAATCTGTCCTTACGGATAGATTAGCACGCTGGCAAAGTTTTCTCTCTCAGTTTGACATCGTCTACGTCCAGCAAAAGGCGATTAAAGGGTATGCTATAGCCGAGCATCTCGCTCACCATCCTCTTCCGAAATTCGACCCTGTCCAATCAGAGTTTCCAGATGAGGAACTAATGTCCATCAACCAATCAGATGATTGCATGTGGACGTTATATTTTGATGGAGCTCTGAATTCCCAAGGGAAAGGAATCGGCATTGCCCTCCTGTCGCCTAAAGGCCTTACATTCCCACTGGCATATCAGCTCAAATTCCCCGTTACCAACAATATAGCTGAATATGAAGCTCTTCTAGCTGGCCTAGAACTCGCTCATTCTTTTCGTATCACTGAATTGCGAGTCATAGGTGATAGTCAACTCATTCTTCGCCAGGTGCTCACCAAATATCGCACTCGCGATCCCAAGCTCAAGCCATACCAAGAACTCACTGCTGCCTTTGCCAAATTGTTCGCCAAATTGATCTTTGTCCATGTCCCTCGTCATCAGAACATTCTGGCCGATGCCCTCGCCTCATTGGCATCATCTCTAAGGTTCCCTCTAGGAAGATGGTTTGATACCATTCACGTCTACAAGCGTCACGCCCCTGCAATCGATGACGCTTCATACGTAAATATCAAGGACAGGATAGCAAGAAAGGCCCTACAGGAAGAAATCCTTGAGAAGAGGGAAATTATGTTGACAGAATTAGAAGAAGAATTGGCTGATGAGGAGAAGCCATGGTTTTACGAAATTGCCAAGTATTGCAAAGATCAATCCTACCCTGAAGAAGCCACATCGGAAGATAGAAAAGCCATAAGGAGGGTGGCACAGAGGTACGTGCTGGTCGGAGAAGTGCTATACAAGAGAAGTCTTACTGGTGTTCTTCTAAGATGTCTCGACGAAGAGGAGGTCTGGAAATGCGTCGAGGAAGCACACTCTGGTGTGTGCGGTGGCCATGTGAATAGCCAAATGCTTGCCAAGAAAATCCTTCGGCAAGGCTTTTACTGGCCCACCATGGAAGAAGATTGTGCCGTCTATGTCCGCAGGTGTGTCAAGTGTCAACTTCACGCCGATAAAATTCATTCCCCATCTTCTTCACTTCATCCAGTATCCTCCCCATGGCCTTTCTCCATGTGGGCTTTCGATGTCATTGGTCCTCTCGGTAATCCTTACTCCCTCACTAAGCAAAAATCATTCATCCTTACCGCAACGGAGTACTTTACCAAATGGGCCGAAGCCGAAGCTTACGTGGAGGTTAAAGCATCAACAGTCTGCAAATTCATCATGAAGAACATCATCGCCAGGTTCGGCATTCCAAGCACGATCATCACCGACAATGGACCGCAATTCATTTCTCAGGACCTTCAGGACCTCTGCAAAAGGTATAAAATTACATTGCATCATTCATCACCTTATTATCCACAAGGTAATGGACAAGCAGAGGCCACTAACAAAACATTGATTAAAATCATAAAAAAGACATGTGAGTCTAACAAGTTCTCGGATTGGTCAGAAAAGCTGATTGAAGCTCTATGGGCCTATCGCACTTCAATCCGTACTCCCACTGGGCAAACCCCGTTCGCCCTCACTTATGGGATGGAGGCGGTAGTTCCGTACGAAATTCTGGTCCCCTCTCTGAGAGTACAATTGGATAAGGACCTCCCCCTCGACGAACGTCGTGATTCACTCCTTGCCCAATTGGAACTCTTAGATGAGAAACGGCTGGCCGCTGCCGAGCATGCACGTGTATATCAAAACAGACTCACACGTTTTTATCAAAAGAAGGTCATTGAAAGGAAATTTCAAGTCGGTGAAATGGTAGTGAAAAGAATATTTGTAAAACCTGGTGGCCCGCGTTCTAAACTCCAACCCAATTGGGAAGGACCGTACGTGATTCAGGCTGTGCATCCTGGCAACGCCTATAGGCTAGTCAATGCTGAGGGGATCGAGTTATCCCACCCTTGGAATGGGCTTTATCTTAAGAAATACTACCCTTAGATAGGTGTACATAGTGTCAAAAAATGATGAAACAACAAAAAAAATAGAAAACAATGAAAATAACAAAAATATGTATATATACAACAACAAAAGACAAAAAAATAGAAGAAAATGAAAAGAAGAAAAAAAATAGAAAATTCAAAATGCTAATGCCCGGAGATCACCATGTAGTTAAGTCATTGCATTCAACCTCCGTGTTGGGATAGGGCCTATTAAGACTTGGTAGGTTCCGGGTCTTGGTTTGCCAGAACCGTGGGATCCCTGTCCGGCTAGTTCGGCTTATGCCCCCCTCAAAAGGGGCAACATACATGTACACATGTGTTCTATGAAAGATCGGTAGCATCGCTCATGGTGAGGCCTCACCCAGAAGGTCTCCAGAAGGCTTAAATCTTTATTCTCTCTCTCTCGACCGAATGAGACAGCCGGCGCCCTTAAAACGCTGAGCATGGAAAACACGAACACAACCCCTAGGGCAAGAGTAGGGCCCAATTCTTCGAGCATGGGTCAGAGCACGAGAAGAGGGCAGTGTCCCCGCAGGCATCCAAGAGGGATTCCATAATGTCAAGATACTATGTCCCTCGCAAAAATCTGTCAAGAAAAATCAGAAAAGAAGAACAAAATCAAAGTCAAGTGAAAAGCCTGGTCGTAACCGTGCCTGATCCCACAAATGAAACCCCTTTGACTGAAAGTCAAATTCTATACAAGAGGGGCCATGAGATGTAAATGCTCGAGATTTGGTCTGAAGTTGTCCGAAAGGGAGAGTTAAGTGTGCCCCTACTGGCTCGCCGGGTTAACGGTTTTGCCGGTCCTCTCAGGAGGTTTGCCCCTAATACTCTTCCTTCTTCCCCTGAAGATAAAGGCTCAATGGAGTTCCTGAAGGGTGAAACTCACCAAAGTCTGCAACCACCTTTCGACACAAACGTATGGTTGTCCATCTTGGAAAGCAGAAGTCATTGTCAGAGTCTCCGTGTTTCTGGCCGGTCAAGACCCTTATCTACCATCTTAATGTCTTCTAAGTCTAACCTCGGGCTTAGACCAATGCAAGCGCGTCACCTATGGTGCGACGGCGTCTGATTCCGGGTCAGCGTCGCGCGGTTGGTCATTTGGGTTCCAGGGTGTTCCATTACATATCGTCTAGAGTTGTGAGGAAATAGACCCGGGTCGGGCAAATCATTTACCTTGAACACTTTTTGGGTGAATCCCTGTGGTCGGAAGCAACTGGGAGCCTAAGCATGGCATGACGGTATTGTCATCAGGGTAAGTCTTAGCCGGCGGGATTATCATTCGAGGAGTCTAGAGGCCCAAATCAACTTAGACGTGCACTTAGGATGCCTGGGAGGTTAGCAAGAAACCCTCGTTCTCATGCAGGTTAGATGTTATATCAAGTGGTCATCATGCATTAGCAAAAACAAAAAAATAATAACAACCAAAAACAAACAAAAAAATAACAAATCCAAAATCCAAAAAAAAAGAAGAAGCAAAAAATGTACATGCACAAAAAAAATGGAAATATAAAAGACCAAAAAAATAAACAAACAACAAAATACAAAAAAATGAATACACCTACAAAAACAAAGAAAATCACATCTTCGCATGATCGCATTTGTATGCACCATTCATTTTAAATTCTCGTTTGCATCCGTGTGCTTGTCTGTCGCATTCATTATCCTTTATTATTGCCTTTGTTAATAAAGGCTTGCCCCTTGACTCGTTATCAAGAATAACTCAAATCACGTTTGTTATTGAGCAAGGGGCAAGTCAGAGCAGAAATGCTAACTTGTTTGCTTAGATGTGTACAGGGATTCGGGAGATCAGAAAGAAGCAGAGAACCAAGCACAAAATATTTTATTCCACTCCCACTCAACAAAAACAAACAACAAGAGAGAGCCTACATTAGCTCCCACCCTCCTTCTCTACATTACTCGTCTCGCCGCTTTCTGGACGAGAAACTCTAGAAGGTGCTATCCAACCATGAAAAGCGGTACTTCTACCGCTTTGGGGTCCTCTTTCTATCTCCACTCCCCGACGTCGATCTGCGGGAGCAGCAAAGGAAGCTACTAACACGAAAGCCACGCTCTCGTGCCCTTCGGTAGCGTTCCTCGCCATCCTTCAGCCACTGCTCGGCGAGACCGAGACTGGTCCTCAATTCAAATAGTTGGGCCTCCAGGGCCCTCCTCTCCTCTTTCTCGGCTGATCTTTTGGCCTTCTCTCTTTCCCTGTCCTTTTCCCTCTCAGCACGTTCTCTCTCTCTGTCATCCCTTTCCAGCTGAAGGGTGATCCTCAGCTCCATGGCGTCCCGAGAAAAATTGTCATCTGAGCGACGCTGCAATTCCTCCTCCAGCTCCGCTATCCTGGCCTTCCCTTGTGATGCATGAGCAAACATCTCTTGCATCTCTTCGGCCTGCCATATCCGTCATTTCAGGGGTGTGATGAGACATAAATAGAGAAGCTCGGATAAGAGGAACCTTCACCTGCGCGGAAAGCATTCCCTCTGCCTCCGCGGCGCGCTGTGTTACACGGGCAAGCTGCTCATGGAGCGAATCTAGTTCCGACGAAGGAATCCATAGACTGGAAGAAGCACCCTCTGCCCCTACTGCTGGTAGGGTTGCGTCGAGCCGAGCGCGCTATGATAGCAAGAAGTGACAGTGAGTGGCTAAACACCAAAACCTAGGGGTATAATTAGGAATATGCATTTGCATACATACTCACCGAGACATGTAAGGCCTCACGGATGTCACCCAACTCTCCCTCCGTGTCCGCCAATCGAGCCCGCAAGTTCGCTATCATGGTATCACGGGCATCCTAAACCCATGTCATAGAGTCAGCATTACATTTAGAAAAATGATAAAAAAAATAGAAAAAAAATGATCAAAAAGTGAGAAAGGAGATATACCTCCACAAGTCCCTCAGGATGGAGTCGCTCTGCATACATCGCCCTATAGAGACGTAGATAATCTTCACTATCCCGGGCGTGCGACTCCACGAGCGTGCCACCCCGCTGCCAATCTTCATATTGTTCGGGGAAGCGCACCCGCCAGTCGACACAGGTTACCGGCCCACGTGTTTTCCTCCCGACGCGGGGTGGTGCGGTCATATCTACCCATTCCTGGGCAAGCCCTAGAGTCCTCATGACCAATCGTAGCCGGAGTGGCTCGATTTCATTCAGGCAGTGGACCCAAAGGTCCCGACCAAATCGAGGGCGACCTGCGATGACCCACGGTTGGTCGACATCGACCAAGCCCGAGTAAGGCCTCCAGATCACCTGCGTTGGCATGCGTGTATCTCCTTAATCACTCAAAAGAACCAAAAAAAAAGAGAGACAAAAGAAAAGACAAAAAAAATGGAGTCCTACCATCTCTGCGGGGAACTCTTGCAGCTCACGCCTTAATACCATCAGCTGGTAAGATAGAGAGGTTGTGCTCATAATGGGTTGCCACCGCCGAGCTAGTGGTGCCACAGCCACACGCCACTGTCGAGCTCGCCCCATTGGGATGTAGTAATAACTCCATACCTGTGTCGTCACATGTCATCAGCATTTCATGAAATAGATTAGTTGCATAAATAAATAAACAAATAATTACCTGGAGAAACGGTATGAAGCCACTCACAGTCACCTCTCGATCTGTCCCTTGGGACAGACTTGCGAACAGATGCGCCAGCACGGCGGCTCCCCAGGCATATTGCCCTACCCTCTCTAGGTCCACCAAAAATTCTAGGAAACGACAATGGATGTCGTCTCCTTTGGAACCCAGCAGTAATTTTCCCAGCAGGAAGAGGAGGAATATCCTCAAGTCCATGTTTGATCTCTCCCAGCTACTGGCATCCACGCAGTACACAGCGCGGGACCCTCTTTCCGCTCTCTCCATGAACTCCTCCAAGGACTCGTTATCACGGTGACGAGTGTCAGTGAGCCCCAGTGCCTCCATGATAGATGCCTTGGCTATTGACCTATTCTTTTGGTCCTTTAATTCCAGACCAAGAAGCTTCTGAGCCACTTCGCGATAATCGGGGTAGGTGACCCCGGTCACCGCCTCACCATCCACTCTAAGGCCGGTGATTCGGGCCACATCTTCGAGACTGGGCACCATGTGCCCCCAGGGCATCAAGAAGGCACGACTCTCTGGGTCCCATCTCTCGCGCAGTGCTTGGATGAGGGCGAGGTCGAGCTTAATGGGTTCGATCCGGAGGAATGCACCAAACCCCATCGCATCTAGTCGAGCTTTCTGGAAGTCAGGCAAGCCTCGATAGGCGGCCACCACTAACTCCCATGAGATGTGTGACCTCGTCATACTCTGTGGATTACACAAGAAGTGAGAAGCGGGTGCATCATTGAAATAAAATAGAAAGAGAATGAGAAAGGAAGAAAGGGATCATGAAGAAATATGGGGAAGAACTGGCTCATTTACAAGCTCCGATTGGGTCCTCTCACTGAGTGGCCTTTCAACATCGGAGAGTCTCCTGGAACTACCACTGGATCTGCTCCTCTTCGAGGAGCGGGAAGACTCGCCCTCCACCCTGAAACTGGACTCTCCCTCCATCTCAGAGAATGAGAAACTCTTACTCCCTCCTGTCGACTTTTCACTCTTCTAACCAGTCTCCACAACTCCGTGCTTTCAAGTGAAGCAGGCGGGGGGGAGTATTTATAGGATTGAAGGGATATGATCCAGATCTGTCTCAGTTCCTCTTGCAATGGGCCTTGTAACAAAGCACCCATCTTTCACTCGAAGTGAACGAGGTCGGGAGCGTAGCGGGTTGATTCACACCCTACACATCTAGGTTCCCTGTGTTCATCATGACTCAAATAAATCTGAGATGAGGTCATCCACATGGAGAAAGGATAATGCAGGTCGACCTCTTCGAATTTGGGAGTGGACTCATCCACAGGAGAAAGGACAATGGAAGTTGATATCTTTGAATCCGGGAGTGGACTCATCCACAGCAGAAAGGACAATGGAAGTCGATATCTTTGAATCCGGGAGCGGACTCGTCTACATGGAAAGAGGACAGGAGGGCGGTTGGCATCTTTGAATTCGGTGGTACATCATTAAAATTTGTGATGGATTCTCCCGAAAGAAATGCCCAATGAGTCTGAGACACGATCCGTTATCTCAGGGGAGATCTGTTAAACACGTCACATGAGGACGGCATGAAAGAAGAGGCGTAGAAGAGAAGGAACGCATGGCGGGCAAACCCGTCACATGAGAGCATGTCGTTCCATTCATACGTCTATATAAACTGTCGTGTTCACCGTGAGAAGAGAGCGGGTGTATGAGCAACTTGCCAAATCTCGCACTACCCCCTTGGTCGTCCCTCTCCTTTCCTAAGAGGGAGGTCCCTGGGAGGTCATCTAGAGCTCTGCGACGTTGCAATTGTCTCATCGTATCGCGCATTCTCACCCTCTCTGGTAGCGCTCCTCGCCCTCCTCTGGCCTCTCTCGCGACCCCGACGGCCGCGAAGCTCTTGAACCCGAGGCTGTTGGCTGAGCCGCCCCCTGCTCTGCGATGGAGACTACACCAACCCCCGGAGCTCCTCACCGTGAGCTCCAACTCTCCTCCAATCGGCAGTGACTCTGAAGGAGTGACATGTCCGAGCGCTGTGTCTTCCGGAGCTTCATCACTTGGGCCTCACGTGCCCTCCTCTCGTCTCGATCCCGATGTAGCTTTATCCATGCCTCTCTTTCCATTCTCTCCCAGTTTACTTCTCTCCTCGCCACCTGAAGAGAAATCCTCGGCTCCATGATATCTCAGGGCATCTCCGCATACTGTAGTTGCTTCAGTCCCCCAGATCCTATCCGGTAACGGCCGACCATCACCCGACGTCCGCCATTCCAGTCACAAAGAAAAGGGGAAGGAGAGACTGAAACAACATGTAATGGCATTAAGGCTTCGCATTTATTTCAAAACAAGATAACATACATCAGGGTTTGGGCACCTCAGGCCTCAGTTTCCTGAGCTCCATTACATAAGTCTCCCATAGCTCTCGATCCTCACTCACAGATACCGTCACCTTCCTCGGAATGCTTGCCTTCCACGAAGCTTTGATCGCCTTCACATCCTTCGCATCATCCTCCGTGCCCAGCTTTCTCTCCTTAATCAGAGGAAGGTTGGATGGCATGGGAAGAGAGTGCCGAGGAAGGCCAATTTGCAGGCAGCACCGGTGCGAGCTGTAAAGAACAAATTTGGTTGCACCGATAAGATGGAGTTCCGCATCAGGAGAAGATCGCGTGAGAAGCCTACGTGAAAGTAAACATGCTGGCACACAAGTGAACATCTCTCGCGCCAAGGAGCTGAAGTGAGTACGCCAGTCACCGCGTGTCTTCAGACAGGGCATGCGATTGGCCACCTTCCCACTAAAGCCCAACACATCGGCCATGTAATGGAGGGGGCTTTGTTCGAAAATCCTGGAGGCGGTCTGTACCCCTTCGTAGTGATGAAATTTGAAGTGAAGATCAATCCAGCAGTTGAGGAGAAGCATGCACCCGTGAGGAGGCCTACCCATGCTGGAAGCCGTGAGACCACTGTAAAGATGCGCGAGGACAGCAGGCCCCACTCTCCTTCCCTCCCAAAGTCCACAAATCGCTCCCAATTGGTCTTCCTCTACGATGTTGTCAGTACAAGGAAAGAGGAGAGCTCCGGCCAAACAAATTGTGAACCCTTTCATAAGCCCTTCTAAATGTTCATCATCTATCAACCCTTCTAAGGCAGTCACGGTCCAGTCTGCGAGCTTTTGCAAGTTGACTCCGTTCTGAGTCTGAACGCTCTTTATGGTTCCAGATGGCATAAAGCTTCCAAGAACTTCCTCGGTAGATACCCTCTTCCGCATCCGCGAAACCTTTATCCTGTCATCCTTCATCGACCTTCTTAAGCCTAGCAGAAGTTCTGTCTCCTCGAGGAGGACCGTTGCCTCAAAAGTAGGGAAGATAAAAGTGTGGGTTTCCGGATGCCAAACCTCCGCCAATGCACCCAGGGCCGCCCAATCCATGGAGATCTTGTCATAATGCTTGGCATGGATCACCAACCCTTGGAGATGCCATTTTGAAATAACGGCCCTCATACTGACAGTGATGTTAGACGTAAGCTTCGATAGCCAGGGCAGCTTTGAGAATTTTCTCGGGCCCGGAAAAAGAGGATACGGCTGAAAGGAAGGAAAAGAAAGGAATAAAAAGCGAGGGAGAACTTATGAAGGAAACTAGGATGAAAAGCCAACTTACCGCTCGTGAGAGAATCCTCTCGCTCAGATGGCCTTCAATGTCGGTCAACCTCCTGAATTCGCGGCCGAACTTGCTCCTCTTGGCAGGGCGGGAAGGCCCACCTTCCATCTCAAAAGGGCAGGATTTCTCTCCCATCTCAAAAAGAGCTTGACTCCCCGAACCACCAATGGATGATCTTTTGCTAAAGAGCAAAGGGGTACTTATAGTGAAAAGGGGGGTAAAAAGGTAAATGTAAAGCATTTATGACAAGTTACCGTGGTGAATTTTAACCGAATAAATCTTGTCTGATTTGTGTCGTGTTTTCCCCTGCTCCTGTATTGATGTGCGGATGTCCTGTACAGTTGAATGTAATTTTACTTCTTATGAAATAAATCCTTCTTCACTGCTTGCTGTTCGGTGCAGGTTCCAAGAACAAAATAAGAAAGCAAGAGGGCGCCATTGCCCTACCATGTCCCACCATCAGTCACCCCGGTGACTGACCCCACTGTGTCATGCATCCTACTATATGATATCTACGCTATTAGAGCACGTCAAGGACCTTATGCCTTGGATGAATCTGGAGTTTGAGTTCCCCTCTAACAAAAACAGTGATAACTCCAGAGGAGTTCAGGACGTACGGATAGGCCGTTAGGTTGTGATAGCATGGGAACGATGGTTCCATTCGGTGAATCGATGCGTGGATAAACGGGCCCCGGCTCAGTATCGTCTCATCGAATCGGTATCCTGACCCGTCCTAAGCAACTTAACAATATTATCCTTGGCTATTTTCTACTTTTAGTTTGTTTTAATTTTTCCTTTAAACCCAGCATGCATTCATGTAGGACTTTGATATCACTGTGGAAGATCATTCATTTAACTCGATTGTGAGGGCCGCTGTGCTTAAATTCTTGACTAATTCGGGATATTCCATTCTGAATCGAGTACTGAGTTTCTGTGAAACCATCTTGGGCTGGTTGGCTGAAAGAGACCTTTGTTTGGATTTATCAGCTACCCTTTTTATTTACTCCATTGGACCCACCTTGGTCGCAGCACTTCCACATTGGCTGGTAACCGCTCCCCAAGGTGAAACCTGCGGGTCTACGACTCAGGTACTTCCACGCCGAGAAGTTGGTCCCTCTTTCTGTTAGTCTTTTGTTATGTCCAGCCAAACAACCGTTGATTTCAGAGGACCTTCTTCAAGGTTGTTTCGTTGAAACTCAGGAAAGATTCCAATCACGTAGTGTTAAAAACGTGTCTCATCACGCCTTGGCATCCACTTTTCAGTCCATTCTCCACTCCACTTCATTACACATCTATTTCATTCCACTCCGTGCCATTCCCCTGCAAAGCAGACGCCAAGGCGGGGCAGCTGTAGACACGACATTTTAGCATTATGCTGAGCAGATCCCGTATTACACTAAGACGCCCCAAAGCAGCTCGCACGTTTAAGTTAGTTGAGTAATCTCTAATTTAATCTAATAATCTGTGGCTTCTTGAATAGTAATTCTTGTTAATGGGCTTATGACCATTCCTACACAAAACAAAAAAATGTGTGTTAATGGGCTTGGTCCATCTTTTTAATCCTAAAAAGGGGGAAGGTTCATCATGTGGGCTTGGCCCATTCCTATTCAAAAAATATACCAAAAGAAAACATTTGTGCTAATGGGTTTGGCCCATTCCTATTCAAAAAATAAAAAATATATATATAGATGTGTGCTAATGGGCTTGGCCCACTTTTGTTCTAAAAAATAAATAAAATTGAATGGACATGGCCCCATCTTTTATTACATAATTTATTTCCTCACTCCCCTCCCGGGTCTCTAGGATCTTGCCCCCCTCTTTTAACATTCTCTCTCTCTCCCCTTCTCACCTCCTCCGTAACCCACCACCCCATCGAAGCCCCTCACAATACACACTCCACCCTCTCAACCCCCTGGACCTCCAGCCATCCTCCTCCTCACGACAACCACCTCCACCGTCTCTCCTCCCTCTTTCTCTTTCTCTCCACTCCCCCTCTTCCTTACGCAGCCACCCCCCTCCTCTCACCTGCTCTACCCTTCTCACTTCGGCAGCCACCACACAAGCCCACTCTCACGCCTTCTCCCTCTCTTCCCCTCCCCCCTTCGATCTCCTCCCTCTTTCCCCCACTCCCTCTCTTTTCTTCTCCCTCAACCTCTCTCCCCTTTCGCTTCTCTAGTGTTTAAAAATAAAAAAAAAGTTTTTTTTTGTTTAGTTCGCAGGGGGGGCCTCGTCGCCCATGCCCCCCCATTTGAATGAAGAGGCCGTTGCAGCCTCTTCTTCTTCACCGCCGACGCCCCCGCTCGCCGTCGCCCGCCCGCAGCGCCCCCGGCCGCTCCCGCCTCCGGCCCCGCCTCCGGCCCCGCCTCCTGCACGCCGTCGCCCGCCGCAGTGCCCCCCTCTGCACTGCCGCCGTCGCACGCCCCCGTCACCTCCGCCGCCCTCCGCCTGCCACGGGACGCCGCCCAGCCACAACGCCGCCACCGGCCTCCCGCCTCCGGCAAGCCCGTCGCCCCCACTGCCGTTCCAGGCCACGCCGCGACGCCGCCCGCGCCCTCGCGACGCCGCCCCGCCGCCCGCCGCTCCCCCTGCCTCCGGCCTCCTCCGCCGCTGCTACCGCCCCGCCTGCGTCGCCGGACCCCCCCCTCTCTCTCCCCATCTCTCTCTCCCTCTGTCTCTCTTTCTCTCCCTCTCTCCCTGTCTTGTTCTCTCTCTCCCCCCGGTCTCTCTCTCTCCCCGTCTCTGTCTCTCCCCCACCTCATTTCTCTCTCTGTGTCTCCCTCTCCGCCGCACTCTCTCTCTCCTTCTCTCCCTCTCGTCTCTCTTTTCTCTCTCTCCCTCTCTCACCGCATTCTCTCTCTTTCTCCTCTCCCCCCGCCATCTCTCTCGTCCCCACTCTCCCTCTCTGTTCCCTCACTCTCTCTCTCTCTGTTCCCTCTCTCTCTCTCCCTACCGTCCCCTCCCTCTCTTCCTCTCTCTCTCTCCCTCTCACTTCCTCTTCCCCTCTCTGCCTTCGCCACCCCCCCTTTTCTTTCATTTTTTTTATTGTCTTTTTTTTTCTCTCTCCCCAATTCTCTTCATCCCTCACTCTCGGGTCACTCTCCCTCTCTTATGTATATATAACATATATAAATATATTATATATATATATATATCTCTTATATAGTTCATATTCTCTCTCTCTATATATATATATGCTATATATGTAAAACTAAAATAAAAATCTCTAAAAAAAAAGAGTTCTTCTCCTCTTTCTCCCTTTCTTCCTTTCTCTCCAACCCTCTCTCTTTCGATCCCCCCTTTATAGATGTATTCCCGTACATGTATATAGGTGTGTATGTGTGAGTGTTCTTGCAGGTGCGTGTGTCAATGCTTGTACGTGTCCGTACGGAATGGAAAGAGATGCTCCGGTCCGGTCGGTGTTGAAGTCCGTGAAATGAAGAAGGTTGAGTTCCCTGGGTGGTCAAGTGCACTAGGGTAGCTGTTCTGCTGTGCTGCGTGCCTGGTTCATCCTCACCTTGCCGAAGAAGCTCATCCAAAGCCCATCATCCATCTCTGAATAAGTTTTCTCCCCCCTTGTTGTCTGGTTTTCATTCAGTTAGTTACATATGCATGCATTACTTGTCGTTCATATAGTGTCTCTCTTCCTGAGAGACCCCTCTTTGTTCATTCATCATATCATCTACCTACCTTTTCATGTCTAAAAGGGGTTTTTTAAATACTACCAACCAGGTTAGTGTTCTCTTATGCTATTCTCAATATCAGCTTCTAAAGAATTGATGCTACACCACCGTCGTCCTTATCTCGTTGTTGTTTCTCTTCATTTGTTTTCCGTGCAGGGTTAACCAGTCGGGGATCCCGCTTCTTCCGTCGACCAAAAGAGTAGGAGGTCATCCCTCCTTTTGAGGTACCCGGCTATTGTCTCTCTCATCTATCCTAGTTCTTTCCTTCATCATTATTATTTGTTGTTAAATTTCCATCTTCATCCTCCTTTACGTTTCGTTTAACAATAAGTCTATCTCCTCTCCCTTATTAGTATTATATATCGTTAAAACTCCATCTCCGTTCTTCTCTGTCTTATCTAAAATAAAATTTTCATCCTGTCTATATTTTCTTAGTATTCTTTTCCTATATCGTACTACCTTATTCTACCATCTATCACCCGATTTCTCTCTTTGCTCTCTCATCTTTCTCTTAAAAAGATATAAGAACATAAAAACAATAAAAGCCACAAAACCCCCAAAAAATATATAATAACAAAAAGTAAAACAAAAAAAAGGATAATAAAATCAGGGTAACCAAAGAAGGCCCTCTTCGTCGGCCGGCCGACTAAGAGGAAGAGAGGACCCGCACTGCTCCCGCTTCGGCGGCGAACGCGATCAGACATTTCCTGTGGGGCTCTCAGCCCCTGGCGATCACATCCCCTTCCCCTTTCTTTCCTGTCAATTTTCCTTTTGTTTAAATCCTGCGACGGAAGTCATTCCTCGCGAAGGTGTACGTGACGGAAGTCATTCCGCGCGAAGCCTTTTTCATTCTGTCATTTTATTCCTTGATTTCTGTCTAAACCCTGCGACGGAAGTAATTCCTCGCGAAGGTGTACGTGACGGAAGTCATTCCTCGCGAAGCCTTTTTTCATTCTGTCATTCTATTTCTTTAAATTTCTGTCTAAACCCTGCGACGGAAGTAATTCCTCGCGAAGGTGTACGTGACGGAAGTAATTCCTCGCGAAGCCTTTTTATTCTGTCATTTTATTCCTTTGATTTTTGTCTAAACCCTGCGACGGAAGTAATTCCTCGCGAAGGTGTACGTGACGGAAGTTATTCCTCGCGAAACCTTTTTCATTCTGTCATTTTATTTCTTTAAATTTCTGTCTAAACCCTGCGACGGAAGTAATTCCTCGCGAAGGTGCACGTGACGGAAGTAATTCCTCGCGAAGCCTTTTATTATATATATTACAGTAAAAACCCCGCGGAGAGTAATATCTCGCGGTGGTCTTATGTATATATACTCATGTTTATTATCTATATTGCAATAAAAACCCCGTAAGGCCAATGTCTTGCGGTGGTCCTAATACGTACATATATATTCATTAGTGTTGATATTATTGCATCGCTGTTAGAACCCCACAAAGACCAATGTCTTGTGGTGGTATGTCTTGGTTCGTATTGTCTTTGTAATTTTCTGGAGAACGATATACCGCTGCAGTTTCTGAGTCTTCGTGCCTCCCCATTTCTGTTACTTAGATTCTCGGATTTCCTGGTATATGGAAAACTGCTCGTGGAACGGTAAGTCACGCTTACCGGGAAGGGGTTAGTTTGCGCGAGAGGGTCTTCCGACCCCTATCTCCGCCACGTACCGGAGTTCGTTTCGCATCCTTCTTTCCTTTCTCTCCTTTATGTTCTTTCTCTTCTTGAGTTGATCTCGTCATTTCCATCTCTTAGGACAGACGAGGGTGGACGTCCCTTGCCGTCTCCACCTTTTTGCAATCACCTTTTCATCATTACTTTGCATCATTGTTTCTTTCCCTCGAGGGTGGACGACACTCTTTGGCCGTCTACATTCGCACCTTAGTGAGGGAGTTCTAGCCCTCGCCTCTTTTCCTTTTATCCTTGTTCGTCTGAGTATGATCTTGGTACCACTCTTTCTTGTTAAGCCACTTCAAACCTTGGCTTCGAATCCTTTTATCTGCCACTTAAGGACAAATCACATGTTCATCAAGATCGCCTCCAGCAGCTGCTGCTTCTACAAGGTTGCAAGGTAACGTTTTGCGTATGATTTGATTTCATCATTTTTCATGCACGGTTTTTCAAAATGAAGTGCTTCTTAACATGATCAAGAGTGTTATTCTAGATCTTTATCTTAGGCCTTTTCATTAAGTCAATTTCAGAAAAGAGTCTTTAGGCTTGCTATGCAGCACTTCGGTCATAAGAACCCCGCGCTGGGAGTTTGACATTCTCTCCCCGCTTGTTAAGAGTAACCCTTAGCTGGGCACTTCACACACTTCACGGTGCCCTTTAGCCGTCTCCTTTGGTTAAACACCGTTGCTACCTTGGCCATGCCATGAGTATATCTGAAAGTCTTTTCTTTTCTTTATTCGGCCACATGCAGGGGCAAGAGGTTGACGGATGAGATGACCAACCTAGGTAATCCCCAATACGAGAGGAGTCTCAAATAGGGGCAGTCTTGACCCGAACTAAATATGAATTTCACGATATACATCTCGCCAAAAGGGATATTATGAAAATCAAGTCAAAATGATAAAACAAAATTATGAATTATGGCATGTCAAGAGTGGCAAAGTCCCCGCAGGGAAAATCCTGGTCGTATGCATGTCAAGGGCCTAAAAATCAAAGGCATAAAGTCCCGGCACAACAGACTACCTCTTTGAGGGGGAACACCTTGGAAGGAATTCAAGTCCCGATATCTCCCATCCTGCACAAAGCTTGTCACAATTGTTCTTCTCTTTTCCCTCTAAGACCGAATGTTTCTCGGGTATGGCCTTGGTAGAAGCACCGTTAACCAAGGGTAGCCGGTCATAGGGCGCCACCTTTAAATGCATGCTCGGCTTTGGGTAGTTTTTAGCGAAAGGGGAAGGAACAAGGACCCTTAGCCAGTGGTTTAAACATCCTTTGCTGCTGCTTTAGCAATGTCTAAACCAAAATCCAACAAAAAAATTGAATATTTTTTCAAAAATCCAAAAAAATTGAATATTCTAAAAATCCAACAAAAATTGAATATTGTCAAAATCCATAAAAAATTCAGATATCTTCCAAAAATCCACATAAAAATTCAAATATTTTCAAAATCTAAAAAAAATATATACATTGTATTTTGTTGATGGTACCTTTGCAGGGACAACAGCTCTTACAACACCAAGAGCACGTGATGAATCCTCTCCATTCGTTGCTATCTACCTTTTGATTCTCCCCATGTTCATAATGATCGCATCTTCATGATTTGCTAGGCATTACTCTGATTATTCATCTCCAAATCTTTTTAATCAACTCTTGCTGATTTCACTTGATCACTCTTGCCGCTGGGCATTACTTAATCCTGATCATTCAAGTGACTAGCCAAGTTGTCATCCTCGTGACAAACAAAAACAATGATGCTATGCTATCTATGCTTTAATGATGCTATCTATGTTGAATGTTAAATGTTATTCATGCCTTTCACGCTGTGCATGCTTGAATGTTATTCATGATATGATACATACATGTTATTGATGCTTTGATACATGCTATATTTTCATGTTATTCAATGCTATTCAATGCTTTCATGCTTGAATTCTATCCCTTCTATGGTTGCAATGCTTTAACGCCTTATTCATTACTTGTTATCTTTTATATCTTGGCTAATGAATTTTTGAGCGCAGGAAAGAAGCTCTTGGTCCCACCATCTCATGCCCCACGATGCTTGCACTGCATTTTCTAAATTCTCTCATGCTCATTGCTATCACCACCTCCTTGTATGCATTTTACTATATGTTACCTACACTACTAGATCATATCAAGGACCTTGTGGCTTTGATAAATCTAAAATTTGAGTTCCCCTTCATCAAAAATGATGACGATTTCAGAGGCCTCTTAGTCATACGGATAGGCCGTTGAGCCGTCTAAGACTGGGGATGATGGTTCCCTTTTATGAGTTGGTGCGCCGATAAACGGGCTTCGGCTTAGTATCAGCTCACAAAATGAGTTTCTTGACCCAGTCTCGACAGTTTAACAATATTATCCTTTATTATCTTATATTCTCATTTGCTTTACTTTTCCCTTTAAACCCAGCATGCATTCATATAGGAATTTGAATTAACTTTGGAAAACCCTTCTGATAAGCTGATTTTGAAGGTAAAGATAATCCTGATTGTCCATGATAAGAGATATTCCACGTCGAATTATGTCCTCGGTTCGCCTTGTTGCTGTTTTGGGCTATTTCCTTGAAAACTACTTTATTTGAATTTCTATCCTCTTATTTCAATTCTTTTCCTTTGATCCACCTTGGCTACAGCACGTCCAAATTGGTTGGTAACCGCTCCCCAATGGTGAAACCTACAGATTTGTGACCTGGGGTACTTCCACCGCACTAGAAGTTGATCGCTCTTTTATCTCTTTCGTGCTCGCGTGCACACTCCTCCCTTTATCCAAGCAATTGTTGATTTCATCGAACTTCCCAAGATTGCATCGTTACAAGCTTTTGACTCGATTCCTATCAAGTGATGTTGATCGCATGTCTCATCACACATTGGCATCTACTTTTCAGTTCACTCTCACTTCATTCCATTCCATTCCACGCCGCTTCACTCCATTCCATTCCATTCCACTCTGTATCACTCCCTTGCAAAATAAACGCCAAGGCGGGACAGCTGTAGACACGCTAAAATTGACATCATTTTGAGCATATCTCCTATCATACTGTAATGCCCCATTTGACCCTCAAATTGACTTGTTTGAGTGGCTTTCCTAATTTTTCTTGAATATCCAACATTCCCTAGCTTTTCCACATCTTTTCTAATTTTTCCAAATTTTTTGAGCTTTTTCTCCATTTTTTCGGGGCTTTTTCTAAAAGTTGGCAGCCTAGAGGGTGCCATTTTCTAAGAAGTGGTAGCCTAGAGGGCGCCAATTTCATACAGTCTGCCACTCGACCCGTTTTCGAGATTAAGAATCAGTGACACTCCGGAAGGTCACCAATTCTTTAATTAGTGACCGTCCGGAAGGGCGCCAATTCTTTTATTCATATTTTGAGCCGAATTCAGATTATCCTTGATTCTGTGACTTCCCGGAAGGTCGCTAATTCATAAATGAGTGCCCGGTTGCAAAGTCGCCAATTTCCTTGCCTTATTTTGAGCATTTAACTTCGTCCAAAATTGGCGACCGCTTCTTGGGCGTCAATTCTTTTCTAATTTTGGAATCCTAATCCGTTTTGAAATGCTTTGGAATTAGCGACGCTTCGAGCAGGCGCTCTTTTAATTAGCGACCACTGGGTCTGACGCCATTTCTTACAGATTTTTGATTTCGAACAGAACCCCTTCCCTTCCTCACTTAAACTCCTTTTCCACTTGGGAAAGGGTTCCTATGGCTTCCTAATGTTGTAAGGACACTTAGAGGAAGGATCCCTCTTTCCAAATCCTACCAAAACCCAGTTTTCTAATTTTTATAGAATTAAACTCCGAACTTCCTTTCCCTTCCTCACTTAAACTCCTTTTCCACTTGGGAAAGGGTGTCCTATGGCTTCCTAATATTGTAAGGACACTTAGAGGAAGGATCCCCCTTTCCAAATCTCACCAAAATGTAGTTTTCTAATTTTTATGAAATTAAACTCTGAATTTCACTTCCCTCCCTCACTTTAACCTCATGTTCCACTTGGGAAAGGGTTTCTATGACTTTCTAAGGTTGGGAGGACACTTGCCCAATGAATATCTCCCTCCAAATCCCATTAAAACATGATTTTCTATTTTTCTTAGAATTAACTCCGAATTTCAGCCCTATAAATATGACTCCTCTCTCCCTTGTGTAAAAGACATCAATATCAATCCAAGGGGTGGTTCTACTAGATTGAAGGCTCAAGGAGGAGGCTCCCATGAACCTACAACTTCATCCATGGAGTTCTTCTTCCTCCCATGAAGATCATGAAGCCAAATTGGAAAAAATCACAAAGTTTTCCCCCTCCTATCTCTTATTTTTACTTTAGTTAATTGCATGCATCATATCATATTCTTCTTTTATTTCTTTTTACCTCAATATTGAGATCTTCTCATGTTGTGCACTCTAGCACATCTCCCTTAGTGCAACACTTGCACATCTCTCTCTATTCTTCATCATACACCATCTTTTGCCTACCCTTTTACATAGGGGTTTAAAGTCCAAACACCAATAAGGTGTGTTCATATCCATGCTTTCTATGTCCATATTTATATTTGGATTTGATGCTACACATCTTAGTTTCTAATCCATGTTTGTTTATTGGTGTTTGTTAATTTTGCAAGGGTAATCAAGCTAACGGAAAACTCTCTTCATCGGCCGGCCGATAGAAAGAGAAGGTGCACTCACAATCTCCCCCGCTTCTTTTAAGATATTCTTCGCGATCCCTCCTTTGATTCTTCATTCTTATATCTTTGAGGCCCTCGTGTCTCTGGCGATCACCTTTCCCCTTAGCATCCTCGCATGCTCCCCTTTCTCTCTCTTCCCATGCTTTTCTAGCCATATTATCCTTTTCTTTTCTAAAGTGGATCTTCTTAGAATCTACACCAGGGAGTGGTGGCGAGGCTACCCCAGAGAGACGGTTTTAGACTGGTTTCTGTCAGGCCCCATGTCTACTAGCCAGAGTCTGGCTGAGGGGAAAATCGGTCAGAGGGCCAGACCAGTTACGCACGGTCTGTGTGTGCACACGTGGTTGGGGGCGATTGGACCCGCGATGACGAGCGCGACCCCAGCTAGTCACTTGTTCCGTGGTTACTAGTACGGTGTCCCCGTTCCACCAGGGGTCGAGGGGGACACCTGAGGCGCGGTCTAAGACATCAGTGGACGCATCCGGCCTTGCTTCTGGTGGGCAGGTACTCCTGTCACGTGAGACGTGACTCTCCTATTTTCGGGTTCCGTTTCCCGTCTACAAGACATGGTTTTCTGGACCATCCAGGGTTTTCGAGTTAGTGGCCAGGGTGCCAGTGGCTTCACCGTGGTTGAGTCTTGTTTGTGCGGTGCCCGCGACCAGGTGGTCGTGGTTGCACATTAGATAGCGTGTCCAAGTTGGCCTTGTACTGGGAGACAGGCCTTGACGGTGCCGTGGGTTTTACCTCGGTGAGTGGTGTTAGTGTAGTCTGGTTCCCGACAACGAGATCGGGATTTCCCTTTCTGCTTGACGGGTAAAGTAGGAGTAGTTGTAGTGCCGAGTTTTGACCGGCCACCGTGTTTACTATTCCTACTGCTACTATAGTTGCTGCTTTCCATACCGCCGTTGTTCTCAGTTGGGGTTCCGCGGGATCCCTACTGAGCCAGTGACAGGAGGCTCACCCCTGCGTTTCAGCTGAGGCGGTTCTTCCTCAAGGTTCGAGGGTGTTGTTCGGAGGTTCTTAGTTGCCAGTTCACCGGGCCGAGTGTTCACTTGGCATGTGGTACATTTTACTGCTTTAGACTGTACTTTCTGTTGGACTGGACTCTGCTGTTGTAGTAGTAGTTTATTTATTTCTATTAATTATTGAATTGACCTACCTTATTTCCTATTTCTTTGTACCTCTACACTCCTTTTATTCCTTCCGAGCCCTCCCGGCCTGTGGGCGATGGGCCAGGATTCAAATGGTATCGGGTTCCTCCCGGTATCCGGATCTTGGGTCGTCACAGCACAGCATGGCCGACAGGCACCCCACCCAGTAGCAGGCCGCTGCCTCATTTGGCAACACATTTAATGCTCAAACGACAGCCCACCCTGAGCCCATTCGATAGTGAGAGGAAGCCCATCCGGCAACAACGGAACGCTTCGTCCGGTTACGCCTGGAGCTCCAGCCAACAATGATTGAGGCCTTGTCCGGCAGTGCAATGGAGCTCCCCTCACATCTGCCTCCCTGCGCCCCTATAATGGGTTGAGGGGCCCCAAAGGAAAAGAGAGATCTGAAGACTAAGACAGAGGGACACACACCGAACCACAAGAAGAAGAGCAGACAAAGAGGGAGCCACAGAGGAAGAGAGCGGCCAGGCCTCCGAAGAAGGAGAAAAGTAGAGTGAGAGGAAAGAAAAGAGAGAGGAGAAAAGAAGAGTGAGGTGAGGAAGGGGGAGAGGGAGCCAAAGCTCCCATTTTCCCCTCTCTGTATTTTCTCCTTTATTTCTTTGTACCCCCTCCTTCTTTTATAATCGAGAAATGAAAATGAGATCTCGGGAATGATTTCAAAATTGTAATAGTCGTGATCTTCGATCTCCAAGAGTCTGTGTATTTTTTATTTTTGTAATTGAATGTTTACCTCAGTGTCATCGCTTACTGTTGCTATGGTTTATCTCTCCGTTCCCGCTGTCATTCTGAAGCTATCTTTTGGGTCGATTATTCAAAAAACGTCCGAGTTCATTCGAAGAACATGCCAACACATTGAAAGAGGAAGAGAAGTTCCCTTTTAGGAATCGCATGCCTAGGATCTGTCCTGAGCTATGGACATGATCCTAGCGTGATGGTCGTCGGAAAGCACTCGTGTAGTTTTCTGTCAGTGGTGCCACTCCCCTCCTTGCCGTATGCTGAGCCCCTCTCCTTTTTTTTTCTCTGTTATTCCCTCTTTGATTACCCCCCATTTGGAATTCAACCAACCCCGTAGTTGTGATCCCAAATGGAGAGGGGTATAAAATTCCCTCTTTGATTACCCCCCATTTGGAATTCAACCAACCCCGTAGTTGTGATCCCAAATGGAGAGGGGTATAAAGTCTATTCCCGGAACGGGCAATTTTTCGATGCTCTATTTCTTTTGGTTTCCCTTGAGGTGTGATTCAGCGGCCAACTTTTTAAGCTCCACGTACCCCCCTTGTTTCCCTGCCTTCCTAGGTATTGGGCTAAGGTTTGGGTGATCCGGCACACCTATATCAAATGATCTGACGCAACCTACGATTTCCTATTTTCTTCTTCTAACAAATGAACCGGCATCCATTTTCCTCCTTTTAGTAGTTGAATCGACAGCCTTAGTTTCCCCTTTAAAAGTTGGATCGGCAACCCCAGTTTTCCCTTTAGAAGGTGATACGGCAGCACCCCCCTTCTTTTCCTCTTCCAATCAATATAGCATTTAATGCCCGTTTCGAACTGATCCGACAGCCCCATTAATGGTGGGATTCCACTTCCTTTGATTCAATCGTAACCCCACACTCCTTAGCTCGCATATCAAGCAATTCCAAGACCTTAGTAGGCTGGCCCCGTCGATGGATTTGGTACCGTGGATCACCGCGAGTGTTGCCACTCTGGGCGCACTCTAACAATTGAGAGACCATCTCGGATCTCCGTGGATGAGTACCCCTTTCACACCCCCTAAAATACCTCGGGTCTAGGAGAGATGCTGCTGAAATTTCACTAAGCCTTAAGCTAATAAATAAAAGAAATAAATAAAATAATAATAATAATAATAGTAATAACAAAAATAAAAGAAATGGCAAAATAATTCATAAAAAAGGGAAATGCTCAACAAAACAAAACAAAAAGAGGAGAGAGGACATAAGAATGTAGGAAAATCATAATAAAAAAAGAAACAGAAGAATAAATTAAATGAATAAATTAAATAAAATAAGAAGAAGAAGAAGAAAAGAAAAAAGCATACATGTATTTAACAGATTGAAATAATGAAAAAACCATTACATAATCAAAATAAAAAAGAAAGAAAGAAAGAGGAAGGTGTTGTGATCCGGCACCCATAGGCGCCATGAGCCGACACCAACAGGTGTTGTGATCTGATGCCATGGGTGTCATTGATCCGATGTCGCCTTAATAGAGAGAGAGAGAGAGAGAGAGAGAGAGAGAGAGAGAAGGGAAGGAGCGGTCGATCGACCTGTGTTTGGCACAGGTCAATAGGCCTCTGCTATCCTATTATTTTCCCAACACAAAAAGGTGTAAAAAAAAGGCCCCTTCCCATAATTGCTACTTATAGACAATAGGACCCAGCAATACTTAGTTCAAAAAAGGGGAGAAGACATAAACAAAAGTAATAATCATAAACAAGGTAAATATGAAACAACAAAAAAAACACAACAAACAAAAAAGAAGGGGGCTCGGTTGACCTGCGCCATGCACAGGTCGACCTGCCATGCGGCCAAGTCGACTGGCTTGTAGCACCGGTTGACCAAAACTTGGTGTCGGTCGACTGATCTGAGTCTAAACCGTGGGTTTTTGCCCTGTGAGCCTCCCGAACACCTTCATTGACCCAGATTCGTGATTCCAAGTGTCTGTGGATGACAAAACAACAACAACAAAAAGTAATAACAATAAAAAAGAGGAAAAGCTATAGAATAAAGACACATGCTTCAAAGTTGAAACCATAAGAAGCATGGTGAACCCAGAGCAATAAGAAAATATCAGAGCAAAAAGTATACAAATATTAAATTGCGTGATAAAACTAGAACAAAAGAAATAATAGCATATAGTCAGATCGAAACAAAAAGAGGATGATAAAAAAATTAACAATGTCTGCTCCGGAGCCCCTATCCCCTAGATCATAGGCAAAGGGAATATAAATGATGTCTATGGTAGGTCAGGGTCGGATCCACGGGATCACCCTATCATGGTTGGAACCTGACCTTGCTGCAAGCCAACAATCTTTCCAATTTGACCCGTCTCTACCTGCCTTTATCACGTTGTCCCCATCACCAAACATTAAATTATGCCATATCTCCGCCAAACATTTACTCAAAGAATCACTCATGACATTGTTGTGCTTCGGTCCGGAATGACCTCCGAATAAAAGGAGAATATTAAAAAAAATGAATGATGAATGAATGTGATAGTTCGAGGACCCTTGTCTCCGGCACGGAGTGTCTCACCGCACCTAATTTCCTGTCATTTCTTTTCTTTTAATAATTTGAATCTCAGGCAATAGGGTCTTACTTTCTGGCAACTAATCAAGGATTTTCTCCCTCTCGGAGAGATGTAATTAACGTCGTGACCTTTATGGTGTAAGGATTCTCACAACCTGGTTCGGGTAGCACATCAGAGAATAAAATTAAATCTCGAACCCAGGTCCTTTTGGAATCCAAGAACTGTGCCCTATCGATGTAATAAAATTATCTAACCCTAAAATAGGGTTGTAGATCTTTACCTAGTGCGGAACGAAGCTATCCGCAGTGCCCGATGCAGATTTCCTCAAATGTAGAGGCACACAGATGTTCGGCCTCTAGAGTAGATCCACACCGATTCTCGTATAATGACCGTGTCCACCCATTCTTTCCCCGGCGCGCACGATCTGCAGATCCTCCAAACTACTCCCGTTTCCCTCCTTCAACCTTTCTCCCTTGAGAGGAAGAGAGAGAGATCAACAAGGGAGAGAGAGAGAGCAAGAGGGAGGGGAGGGGAGGAGAGAAGAAGAGTGGCGGTGTGTCTTCTCCCTTGATGCTTGGCCTTTGGATAAAACACTCGCGTAGGATATATAAAGGTGGGATGGGTCCTTTCCAAAAGAACCATTAATCACTAATATTGTATATATATCCTCCATATCATTGTACATATATATTAAGCCCTTCTTTATATTCCTTTCCAAAGGAATTTAAGACTTTTAATATATATATCTTTACAATAATGACTCATCACCTGAGAATCTTATGTGTGTGATCTTTTAGGCCCATAGTCACTCTGGTTTAAGGCCCATAAACTTCTAATTCTCAATTAGAAGTAAATTAAACTCATTATTCACTTCTACAAGAGTCGAATAATAGTTTAATTCATATCGAACCTATGATCACGTTGGGTCAAGCAAATCCACGTGATCCTAAAGGACGCCAGATTCAAACCACCTTGTCTGGTACCTGTAAGTCTACAGTTGCCGCAACGCTATAATCTCTCGCTCTTTCTATGAGTCTGATTCGATCGAGGGTATGGTAACTGTCAAACCCCATGATCGTGCCATTCGACCACGACCTCCTAAAAGTGTATGACGTCTGTCCTAAACGAACTCACACGACCTTGACCAGGGATTTAGTGGAGCGTCAGTGTCTTGACCCATTAACTGTATGATATATACCCGATAGTGAGCGATTCCTTCTTGACCTTTGATGATCTTCACACGTATCCTGATCTGGTTAACGACTTGACAATTCATAACTTATGGTTAAAGTCACTTAGCCAAGTATTAAACCATTTCAGTCCTCGTATAAAATCCGATCAATGTCACAGGTTAAAGGACCAACAATGCTATTGAGACAATTGGATCTGCAGTTGACATTAGATATAATCAATCATCTGAAGATCCAATGGCGGATCCATCCATTGTACATCTTCCCAGGACATACACCTACACATATGTATTGGTGCCCCACACCAGTGACCATGAGACTCCTCACCCACACATCATGTGTACTGGTTTAATAAGTAATCAAAGTCCCTGAGTGATTACCCTCCAACCATGAATAGTTTTAAGGTATGTGTCCATGTAAAGTCAGTCTCATGATCGAGATCCCATCTCGAGTTGACTTTGCAACCACATATCCTAGGGACATTGTAGAGTAATATACAATTATAAATTTACACTTAAATATCACTTTATTAATGATGAATAAGATTGTACAACTATCAGGCTTACCCGACCCAAGATTGGCTTGTAGGACACCCAATACTATTAATCTCCCACTTGAACTACAGCCAATTTCCCATAACTGTGAGGCCCATCTTATCCCGATGGCGCTCAAACACAATCTGTGTCAAAGGCTTAGTCAGTGGATCTGCTATGTTATCTTCAGATGGTACACGCTCTACCACCACATCTCCACGATCAACAATCTCCCGAATAAGGTGGAAGCGCCTCAGAATGTGCTTTGACCTTTGGTGAGACCTTGGTTCTTTCGCCTGGGCGATTGCCCCATTATTATCACAAAATAATGGGATGGGAGCTGATATCTAGGGAACTACGTCGAGTTCCAAGATGAATTTCTTCATCCATACGGCTTCCTTAGCAGCTTCAGTTGCAGCAATGTATTCTGCCTCCGTCGAGTCTGCAGTCGTATCTTGCTTGGAGCTTCTCCAACTGATTGCCCCTCCATTCAATATGAATACAAATGTAGACATGGATTTATAGTCATATGGATCTGACTGGAAATTAGAGTCTGTGTAAACTCTAAGTTGTAGGTCCTCTCCTCCATAAAGTAGAAAAAGATCCTTAGTCCTCCGCAAGTACTTAAGGATGCACTTTACTGCCTTCCAGTGCTCCTCGCCTGGATCTGCATGCCCGATATCTATTGACAATGCTCAAAGAATTGGCAACATCATACCGTGTACATAGCATTGGATACATGATTGACCATATGGCCGAAGCATAGGGCACTTTACTCATGTGTGCCACCTCCTCAGATGTGTTAGGGCTCATCCCCTTTGATAGGTAAATTCCATGTCTCATGGGAATGAGACCTCTCTTGAAATTTTCATCCTAAACCTTCTGAGGATAGTGTCTATATATGTACATAGATTGGGATAATCCTAGCATCCTATTAGATCTATCTCGGTAGATCCTCATGCCCAGCACATAGGATGCTTCTCCCAAATCTTTCATGGAGAAGGTCTTGGACAACCAAGACTAATTAGTTGATGTCAATATCCCTACATCATTCCCAATGAGTAAGATGTCATCAACATATAGGATCATAAAGGTCACAGAGCTCTCACTGACCTTCTTGTAAACACAGGGTTCATCTTCATTACGAATGAAGGTGAAAGATTTGATAGCCTCGTCAAATCTCAAGTTCCAGCTCCAAGATGTTTGCTTCAATTCATTAATTGATATCTGAAGTTTGCATACCTTATTAGGATGAAGCTTAGAGGTGAATCCTTCAGGTTGTACCATGTACACCTCTTCTGACAGATTTCTATTAAGTAAAGCTATCTTCACATCCATTTGCCAAATCTCATAATCCAGGTATGCAGCAATGGCAAGGAGGATTCTGATTGACTTAACCATGGCCATTGGCAAAAATGTCTCATCATAGTCAACGCCTTATCTTTGATGATACCCTTTCACCACTAATCTGGCCTTGTATGTGTCAATACATCCATATGCATCGATCTTCCTCTTGAATATCCACTTGCAGTCGATAGAGACTTTCTCTTCGGGTACATCAACTAAGTTCAAAACTTTGTTGGTGTACATGGACTGAATCTCTGAATCCATTGTCTCTTTCCATTTCTCTGAGTCTGCACTACAGATCGCCTCCTAGTAGGATTGAGGATCTTCATCCTCATTGATACATATCTTAGAGGACCTCTCTGAGACATGTCCAACATATATCTCAGGTTCTCGTGCTACTCTACCAGATCTCCGTAGTGTCTGTGTTTCATTCTGAATAGGATCAACCGATATTGTTTCACCCAATGAGACTGTGTCTTTAGGTTGTGGTTCTTGGACCTCGTCCAATTCTATCTGGCTCCCACTATTTTTCTGGAGTAGATATTCCCTTTCTAGAAATATAGCTCTCTTAACCACTAAGACCCTTTGCTCAGAGGGGTGATAGAAATAATATCCAAAGATCTCCTTTGGATATCCCACAAATCTACACTTATCGGTTCTAAACTCAAGCTTATCACAATCGTTCCTCTTGACATGGGCAGGGCACCCCCCAAATTTTAATGTGATTAAAATTTGGTTTCATACCCTTCCATATCTCATATGGTATAGAAGGAACATATTTACTTGAGATCCTATTCAGTAAATAGGCTGCAGTCCCTAAGACATAATCCCAGAGAGATAAGGATAGTCCCGACATGGACATCATGGATCGGACCATGTCAAACAAGGTCTTGTTTCTCCTCTCAGATACACCACTGTGCTGTGGTGTATACGGTGGAGTCCACTGAGAAACAATTCCATTATCTTTAAGGTAAGAAGTGAATTCATGGCTAAGGTATTCTCCTCCCCGATCTGGTCGAAGAGCCTTAATACTCTTGCCAATCTGTTTCTCTACTTCATTCTTGTATTCCTTAAACTTTTCAAAGGCTTACGATTTATGCCTCCTTAAATACACATAGCCATATCTTGAGAAGTCATCGATAAAAGTGATGAAATAGAGGTGACCCTCTTTTGCTTCTATGGACATGGGTCTATACACATCCGAGTGTATGAGCTCGAGAAGGTCAGCAGCCCTCTCACCATGTCCACTAAAGGGAGTCTTTGGTCATCTTCCCCATGAGACAAGACTCACAGGTATCAAATGGGTTGTATTCGAATGAGTTCAAATACCCATTTGAGTGTAGGTGAGAGACTCTCTTTTCACCTACATGACCAAGCCTACAATGCCAGAGGTATGCATGATTCACTTTATTGGCATTGAAAACCTACATAACATTAGAGCATGTATCTAATACATAAAGACCATTGACTAATGAACCATTGGCTATCACTAAACCATTATTCATTATAGAGCACCCAATACTATTAAAAGTCAATATATATCCAATGTTATTCAAACTAGAGATTGAAATAATGTTCTTAATGATATCATGAACAAAATAACAGTCATTCAGTTCCAAAATAACTTCTGAAGGTAAACTGAGGCGTGCAGTCCCAACGGCTTTAGTAGCAACTAAAGCTCCATTGTCTATCCTCAGCACAATCTCCTCTTTTTGCCCAGTCGTCTCCTATTTGTCAGCACCTGCAAAGAGTTACAGATATGAGATGCACATCTAGTATCCAATACCCATGATGCGGATTTCACATATGACAAATTAAGGTCTATGATAAAAATACCTTCATTCAGAATTGCCTTACAACTCATTTTCCAATGCCCAATCTATCCGCCCTGAAAACACTTGTCCTCTTTTTCATTCTTCTTGCCCTTTCCTTTGTCACCTTTGACGATTTTATTATCCTTGGTCTTCTTCTTTCCCTTCCCTTTAGTGGATGTGTAGGCGACCTTCCTTTTCTTGTTGGCTCGGCCAACAAGCCTTATAGATGATGATTTATCTTTCTGCATAGTCCCTTCAGTACTTTTCAACATGTTGAGCAGCTCAGGGAGAGTTACTTCAATTCTATTAATGTTGAAGTTTATGATGAAAGGAGAAAATGAGTCGGGCAATGACTGGAGAATAAGATCAATGCACAGTTCAAGATCCAACTTGAACCCTAGTGCATTGAGTTTCTTAATCCACTCCATCATTTTCAGTACATGGGCTTGTACTGAAGCACCTTCCGACATCCGGTCCTGAAAAGCTTCTTGGAGATATCATACCTCTCTATCCTACCCTGCTCCCCGAAGAGCTGGCGTAGGTTAAGAAGTATGGCTCTACAATCAGTATTTTCAAACTACCTCTACAGCTCAGGAGCTATAGAGGCCAGCATATAGCAATGGGCAAGGGAAGAATCTTCTGATCATTTGGCATAAGTCATCAGATCACCCTCACCGGCATCAACAATTAGCTCAGAATGAACTGTATCCAACACATAGGCTATTTTTTCGGCGGTAAGGACTATGCTTAAATTACGCAGCCAATCGGAGAAGTTTGGTCCAGTCAGCATGTTGGCATCCAAGATGCCACGGAGGGAGTTGGATGACGACATGGTGATTTGGATAAGAAATAAAAGACAACTTAGCATATGTTCAAATTCTAACTTAGATGTGGTTTTCTATCTTAGTTAGTCCCACTATTTTTCGATCAAACTATATAACCCTCAGTATATAGAATGGGAGATCAACGGGATCATCCTAGTGGGTCGGAATCCCAATGACACTGAGGTATGACCTTGTGGAAAGCACAACAAGCCATACGACATCTCAAAGACAGTCAACAAGCACTTGCGTCTAATGTAATATCCAACTTTTGGCTCCTGGGAAGTCATCCCCTTGTGGAAAGCACAACAAAGGATACTCTCGGTTAGATCTTACCACCACTACACAACAATGAGTTTATGACCCGACCCTTATGAAAAGCACAACAAGGTCAAGTTCACTTCCTCACCTCATTGAGGCCTAGCCTTGCAGTTGAATCTTGCCCTCAGCCCATGGACCTTGTGGAAAGCACAACAAATCCATAAGTTGAAGATATTTATTCACCCCATAATGGTGGAGGGCCACGACGAGTCCTAGAGCAGCGCTTACCAGATCTAAAGTTAAATTGCGAGGGAATTTGATTTTATCTTGGTCTCACCCTAGGTGGTAATATAAATATATCCAATATATTTACTGTACCTAGTAGTTTGCACAAAGTAAATGCATCTAATGCAAAAATTAAAACGCGAGTGATCATGGACCCTAAGCCTAATGCTAATAAGACATCCGGCTCTCTTCCGAAGCAACTGGATCGTCTTCGTTGTTTGTTCTCCATGCCTTCAAACTCTGATATCCCATAAATTACAAATTTTACACGGGTCGTAGGCCGGAAAAATTTAAATTACATACAAAATAAAATATCACAAGCCCTCAGGGCGAGTACAACTAGTGAAGGGAGATAGAAGTATATAAGAATTACACCAGAGAGAGAGAAGAGAGGCTGGCAGGCCCCAAACAGCAACATCAGCTATGTCCATGATCACTAGCCAATCCACACATTCAGATCAATCAAGCAAAGGGTTATTTTTTTCAAAATAATCCTTACATTTAGATTGAAAAGTGGGATGTGCAAACAAAAAGATTGGCTTTATTTAATTTTAAAATCCAAGTCAAATTAACTAAAATTAAAAAACATAAGTAAGCCAATACATAGCAACATGAAGCAAGACATACATAGAATCATCACTTATATAAGAGGCATGCATATTTGAATCAAATTCAAATAATTTAGATAATTGAGATAATTATTTAAATTTAAATTCAAATTTAATTATCTAATAATCAAATTTAAAAATAAATTTAAACAAGATAATTATTTAAATTCAAATTCAAATTAATTATTAAATAATTTAATTTGAAAATAAATTTAAATAATGTAATTATCCTCTCAAATTCATTATCTAATAATATAATTTGAAATAAATTATCCTATTTCAAAAAAAATAAAAAAAATTACGCAGGGCGCAGAGCGCGCCCACGCGGCCACCCATGCAGGCGCCCGCACAGCGCGCCTGCGCCCTGCGCGTGCGCACGTTGGGGAGTTTTTTTTCTTTTGATCTTTCGCGAACAAGGACGCCCAGCATCCTATTCCCCAATTACTCTACCACTAAGTCTAATCCGTTTAAGTAATCGAAGATCTTGACAAAAACCCCTAAATATGATTCTATGTAGAAAAATTGCATCGATCAGAGCGCAACTTGGCTCTGATACCACTGTAAGGATTCACACAGCCTGGTTCGGGTAGCACAGCGGATAATAAAATTAAATCTCGAACCCATGTACTTTTGGAATTCAAGAACCGTGCCCTAATCGATGCAATAAAATTACCCAACCCCAAAATAGGGTTGCAGATCTTTACCTAGTTCGGAATGACGTTGTCCGCAGTGCCCAATGTAGATTTCCTCAAACGTAGAGCTGCACAGATGTTCGGCCTTTAGAGTAGATCCACACCGATTCTCGTATAATGACGGTGCCCACCCGTGCTTTCCCCAGCGCGCACGAACCGCGGATCCTCCAAACTGCTCCTGTTTCCCTCCTTCAACCTTTCTCCCTTTAGAGGAAGAGAGAGAGATCAACAAGGGAGAGAGAAAGAGAGCAAGAGGGAGGGGAGGGGAGGGGACAAGAAGAGTGGTGGTGTGTCTTCTCCCTTGATGCTTGGCCTTTGGAGAAAACACTAACGTAGGATATATAAAGGTGGGATGGGTCCTTTCCAAAAGAACCCTTAATCACCAATATTGTACATATATATCCCCCATATCATTGTACATATATATTAAGCCCTTCTTTATATTCCTTTCCAATGGAATTCAAGGCTTTTAATGTATATATCTTTACAATAATATCTCGTCACCTGAGAATCTTATGTATGTGATCCTCTAGGCCCATAGTCACTCTAGTTTAAGGCCCATAAACTTCTAATTCTCAATTAGAAGTAAATTAAACTCATTATTCGTTTCTACGAGAGCCGAATAATAGTTTAATTCATATCGGACCTATGATCACGTTGGGTCTAGTAAATTCACGTGATCCCAAATGACGCCGAGTCCAAACCACCTGTCTAGTATCTGTAAGTCTACAGTTACCGCATCGCTATAATCCCTCGCTCTTTTTATGAGTCTGGTTCGATCGAGGTTATGGTAACTGTCAAACCCCATGACCGTGCCATTCGACCACGACCTCCTAAAAGTGTATGATGTCCATTTTAAACGAACTCACACGACCCTGACTAGGGATTTAGTGGAGCGTTAGTGTCTTGAGCCATTAACTGCCAGATATATACTCAACAGTGAGCGATTTATTCTTGACCTTTGATGATCTTCACACGTATCCTAATATGGTTAATGACTTGACAATTCATGACTTATGGTTAAAGTCACTTAGCCAAGTATGAAACCATTCCAGTTCTCGCATATGATCGGATCAATGTCTCAAGTCAAAGGACCAACGATGCTACTGAGACAATTAGATCTTCAGTTGACATTAGGTATAATCAACCATCTGAAGATCCAATGGCAGATCTATCCAGTTTACATCCTCCTAGGATGTACACCTACACATATGTATTGGTGTCCCGCACTAGTGACCATGAGACGGCTCACCCACACATCATGTGTACTGGTTTAATAGGCAATCAAAGTCCCCGAGTGATTACCCTCCAACCAGGAACAGTTTTAAGGTATGTGTCCATGTAAAGTCAGTCTCATGATAGAGATCCCATCTCGAGTTGACTTGCAACCACATATCCTAGAGACATCGTAGAGTAATATATGAAGAGGCATGATCTCACGCTGGTCCTGAGCGGGCTGAGGATCACCAGATCGTGAACTGCAAGACAGGGAAACGGATCAGAGGGCCCAGGGGGAATCCCTGGGGCAAACCCTCCGATGCTTAAGTCAGTGGAGCTATGGTGGGAGCAATAGTAGGGAGGAGAGAGCTTGTGCGCGAGATCCCTCTCCACCAGAAGGGTGAAGCGGTTCTTGCTCAGGAGTTTTGGGCGTATGATTACCTTTTTTAGCTTACCTTTAGCCGGAGGGTATCCCTGGTTTAAATAGTACGCCGTCTCTTGGACTCCTGCCGGCCGAGGGGTTTCAGGTGGGAGTTACGTCCTCATCGTGGGCTTTTATGGCCTTATCGTGGGAGCGTTATCATCGTGGGGAAGAAGAAGTCCCTTCCCTTCCTGAATTCCTGCCTGCTGCGGACTCCTAACGGCTGCAAAGATAAGCATTCGTCGGTCGATCCGAGCTCAAAGAGGCCAGCCCTATCCGGGCGATAGGGTTAGCTCAGTAAAAGATGGGTCGGATAGGCTAGCCTACGCCTCCTTCTCCCAGGTGGAGAGACGGCTTGGGCGCGGGCCTTTCTTGTGACCTGTCCGATGCTCGGGCCCTCCGAGCCTTGAGGCCGCCTAGGAGGGTTGTTTCCTCGAGCACTGTTTATTGGGCTTTCTTCCCTAAGTGGGCCCTGTGGGCTGTCACTTGGGTGAGCTTGGCCTCATTGGGCCCTGCCGGGCCTAGTTGGGCTGCTCTTTGAATGGGCTGCAGAAATCCCCCTCTCTACTTGTCCCCCTCCTACTCCCGAGCCAAAGGAGGCTCGGTTGAGTAGTTTATGAGGGCGTCAGACCGGCGTGGCTCAGGTGGGTGGAGATCTGACGGTGTTAAGTAGCCACGTGTCGTGGTCACCTGGGCCCGTAATAATAATGATCCTGACGGATTTGAAATGAAGGGGCCCCCTTTTTCTCGGAGGTCGGAACGACGCGCCGCCTTTTATAGGCGTTGGGCGCTGTTTGTCATCCCAGACTATCTAGGGTTTTTGGCCTTCCTTCCCTTTTCTGCTTTTGGGGCTCCTTGATGCGCCGTGAAGTCACGACGGAGAAGCATAACCTCGCGGCGGCGTTTGAGGAGTTGGCGTGCATAACCGCAGAGGCGGTCCGGCAGCTTCCTTCTCCCCCGGAGTCTTCGGGTTCTTGCGAGAGTTCTGCTTCCAGTTCCTCCTTGAGTTCCATGGTGAGCCAGCGTTCGGACGAGGATTTGGAGGCAAGGGCGCCGGTCTCGAATTGCAGCGAGCTGGGGGAAGCCGAGGTGAAGAAGCTGGAGCACCGGTTTCGCTTGCCTCTCAGATACAGCTTTGCCACCGCCGCCCCATACGAGACGAGCCTGGACTATCGCACGGGTCATATCTGCACTTTTCTTCTGGTGTGGAAGGGCGGGTTTCATCTTCCTTTCGAGCCCTTTGTTCTCACGCTCCTGAATTTCTTCAAGTTGGCACCCATCCAGTTGGTGGCCAACTCATACCTTCTTCTCTCCGCTTTTTGAATCCTTTATCGTCAGCATGGGATTCTTCCTTCCTTGGACCTCTTTCATTATTTCTTTGAGTTGAAATCGCATCCGTCGGCGGGGAAGGGCTTTTACTTCATTCAGGCGTAGAGGAACAGGAGTTGTATTCCGCTGGCGGCGAAGGATTCCTCGCACAAAGGGTGGAAGACCCAATTCTTCTGGGTGAAGGCGGAGGTGGTGGACGAAACCTGGAGGTGCCAGGTGATGCCCAACTTTCATCCGAACATTCCTCCCCGGCAAGAGGAGTTCCCTCCTCACGTGGAGAAAAATGCCGCTCGTCTGCTGAAGAATCGCTAGTCGACCGAGGAATTGGTGACGCCGGAGAATGTCGAACGGTGCCTCCTTACGCGGCTGAAACCGTCAGGTACCACCACTCGGATTTTTCTTCAGGGGTGGGAATCATCTCTCTTTTCCTGACCATGCCTTCTTCTCTGTTGTAGACATCAGGCGGGACCCTCTGGAGGAGGCTGCTGAGGTCATCGATCTCGGAGATGACTCGGCGGCTGATGAGCCTGACGCTCCTGTGGGTCGCTTCCAAGCCCAGGATAAGGGCAAGGGGGCGGCATCCGAGGGAACTTCACGACCGAGCGGTGCAAAGCGCAAGGATCCCATGGAGGGAAGGTTGCGAGAAGCCGCGAAGGCCAAGAAGCTGGCCAAGAAGGCCGGCCTTCTCGCCACTGCCGGGGGTGACTCTAGCTCGGTGGCGCTCCCCTCTCAGAGGCAAGATGGGGCCGACCCTACCGCGCCGGCTCCCCCATCCACCGGGCGAGAGGGGGCCGAGGAGACCAGGGGCCCCTCAGAGGGTGGTGATGGTGGGTCGGCTCTCCCCTTGGTGGGAACAGAGGGGGCCGGAGCTGAAGTAGGCGAGGCCGAGACTGGGGGGCCGGTCGAGGTTGGCGATGTCTCGGGCAGTGAAACGCGGGCCGAGACAGTTGAGGTTGGGGGTTTGCCTGCGAGGGCGTCGCAACCCCAAACATCGGTGGCGCCCGGAGCGACCGGGCTTGCTGCGTCGGTCGAGGTTGGGGGTTCGCCTACGGAGGCGTCGCAACCCCAATCGACCGTAGTGCGCGGGGAGGCCGTTTCAGTAGCTCGGTCCGGGCCTTCCGGAGCAGTGCCAGGGGCGGAACGGGTGTCCATGCCGGAGGCCTTGGAGAGGCTCGGTATCTCGAGCAATCTGTACAAGCTCTGTCGCGAGGTGTCCGCGAGGTTGAGAGGAGGAGATAGGCGCCATTCTCCTTCCGGGATCCTCGACGTTATCATGGAGGGCGGCTTGATCATGGCCCAGATGGGGGCCACCATGGAGGAGACCTATGCCCGGACGGAGTCAGAGCGGTCGAATCTCGCCTGGACTCTCGGAGGGTGCGAGAGGAAGCTAGCCTGACTCAATGAGGCGCACGAGGGGCTTCAACGGGAGTTCTCCGCGATCAGGGATTTGGCGCGGTCGAGCCGGCTGGAAGCCGGAGCGTTGACCGAGCAACTGGCCAAGGCTCGGGAGTCGCTCGAGAGGAAAAACAAACTCCTTGAGGAGGAGCGCCTTCACCATCTCGAGCTAGACGGCCATTGGGAGGCTGAGCGCGCTGAGTTGCTGGGCCGGGCGGAGGCAGCGGAGCGCCGTCGTTCGGAGGCCGAGGCAGACCGAGCTAAGGCGGAGAAGCGATCGATCAAGGCCGAACAGAAGTCGATCGAGCTCGAGGAGCGGGCGACCGAGGCCGAGCGGAAGTCGATCGAGGTAGAGAGACCGATGGCGGAGGCAGAGGAGCGAGCGTCCGAGGCGGAGTGAAAGTCGGCCGAACTTGCTAAAATGATGGGGCAGGTCGGGGCGGAGGCGATCGAGCAGTACAGGGGCTCAGAGGCCTACCGAGCCGACCTTCAGGAAGCTGCCCTTCCATACTACGAGATAGCGCTTCGCCGAGGCGCCCGCAAGGGGTTGAAGCAGGGTTATCGCCGGGCAGTGGATTACGCCGACGAGCAAGACTCTGGCATCCATTTCCCCTCGGGCCAGTGCTATGACTCGGATGAGTCGGCTTCTAGCTCTTCTGCGTAGGGCGGGGAAGATCCAGAGGGCTCTTCGCCTGAGGGGTCCCCAACTCCGACTGCCTCGGGAGGGCTCGCGGCGGAGGTAGTTCCCACACAGGCGGGGTGAGTGCCAGGGTCGGCCGTCACCGAGGGTGCCAGGGGTGAAATACCCACACCTGCCGTTCCCGAGCTTCAAAGTGGGCCCGAGGCCTGATGTCTTTTGCCTTGTTTTGCCTCTTTCTCTGTTTGTCTCTTTTCCTTTTCTGAAAAAAAGAAAGATTTTCTTTTTGTAAAGGTAATAAATGACTTACTTGCTTCTTGCGTTCCTTGCCGTAATTTGATTAGCGTATCGGTAGTAGTTGAAAAGTGCCGATACGCCCTGTGTGGTTTTCGCATACTGGTTGGGTGGATTCCTAATAGGGTGTCCTTCCATTTTCTCACGCTTTGAATGCTAGGCCGCTTCGCGTATCCCGCAGAGGTGGAAAATGAGGGATTTGAGGTGACCGTTCAGAGGGGAAAAATCCTTTGGCGTGTTTTCGAGGGGGGAGTCATTTAAGGCAAGTAGCCTCCCTTAGTCCTATAAAAAGACTGAAGGGCGTTCCTTCCTCTCCACCGCTTAGGATTTTCACTAACAGTTTTTCCTCGCCCCTTCTCTACGTTGCGCTGTGCCGTTGCATTCGGAGCATGGAGGATTCTTCGGAAGACGACGCTGCCGGTGATGGAGGAGCAGAGAGTTCTTGCTGCTTTGGGCTGTTGAGCAGGTCCGATGGTCGTCGCGCGGGGTTGAAACGGGTCCGATGGTCTTCGCGCGGATCTGGAGAGGGTTCGACGTGCGGAGGCACGTCGTTTACCCTTTATCAGATCCCGCGAGGCTTCCCGGGGGGCGCCGAGATGGAGGACGGATGGGGGCATCTGGGACGCCCGCCGCCACTCTCTCTCTGCTTGCTCCAGGGGTGGGGAGGAAGCAAATTAAGCTCCCTCCTTTCTGGGCCCTCCCCTGTCATTTCTTTCACTCTGCGGAGGCTGCTTGCTCTCAGTACGTTCCAAAGAATTGGCAGGTTGGAAAGGAGGAGGCCTTCATAGGCGTTCCTTCCCTCTTCCTCTTCCAAGTCCAACTTGGAAGGTAGCCTTCCTCAACGTGAGAGGTAGCCTCCCTCCCCGCAGTCCCTCTGTCACCTTTGTCACGGGTCGCCCGGGCCAACTGGATCGACCTCCTTTTGTCCGAGCCAGTTTCTACGCGAGGCAGAGTCAGTGGCTAGACGCGAGGAGATCAAGACCGAGTCGGCCGAGCGATGGCCTCTTGCAGTGGTGCTAGATGGATTCTTTGCTTTTTGCTATGCGATGTACTGGCTTTTACCTTTCTGATGTACCAACAATTGAATGAAAAGAAGAGAGTTTATTTCCCTCAAATTGTTTGCACAACTTTAAAAGTAGAATTTTCGTAGTGCGGCTGCGTTCCACGTCCGAGGGATGGGTTCCCCTTCCGTTGTAGCTAGCCTGTACGCACCTTTCCCGAGCGTCTCGACCACTCGGTAGGGGCCTTCCTAGTTAGAGGATAGCTTGCCCGCCGCCTCTAGTGGTCGAGAGGCTTCGGCTTTTTTGAGGATGAAGTCTCCCGGTTGAAAGTGTCTGCTTCGGACTTTGGCGTTGTAGTATCGCGTGAGGCGGCGTTGGTACTGCGTTGCTCGGATGCTGGCGATCTCTCGGAGTTCATCTGCCAGGTCGAGGTTCTCGAGTAATTTTTGCTCGTTTGCCTCGGACGAAAAGCGGATGACTCTGAGAGACGGGTTGACAACTTCTAACGGAATAACGGCCTCAGTGCCATACACCAGCTGGAAAGGACTTTCACCAGTTGCTGTTCTGGGAGTCGTTCGGTGTGACCAAAGTACGATGGGCAGTTCCTCGAGCCAGCTACCCTTGGCCTTGCCGAGTCTGATCTTTATGCCTTTTAAGATAGTCTTATTGGCATTTTCGACCAGCCCATTGGCCTGAGGGTGGGCGACCGAAGTGAAGTGGTTGCGAATGCCTAGGTCGGCACATCTATCTCAGAAATAACGAGAGTCGAATTACCGACCATTGTCGCTCACTATCACTCGGGGGATGCTAAAGCGACAAATGATCGATTTCCAGACAAAGCCCCAGACGACTGTCTCGGTGATCCTCGCCGTGACTTCGGCCTCGATCCATTTGGTGAGGTAGTCGATGGCGACGATGATGAACTGTTGTGTCCCTATGATTTTGATGATGTCTCACACTATAAGTACATTTCTATGCATTATTATTCTTGAGCATTCTGCATATTGATAGCAACATGAATGATGATGTCTAGCATTGATGGCATTTGCTCTTTATATATGTGCATTGCATTCTATCAGATATCATGTCTCTGCATATATCATGTCTGGGTAGCAAAGTCTATACACTGGACTCTATAATTGTGCATCATGCAAGTCTATACATTGGACTCTCGTTCAAGCCTATGCATTGTCTTAGGCTAAGTGTGTACAGCGTCTTAGGCGAAGTCTGTACAGCCGTGTCTTATGCTCCTAAGTCTATACATTGGTGTTGGTCATCAAAGTCTGTATATCGCTTTCAATCTTCAAGTCTATACACTGGCTTATTCTTCAAGTCTGTACATCCACAGTTAAACTTGAAGTCTGCACACTAGTCTTCACTGTCAAGTCTGCACATTGGTCTTCGATTTCAATGTCCATACATTGGACTGTTCATCAAAGTTTGTACATCAGACTGCTATAGTAAGTCTGTACAGTGAGTGATTCATTGGTGAAGTCTGCACACTCAACTGAACTTCAAGTCTAGACATTGCACTATAGCATCGTTATCTTCGTGTTGCTTTCCCTCAACAACACGAAATGATTTCGTGTCGTTTGAGCGTACAACGCTCCGTGTTGATTTCCATGCTTGACAGGAAAACTCGTATGAGGTAATACTTCGTGTTGTTTTATCCTTGTGGTCTCTGTCTTCGTGTCGTTTCTCTTTGTCGCTTTGTGACTTCACCTCGTGTAGGTTTCAGTTTTGGTCTTCGTGTTGTTTTACTCTTTAGACTTCGTGTCCTTCTCGCCTTGACCACACTCCGTATCATTCCGTATCATGTCTTCGTGTCGTGTTTCTGAAGCAGCTCTAATAGTTATGATGAACTTCGAGTCGTTTCCCTGTAGACCTCGTGTCGTTCCTGTTAAGTAACCACACTTCGTGTCGGTTACTGTTGTTTCTGTGTCTTCGTGTCGTTCTTCTTTTTACCTCGTGTTATTTTCAACTCGTGTCGGTTACTATTTTGTCTCCATGTTGTTCTCGTGCCGTTCTCATTACTAGTTATTATATCATGATGTTTTACTTCGTGCTGTAGTCATCGTATGCACCTCGTGTCGTTCTTGTTTCACTTCGTGTCGTTCTCCTCGTTGTGTCTGTTCTGTTACAGTGTACCTCGTGTCGTTCTTTTCCTATCTCGTGTACTGGTCACGTCGTGCTGTTATCATATACCTTATGCAGCTTTAGTTTTAGTGGCCATACTGCGTGTTAATGGTTCTTATCTTCCTACAGGTACGAGGAAGATTATTCCCTAATAAAGGGGGTGCACGTGATCCAAGACAAAAGGAACCAATCCAATAAGGTCACGTGGCAGGAAGGTTCTGGATCGAGCGTGGGAGGCACACGCGTTTTGTGCCCTATCCACCTGCTGCCGCTATCAATAGAAACCTTCGTCCACCAATGAAGGTGATCAGAGCCAAGAAAGAAAAGGCAGTATTGCAGAGAGCTCGATCCACCAGTAAAGAGAAAGAAAAAGAGAGAAAGAAAAAGAGAGATAGCAGTGAAGAGAGAAAGAGAGTTTGCAGTATCGGGTTTCTGAAATTGCTTCCCAGGAAGCTACATTTGTATTAACTCTCAGTATCGAATGTTTTCTCGATCAGTCTTTAGTTCCTTTTCTGATTTTCTTTATGTGTTCTTCGTCTATTTCTGATCTGTTCCCCTCCGGTGTGTGGAGGAAGGGAGTCTATCTCCGGTTTCCCTCTGGGTTGCAGAGGAAGAGAGATCGCTGTTCTCTGGTGTTGCTGGTGATGGGTTGTCATTAGCAGGTTCCCTCCGGTGTGTGGAGGAAGGGAGAGGCACTCTCCGGTTCTGTTCATGCTGGGTGCTAGAACAGGTTACAAGCTCTGTGGGTAGCAAAGCTTGGTTGAGGGATTTGTCTCCCTTGGGTTTTCAAGCTGTTTGGCAGCAAGTTGTTCGCAGACTGAGTCTGCTGTGCTCTAGCAGTGGCTAGTGGAATCCTCACTCTAGTTGGAGTGAGGGGTGGATGTAGATTGCGGACTGCAGTCGAACCACCTAAAAACCGGTTGTCTTCTCTGTGGTTTGCGATCTTTATCAGCGCTCTCTATCTGCTTGTCTCTTCGACTAGTTGTGTGTTCAGCTCTTATCATCATTTTCTTATTCGATCTTGATTGGTACCTGCATTTGCAATTCTTTGTGTGCTAGTTTAGAAGGGGCATAAGCGGTAGATTTATTTTCTCGCCTAAGCTTTGCAAACTGGGAGTGATCTATTCATCCCCCGCTTCTATATCACTCTCGCTGCGCTAACATTTGGTATCAGAGCAGGTTTACGCCATGTGGACGAACGGTCAAGGAAATGGTGGTGGTCCTAGAACCTTCATGGCCGAAGGTCAATCCATTAGTCGCCCTCCTTATTTCGATGGTAGTAACTATCTGTTTTGGAAGAACAGGATGGAAGTGTTCATCAGAGCTCAGAGTCATAAATTGTGGAGAGTAATCACGGTGGGGCCATATGAGCTGCCACCAAACGAGGATGCTTGGACAGATGATCATGTGAAGCTCTCGTCACTCAACTGGACGGCGCTGAACATAATCCAGTGTGATGTTCATCCAGAGGAATATGCTCGTATATCTGCATACAGAACTGCCAAGCGAATGTGGGATGAGCTGCAATTAATTTATGAAGGTACAGCTCAAGTGAAAGCCTCGAAGGTAAATCTCTACACCTCCAAGTATGAAATGTTTAAGATGAATGCAGATGAGAATATAACCGAAATGTATGCCAGGTTATCCTTGATCACTAACACTCTTAAAGGGCTAGGGAAGGATCTTGCTGAGGCAGATATAGTCAGGAAAATCCTTAGATCTTTATCCCCGGCATGGCACACTAAGGCCATTGTAATTGAGGAGTCAAAAGATTTGACTGTCTTAACTGTGAATGAACTCATAGGATCCCTGATGACCTATGAGATGAACTTCCAAGGAGGTGGAGAAGGTAGTGAGAGGAAGGGTAAAAATGTAGCTCTAAGAGCTTCCCGCAACAAGGGTAGTAAAAGTGGTAGCAGCAGCAGTAGCCCCGAGTCTGAGTCCGAGCTTGAAGGTCTTTCAGATCTCGACCAAGGGGAGCAGGCTATGCTCACCCGTCAGTTCAGAAAGTTTCTGAGGACAAAGGGGAAGACCTTCAGGAAGAAGAACCCACACTCTTTTAACAAGAAAGCTGAGTTTACCAATTACAGGGATAGAAATCCTAAGAAACTGACTTGTTTTAACTGTAACAAACAGGGACACATGAAAGGCGAATGCCCAGAACTCCAGAAGAAAGGTCCCTATCTCCAGAAGAAGTTCACAAAGGTGCAGAAGAAGAAAAAGCCACAGGCGATGGTCTGCACATGGAGCGAGGAAGAAGAAAATCCCGAAGACACTTCCTCGGAGGAATATGAAGAAGGAATTTGTCTTATGGCAAACAGTGAAGAGGAGGTAATAAACGTTTTTGAAAATTTCTCAATTGATGACTGGGAGGATGCTTATGGTGACTTGCTAGATAAATTTAATTCACTTAGCAAAGAGCACAGAGTTCTGAAAAGAAAATTTAACACAAATGTTGAAGAACAAACTCTGGTCTGTGAGGAAAATGCAAAGCTAAAAGAACAACTAGAAGAAATGACCTCACAAAGGAAAGAGAATGATAAGCTTAGGGGAGAGATCCAAGAAAGTAAAAAATAGCTCAATGAATTCAAAACTAAAATTGAAGAAAGCATGAGTGAAATCAGAATGAATTCAGAGAAATATGAAGCTGTGAAGAAAGTAAATGCTGAACTCCTAAAGAATTCAGAGTTTCTTCAAAAGGAGCTGGAAGACAAACAGAAAGTTTTAGAGAAGTTTGTCCAAGGAAAGACTAGCCTAGATGCTATACTAGGAACTAGGGTCAATTTCAATAAGGAAGGTCTAGGCTATGACCCAACCAACAAGAGACCCTTGCAATTCAAGACTATCACCTTCTGTCCAGAGAAGGGAAAAGAAAAGCTGGACACACCATCCAGCTCAAACAGCTCTAAGAAAACTCAAAGTCCTAAAGAGAACACAACAACCAGTACTGGACAACCATTCAAGATTGGAATGAACTTCATGAAGAATAACATTAAGTCCATTCACCAGAACACAAATGGTAGATGGACCAAGAAAACAAATCAGAATAAAAGCTGGAATTATAACAATCAGATGGGTCCAAACAAGACCTACTGGAGGAACAACTTTCATGGTCAAAGATATACCAATCAACAAGCCTACAGGAAATTTCCTAGGAATAGGAAGACCGATGAAAGGAATAGAACTCATTTCTCCAGTTTAGCTGGATTGAACTTTAATAAACCTGAAAGGAGGGTGCCAGAGAAAACCATGCTGAAACAAATCTGGGTACCCAAACACTTGATCAGAGATTTAAACAATGTACTTGGACCCAACTCATCTTGGGTTCCAAATCACTCTGCTTGATATACTTGTGTAGGTCGGCCTGGCAGCTGAAGACAACAAGTGGTACCTCGACAGTGGCTGCTCCAGACATATGACAGGAGACCGATCCAAGTTCAGTAAGATAGAGATGAAGCCAGGAGGTCTGGTCAAGTTTGGAGAAAAGAACAAAGGTAAAATAATTGGAGTTGGCACAGTAGGTAAGTCTTCCACAAACTCCATTGAAAAAGTCTTACTTGTGGAAGGGCTACAACATAATCTGATCAGCATCAGTCAGTTATGTGACAAGGGTCACAAGGTTGTTTTTGATGATACTTCATGCAAAATCTTTGAAATAAATTCTGATGAGGTTAAATTTGTAGCCAACCGGATTAATAATGTCTACATTGTAGACTTAAATGAGAAATCTGACTCTACTATTTGTTTGTCTGCTAACTCTGAAATTGATGCTTTTGAATGGCATAGACGTCTATGTCATGCTAGCTTTTCTACTTTAAATAAACTGGTCAAACTTGATTTAGTTAAAGGCATGCCTAAAATTAAATTTAATTCCATTTCAAAATCATGTGATGCCTGTGCTCTAGGCAAACAGACCAGAAACTCTTTCAAATTAAGATCTGAGCCATTGTCTTCTAGACCAATGGAACTTCTTCATATGGATCTCTTCGGTCCAACCAGAACTCAGAGTCTTAATGGTAACAGGTTTGGCTATGTCATCATAGATGACTTCTCCAGATATTCATGGATATTTTTCTTAGCAAATAAGAGTGATGCATTTCAAAAGGTTTAATCTATTTTTCAATAAGGTCAAACAAGAAGGAAAGTTCAAGGTTAGTTCTATTCAATCTGATCATGGAGGTGAGTTTGAAAATTCCATGTTTACTGAACTTTGTGACAAAGAAGGACTAACTCACAGGTTTTCCTCTCCCAGGACACCTGAACAGAATGGGATCGTGGAGAGAAGAAATAGAACAGTGGTGGAGATGGCCCGAACCATGTTGATTGAAAGTAAGTTACCTAGAAGGTTTTGGGCAGAAGCGGCCAATACAGCAACCTACATAATCAACAGGGCCATGGTAAGACCCATACACAAGAAAACACCCTATGAGCTTCTAAAAGGTAAGAAACCAAACTTGTTTCATTTCAGAATTTTTGGAGCAAAATGTTTTATTCATAACAATGATAAGAAAGATTTAGATAAGTTTGAAGCCAAGAGTTCACCTGGAATATTCTTGGGTTACTCAGAAGTGTCAAGGGCATATAGGGTATTTAATGTATCAGATCAGAAAGTGGAAGAATCTCCACACATTCTTTTTAGTGAAAAGAAAGATGTTTCTAATATTGAAAATCTTGACAGGGACTCCAATCATGGTGGAGATTTTCTGGAAAACCAACAAGAAGAAGAGAAGACTCAGCAGAATGGAGAAACAAATTCCCAAAATCAGGAAGGTCAAAGAGAAACAAGTGAGTCTTCAACAAATATTAGATTCCTTAAAGACCATCCGTTAGATAATGTCATAGGCAATCCTGAAGAACCTCTAAGGACTAGATCTGATTTTAGAAATGTGAATAATGATGACCTAATTGCTTTAGTCTCACAAATTGAACCCAAAACAGTAGAAGAGGCCTTAGCTGATCAAGGCTAGGTAAATGCTATGAGTGAGGAATTAGGTCAGTTTGAAAGAAATAATGTCTGGGAGCTTGTCCCAAGACCAGATGGTATTAATGTAATAGGAACCAAGTGGGTGTTCAAAAATAAGATAAATGAAGATGGAATCATCTCGAGGAACAAGGCCAGACTAGTAGCCAAAGGCTACTGTCAGGAATTCGGTGTAGACTTTGATGAATCTTATGCACCAGTTGCTAGGATGGAAGCCATAAGATTGTTGCTTGCCTTTGCATGCTCAAAGAACATTAAACTCTAACAAATGGACGTTAAAAGTGCCTTTTTAAATGGAGTTATTAAAGAAGAAGTCTTTGTTGAACAACCTCCTGGATTTCAATTTTCTCCTCAACCTAACCAAGTTTTCAGGTTAAACAAAGCCTTGTATGGTCTAAAGCAAGCTCCAAGAGCTTGGTATGAAAGATTATCTGGATTTCTGATCAGCAAGGGCTACAAAAGAGGTAAAGTTGATCAGACTTTATTCACCAAGGGCATGAGTAAAGATCTCATCATAGTTTAGGTATATGTAGATGACATTGTATTTGGATCAATTAGCCATGAACTATGTTATGAATTTTCTACCATGATGTCTGCTGAATTTGAGATGAGCTTGGTTGGTGAACTAAAATATTTTCTTGGATTGCAGGTACAGCAGCTAGAAGATGGGTGCTTCATCAACCAAACCAAATACACAATGGAATTGTTCAAAAGGTTTGGCATGGAAAACTTAAAGCACATTACTACACCCATGGGCACCAATGCATCATTGGATGCAGATGAGACAGGTAAAGAAGTAAATGCCAAACTTTATAGAGGTATGATTGGATCACTTCTTTACTTAACAGCCTCTAGACCTGATATACAATTCAGTGTAGGAATGTGTGCAAGATATCAGTCTAGACCCACTGAAATACACTTAGATGCAGTTAAAAGAATTTTCAGATATTTGTCAGCTAGTCACTCCCTTGGTTTATGGTTTTCTGCTTCTCGCACATTAAATCTAGTAGCATACACAGATGCTGACTATGCAGGCTGTAAACTAGACAGGAAAAGCACAAGTGGCCATTGTGAATTCTTGGGTGGGTGTTTAGTATCTTGGGGCTCCAAGAAACAACATTCTGTGGCCCTCTCCACTGCAGAAACTGAATATGTGGCTGCAGGGAGTTGTGGAACACAAGTAATATAGATTAAACACCAACTTCAGGACTACCAAGTAGACCTGGGGTGCACACCTATTTACTGTGATAATACAAGTGCCATCAATCTTGCTAAAAATCCTGTTTTGCATTCTCGAACAAAACATATAGAGATAAGACATCATTTTATAAGAGATGAGGTGTCTAAGAATAACTTTGAACTAATTCATGTAGGAACAGATAATCAGATTGCTGATATTTTCACAAAACCTCTGGATAATGAAAAGTTCACTACATTAAGAAGAGAGTTAGGCTTATACAAAGTGTCTTAAATATGAAGCCTGTTCCTGTTGTGAGGGGGAGGTTTGTCTATCTGTTGGTCAGCCTTCTTGCTTGCTGGTTTAAGGGGGAGTTCGGAATGCTCACTGGTTAGCTTTCAGTAATGCTCTAATTTTGAGGGAAGCCTTGAGTTTTTGCTGAAATGTTTTATTGAGGTATGCTATGTCTTAGGGGGAGCTAAGTTGTAATGTGAGAAGAGAAGTTCTTTGACAAATTCAAAAGGAGTGTCCAGATGTGTATCTCTGCTGGTTTTTCATGACTAATCTAGTGTAGTTCTCTCAGACAGTAGAGTGTCACTTATCTCTTAAGTCAATAAGTCAGTGTCTCTAAAATCTAATTAGAATCTTTTCTTTGGCACTCACACAGAGACCTGGACTAATTGCATAAAGTATATCTTCCTACATTGTCATTGATTATGGTTCAGGCCAAAAACACGTATGTCTTGATATCTGACCCAATCAACTTGAAATCTAGACTTCAAGACTCAATACAAGAAAAGTCCTTCTCTTTTGGTATTGTCTTCAATCATTCTATCTCTTTAACTCAAGGGCTTAACTGAACAAACATGTTCTATTTTTGATCACTGAGAAACTGGGAGCTTCATCAATGAAATGAATATTTCTCCCAAGTCATGAGGTGTCAGATACTTAAAATAAATGAAAAGTCATGACAGAGCAATGGTGGCTTGCTGGTGAGTAACTGGGGACTCTGGCCTCTAATCAAGGTGTCTCCTCATGTCAAAAGCCACAGTTACTAACTCTGTTCCTTAAAAAAAAGGGGGGGGAAGTAATGAGGAACTCACTCTGAGTAACTGGGGATTCAGGCCTCTGATCAAGGTGTCTCCCTAATGTCAAAAGAAGTGATCTACCAACTTACTCATTGATCTTCTTGGAAATCATCTCCAACTAACATTCCTTGTTGTTATGCAACTAATGGATTGCTTGTCCTCAATACCTTGAGAACACCTCTCTGATTTAGACTCTTGCTGTCTTGTGGAATAGTTGAATGATCAGCTCCATTTGGCCATACTTGTCAACTCCTGCTCTACATCATACACTATGTATGCTGATATACTCTTCATGATTCTATCTCTCCATTGTGTACTGAAGCTTAAAGAATCTTCTCTTGATGTTAGAACCTCACTTATTTTCTTAAGACCTATTCGTGACTTTCTGCACTAAGATCGTTACTGCACATCTTCTTCATGTCTCCAGCATTGTTATGTCTTCTGCATTTCTTTTTGCTGATGTCAAAGGGGGAGAGAGGTTCTGCTATATCAATGATTTAATCAGTTGGTTGTGGCTAGTCGCCTAGGAGAAGTTCCTGATTATGAGTTGTGGGGGAAATGAGAGTGAGTTGTAGGGTTTGTCTAATTCATTTGCATGAGCATTCTAATTCATTTGCATGAGCATGCCTTGAAGTTAATCTGTTATTGCAGCTGGCATTGATTTCATGTTAAATCTTGATAAACCTTGATATTGCCTGCTTCATAGTGTTGCCATCATCAAAAGGGGGGAGATTATTGTGTCCCTATGATTTTGATGATGTCTCACACTATAAGTACATTTCTATGCATTATTATTCTTGAGCATTCTGCATATTGATAGCAACATGAATGATGATGTCTAGCATTGATGGCATTTGCTCTTTATATATGTGCATTACATTCTGTCAGATATCATGTCTCTACATATATCATGTCTGGGTAGCAAAGTCTATACACTGGACTCTGTAATTGTGCATCATGCAAGTCTATACATTGGACTCTCGTTCAAGCCTATGCATTGTCTTAGGCTAAGTGTGTACAGCGTCTTAGGCGAAGTCTATACAGCCGTGTCTTATGCTCCTAAGTCTATACATTGGTGTTGGTCATCAAAGTCTGTACATCGCTTTCAATCTTCAAGTCTATACACTGGCTTATTCTTCAAGTCTGTACATCCACAGTTAAACTTGAAGTCTGCACACTAGTCTTCACTGTCAAGTCTGCACATTGGTCTTCGATTTCAATGTCCATACATTGGACTGTTCATCAAAGTTTGTACATCAGACTGCTATAGTAAGTCTGTACAGTGAGTGATTCATTGGTGAAGTCTGTACACTCAACTGAACTTCAAGTCTAGATATTGCACTATAGCATCATTGTCTTCGTGTTGCTTTCCCTCAACAACACGAAATGATTTCGTGTCGTCTGAGCGTACAACACTCCGTGTTGATTTCCATGCTTGACAGGAAAACTCGTATGAGGTAATACTTCGTGTTGTTTTATCCTTGTGGTCTCTGTCTTCGTGTCGTTTCTCTTTGTCGCTTTGTGACTTCACCTCGTGTAGGTTTCAGTTTTGGTCTTCGTGTTGTTTTACTCTTTAGACTTCGTGTCCTTCTCGCCTTGACCACACTCCGTGTCATTCCGTATCATGTCTTCGTGTCGTGTTTCTGAAGCAGCTCTAATAGTTCTGATGAACTTCGAGTCGTTTCCCTGTAGACCTCGTGTCGTTCCTGTTTAGTAACCACACTTCGTGTCGGTTACTGTTGTTTCTGTGTCTTCGTGTCGTTCTTCTTTTTACCTCGTGTTGTTTTCAACTCGTGTCGGTTACTGTTTTGTCTCCATGTTGTTCTCGTGCCGTTCTCATTACTGGTTATTATATCATGATGTTTTACTTCGTGCTGTAGTCATCGTATGCACCTCGTGTCGTTCTTGTTTCACTTCGTGTCGTTCTCCTCGTTGTGTCTGTTCTGTTACAGTGTACCACGTGTCGTTCTTTTCCTATCTCGTGTACTGGTCACGTCGTGCTGTTATCATATACCTCATGCAGCTTTAGTTTTAGTGGCCATACTGCGTGTTAATGGTTCTTATCTTCTTACAGGTACGAGGAAGATTATTCCCTAATAAAGGGGGTGCACGTGATCCAAGACAAAAGGAACCAATCCAATAAGGTCACGTGGCAGGAAGGTTCTGGATCGAGCGTGGGAGGCACACGCGTTTTGTGCCCTATCCACTTGCTGCCGCTATAAATAGAAACCTTCGTCCACCGATGAAGGTGATCAGAGCCAAGAAAGAAAAGGCAGTATTGCAGAGAGCTCGATCCACCAGTAAAGAGAAAGAAAAAGAGAGAAAGAAAAAGAGAGATAGCAGTGAAGAGAGAAAGAGAGTTTGCAGTATCGGGTTTCTGAAATTGCTTCCCAGGAAGCTACATTTGTATTAACTCTCAGTATCGAATGTTTTCTCGATCAGTCTTTAGTTCCTTTTCTGATTTTCTTTATGTGTTCTTCGTCTATTTCTGATCTGTTCCCCTCCGATGTGTGGAGGAAGGGAGTCTATCTCCGGTTTCCCTCTGGGTTGCAGAGGAAGAGAGATCGCTGATCTCTGGTGTTGCTGGTGACGGGTTGTCATTAGCAGGTTCCCTCCGGTGTGTGGAGGAAGGGAGAGGCACTCTCCGGTTCTGTTCATGCTGGGTGCTAGAACAGGTTACAAGCTCTGTGAGTAGCAAAGCTTGGTTGAGGGATTTGTCTCCCTTGGGTTTTCAAGCTGTTTGGCAGCAAGTTATTCGCAGACTGAGTCTGCTGTGCTCTAGTAGTGGCTAGTGGAATCCTCACTCTAGTTGGAGTGAGGGGTGGATGTAGATTGCGGACTACAGTCGAACCACCTAAAAACCGGTTGTCTTCTCTGTGGTTTGCGATCTTTATCAGCGCTCTCTATCTGCTTGTCTCTTCGACTAGTTGTGTGTTCAGCTCTTATCATCATTTTCTTATTCGATCTTGATTGGTACCTGCATTTGCAATTCTTTGTGTGCTAGTTTAGAAGGGGCATAAGCGGTAGATTTATTTTCTCGCCTAAGCTTTGCAAACTGGGAGTGATCTATTCATCCCCCCCCTTCTATATCACTCTCGCTGCGCTAACATGAACTTCTTCTGGGACTGAGCCGTAGGGAACGGCCCGAGAATGTCGATCCCCCACCGAGCGAAGGGATAGGGCTCGGTAAGGGTGATGAGCTCCGTAGCCGGCTGATGGACCAAGTGGTCGAATCGCTGGCATCGGTCGCACTGCTGTACGTGAGCCGTGCAGTCGCGCTGCAAGGTTGGCCACCAGTGCCCCTGCCGTAGCAGGATCCTGGCTAGAGACCTTCCTCCTGAATGCGCTCCGCACAGGCCTTCATGAGTCTCTTGGATGGCTCGGTTGGCTTCGTCGGGGCCGAGACACTTCAGGAGGGGACCGGAGAAGGACCTTCGGTAGAGAGTGTCGTCGAGGATGACGAAGCGCCGGGCTTGATACTTCATTCGGCGAGCTTCCCGAGGGTCGGAGGGCTCTCGGGAGCCCTGGAGCCAAGACAGGTAGGGGGAGCGCCAGTCACTTGGAAGGGCCGAGTCAACGGCCAGGAGCTCCGAGTCAATGCTCGGGCGCTCTAGCTCTTCAAGGAGGACTGATCGGGTACCTTCAGGGTCGAGAGAGGAGGCTAATCGAGAGAGGGCGTCCGCTTGGGAGTTTTCCTCCTGGGCTATTCGGACTACCTCTAATCCCTCGAACTGTTGGGCCAAACCTCTGACCAGTTGGAGGTATTTGATCATTGGTGCCTCTCGAGCTTCGTATTCGCCGTTGACTTGGCTAGCGACCAGCTGGGAGTCGGTGTGTATTTTGACTCGCTCAGCCCCCAATCGTCGGGCCATGCGAGCTCCAGAGATAAGGGCCTCGTACTCGGAAGCATTGTTGGACGCCTGAAAGCTGAATTTCAAGGCGTACTGTAGCTCTACTCCTTCGGGGGACCTCAGGAGGATCCCTGCACCACTACCGACCGAGTTGGAAGATCCATCGACGAACAGTTCCCAGGTCGGCCCGGGCGCGGACGGAGATCTCTCTTCAGTCGGGATGGTGCTTTCGGCGATGAAGTCGGCGAGCGCTTGGCCTTTCATAGCCGAGCGCGGGCGGTACGAGATATCGTAGGCCCCAAGCATGATTGCCCATTTGACGAGTCACCCCGAGGCTTCGGGGTGGGCCAGAATCTTCTTCAATGGTTCGCCGGTTAGCACGGTGATGGGGTGCCCTTGGAAATAGGGTCGGAGGCGCTTGGCGGAGGTAACCAACGCTAGCACGAGTTTCTCGGTTGCGGGGTACCTCCTTTCAGCCTTGTTGAGCACCTTGCTGGTGTAGTAGACCGGCCTCTCGATTCCCAAGTCATTTCTGACCAAGACCGAGCTGACTGTGGATGGTGTTACCGAGAGATAAAGCAGCAAGACTTCGCCCGGAATGGGCTTGGAGAGCACCGGGGGCGAGGCCAGGAACTCCTTGAGCTCGGCGAACGCTCTCTGGCATTCCTCATCCCATGCGAACGTAGCAGATGCCAATTTGGGCCCCCTCAAAAGTTTGAAGAAGGGCAAGCATCGTTCGGCCGCACGGGACAGGAAGCGACTGAGAGCGGCGACACGTCCAGTTAGGCGTTGGACGTCCTTGACGCAGGTGGGCGGGCGCATGTCCAGGATGGCCTGGACCTTGTCGGGGTTGGCCTCGATCCCGCGTTGAGTGACCAAGAAACCCAGGAACTTCCCAGATCTTACTCCGAAGGCACACTTGGCAGGATTGAGCTTCATGTTGTACTTCAGGAGGGTGCCGAAGGTTTCGGCGAGGTCGGTGAAGTGATCTTGGGCCTTGGGGGTCTTGACGAGCATGTCCTCAATGTAAGCCTCGACGTTCCAACCTAACTGCTCCTCGAACATGTGATTGACCAACCTTTGATACGTAGCTCCAGTGTTCTTCAACCCGAAAGGCATCCGGGTGTAGCAGTATACGCCGTAGTCGGTGATGAAGGCGATCTTCTCGATATCTTATGGATCCATTTTGATCTGATGATAACCTGAATAGGCGTCTAGGAAGCTGAGTATCTCGTTGCCCGAGGTTGAGTCAACCAATTGGTCGATGCTCGGTAACGGATAGCAGTCCTTAGGAGTGGCCTTATTCAGATCGGTGAAGTCCACGCACATCCGCCATTTCCCCGAAGCTTTAGGTACCAGGACGACGTTGGCTAGCCACGTCGGGTATAGGACCGGTCTAAAAAGGCCAGTCTCTTGTCCCTTGGTGACCTGCGCCTTGATGATCGTCTGTTTCTCTGGTGCATGCTTCCTTCTGCGCTGCTGTACGGGCTTCACGGCTGGGTCGAGGTTGAGCTTGTGCATCACGGTCTCCTCTGGTATTCCAGGCAGTTGATCATCGGACCAAGCAAAGACTCGGATGTACTCAGAAAGGAATTCTTTATATTGATGCTGAACCTTGGGTGGTAGGTCGGCTCCGATCCTTACTCCTAGGGTCAGGTCATCGTTTAGGAAAACCGTCAGTAACTCGCCACCAGGCTCTGTGGTTGCGGTCTTTTCCTCGATTCCCCGGGGGCCCTTATCTTTCCCGTCCGGCCTTGTGGCTTCCACCGAGATATTGTAGCACCTTCTGGCCGTGGCCTGGTTACCTCGGACTTCCCCCAACCCGTTTTTGGTGGGGAACTTCATTTTCTAGTGATAGGTAGACGGTACCGCCTTTATTCGGCTGAGGATTCCCTGGCCGAAGATGGCGTTGTACGCTATCATACCCTTGATCACTATGAAGTCCACCATGACCGTAACGGTTCTGGGTGGGGTGCCGAGGGTAACCGGCAGGCTTAGGGCTCCCTCGGGATAGGTGGCCAGGCCATTAAACCCGTAGAGGGGGGTTCGGACCTGGCGGAGCTTGGATGGATCTTCCCCCATCTTAAGGAAACAGTCATAAGACGATACATCAGGGGCACTCCCATTGTCAACTAGAATTATATCTACCTTACAATGGTTTATTGTGACCGAGATTACGAGGGCGTCATCATGCGGGGTGATCAGCCCTTCCAGATCTCGGTCGGAGAAGACTATGACCTGGGGCTCACTCGACGGGGCCTTGGGGGGCTCTATGGCTCGGCTCGCCCGCTCGGCATGACGCTTACTTCCTCGGCTGCTGTCGCCTCCTGATGCTGTCCCTCCGGAGATGACGTTGATGTGGACCCCTCGGGGGGCGTTGTCGATCTCCTCTACGGCGCCTCGATCTTCTTTGCGCTCGGCTGTGAACCGAGCCAGGTGCCCCTGACGGATGAGGCGCTCGATCTCGTCCTGGTGCTGGTGGCAGTCACCGATGTGGTGCCCGTGGTCACTGTGGAACAAGCAATGCTTGTCACGATTACGGTTCTTCGACCTCATCGGCTCAGGCTGGCGGAGGAGTCTCGAGTCTTTGATGTCTTCATAAATCTCATAGATCGGGGCGACTAGTGGGGTGTACCGCTCGTACTTCCGCTTGCGCTCTCCATCACGGTCTCGCTTCTTTCCCGAGCTTGAATTTGGCTCGGAAGCCCTCTTCTTGTCCCCCTCCCGACCCGAGCCGGCTGCGTCTCGGCAAGCGCTGAGCACTTCTTCGCACTCGGCGTGGCGCAGTGCCAGAGTCACTAGCTCGGCAAGGGTCGAGGGAGGGTGGAGGATAAGTTCACGGTGGAGATTCTCATCCCGGGTGCCCCCAGTCAGTGCGGTTGTGGCTGAGGCCACGTCCAGGCGGGGGATTCTCAGGGCTTCCGATTTGAATCGGTGAATATAAGCCCGGAGTCTTTCCCCTTGCGCCTGTTTGAGGGCCAGGAGCCTCGCTACCGACCTTGGGGGGGCACTTCCGGCGAAACTCTCTTTGAAGACTCGCCCAAATTGCTTGAAGTCTCGGATGGACCCGGGGGCGAGGGCCCGGAACCATGCTTGAGCGTCTTGGACCAGGGTGGTCGTGAAGGCTCGGCACTTGATGGCGTCGGACACTCCGTGCAGAGTCATCAGAGCGTCGAAGCTGTCGTAATGATTGTCCGGGACGCCCTGGCCGTCGTAGAGCTTGAAGGTCGGAATGGAGGTTCTGGGAGATACCACTGCCTTCAAGATGTACTCGGAGAATGGGGATTTCTCCTCGTCCTCCGGGAAAGAGGTCTTCTGCAGGGTGCGGAGGGCGCGCTCCTGTTCTGCGAAGCGTCTCTCGAAATCCCGCAGCCGGAGGGATAGTTCCGGTTGCTGTCGTGCCGTGGGGCTGGGGGGAGCGTCTTGGCGATCTCCTGGGACGTCAGCTTCCGGGTTCAGACGCCGCACCCCCAGTTTTCCCCTTCTCGGCTTGGAGGAAGCCTCTTGCTCCGGAGGTGGAGCCTGCGAGGGTCCTCCAATCCTGTTGCGGATGAGATGCTGGCCGCGGAGGGTGAAGCGACCTCCGGCGGTGTGCTGGGACGTGTTTCCGTGGGGAGGGCTCCCTGACGGAGCGCGGGACCTTCCATCCTTCGCCGCCTGGGTCCTCATGAGTTCCACAAGGATATCCAGTTTCGCGTTGAGGGCTTGGAAGGCTTCGGCGCCACCGTTGGGGGGTAGCCGTACCACCGCAGGAGGGGGTGGCGGTCCGTCGGCGGGGACGCTGGCGTTGGAGGAAGGGTTCTATGAGGCTCTAGAAGGGCCATCCCCCTCCGCTACCACGGCCTTATCCCTGTCGCCGGCGGACCTCCTCCCTGAGCTCCTTCGCACCATACTGGCTTTTCGTGCGTTTCCCACAGACGGTGCCAGATGAAGAGGCGTGATCTCGCGCTGGTCCTGAGCGGGCTAAGGATCACCAGATCGTGAACTGCAAGACAGGGAAACGGATCAGAGGGCCCAGGGTGAATCCCTGGGGCAAACCCTCCGATGCTTAAGTCAGTGGAGCTATGGTGGGAGCAATAGTAGGGAGGAGAGAGCTTGTGCGCGATATCCCTCTCCACCAGAAGGGTGAAGCGGTTCTTGCTCAGGAGTTTTGGGCGTATGATTACCTTTTTTGGCTTACCTTTAGCCGGAGGGTATCCCTGGTTTAAATAGTACGCCGTCTCTTGGAGTCCTGCCAGCCGAGGGGTTTCAGGTGGGAGTTACGTCATCATCGTGAGCTTTTATGGCCTTATCATGGGAGCGTTATCATCGTGGGGAAGAAGAAGTCCCTTGCCTTCTTGAATTCCTGCCTGCTGCGGACTCCTAACGGCTGCACATATAAGCATTCGTCGGTCGATCCGAGCTCAGAGAGGCCAGCCCTATCCGGGCGATAGGCTTAGCTCGGTAAAAGATGGGTCAGATAGGCTAGCCTACGCCTCCTTCTCCCGGGCGGAGAGACGGCTCGGGCCCGGGCCTTTCTTGTGACTTGACCGATGCTCGAGCCCTCCGAGCCTTGAGGTCGCCTAGGACGGTTGTTTCCTCGAGCGCTGTTTATTGGGCTTTCTTCCCTAAGTGGGCCTTGTGGGCTGTCACTTGGGTGAGCTTGGCCTCATTGGGCCCTGCCGGGCCTAGTTGGGCTGCTCTTTGAATGGGCTGCAGAAATCCCCCTCTCCAATATACAATTATAAATTTACGCTCAAATATCACTTTATTAATGATGAACAAGATTGTACAATTATCGAGCCTACTTGACCCAAGATTGGCTTGTAGGACACCCAATTCTAACATATGGCACGACGGGTTTCAGTCCCGACCCAATACCCACTATGGTCTGATCAGTCAGACGGCGCACACTATTGACTCTAAGTCACCTCGGTCTTTGGAGTCCAAATTATTGAGTAGTGGATAGCGGATCTAGAGGGGAGGGGTGAATAGATCTGCCCCTCTTTTCGCAATACAACCCTCTTTAAAGCTAGATGATGATAATAGCAGCGGAATATAACTAGCTTAACGAAGGACACAAATAATTTACTTAGCAAGATGATTACGCAATATAGATATTGAACCTAAGTATGCATCTAACACAAAGCAATCGCACAAGCAAACCACAACACACGAGATTTTAAGGTAGTTCGGACTGAATCCCCAGTCCTACGTCCATCCTTCACCAAATCCGGTGAGGCTCCACTAGTGCCATGCACTGAACCTCAAATCGGAAAGACTTCCGATTGCCTTCCTACTAACCACAGGTAGGGACGTCGATACCGCAGATCGGATAACCTCCGATTGCCTTCCTACTAACCACCGGTAGGGACGATCTTCAGTTTCAAATGTTTGAATGAAAATGGAAAGAGAATAATTATGAAAGCACTCAAACAAGATATAGAATATGCTCAAAGAGAAAAGATCTTGTCTGAGATTGCTGGAGCTTGAATCGAATGCTTCAATGGTATCTTCTTCCTTGTGAAATGATCTTCCTTGGATCACCTTGAGTTGATGAAGAAGATAAAAGATGCAGATTTGATCTCTCTTGAGAATGAGCTTCTTTGGATCACCTTGAGATGATGAAGAGGATGATGGTTGTAGCTTTTTTTTCACTTGGCTTGGGGTTGATCTCCTCTTGAAGTAGCTTGAATCACTTGAGGATTTGATGAAGAACTTCTTCCCGGAGTACTGTTCACGGCTACAGTACTCGAACTCCTCTCCCTTAAACAAACCCTTGTAGCCTACTTTGATCTCCCTTGGATTCACAAATGATCAACTAGGGTTTCTAACCCTCTTGCATTGGTTTTATATCTTTTGAATGGTCCTTGGACATCCCCAAGACCAGATCCACAATCTATGGGGGATTGGGTGACTTTGGGGTTAAACAAATACAAGGAAAGGGGCTCTTCTCGAAGTGGAAAATAAAGTCAACATTTGTTTGCTTGGGACTGGCGATCGACATGTGGGAGCTGGCGGTCGACCGCCACTGAGAATCCGTCAGCCAGTGATCTGCTGGCAGGGGCGGTCGACCGCCCCTGTGCTGGCGGTCGACCGCCAGCTGGGCGGTTCCCGGGTTTCCCCGGTTCAGACCGTTAACCCTTATAGCTCCGTCGCTTGAGTCCTTTAGCAGCCCATTCTCATCTGTGGCATCAACCTTGACTGTCTTGAAGATTTCTATTGATTATTTCACTCCTATAATCAAAATTTTGTTCCGGGGGCTCCACCCCCGAAAACCCCCGCAAGGGACGTTGCCCCCTTGACCCCCGCGACCTGACCGCACAGGTCGATCCGCGTGTGAGGGCGTAATCATTGAACTTTCACTTTTGCCATCTCCACTCCAATCCTTGGCATATCTGTCATGAAAGAACATCAAGTAGTTTAGTCATATAAGAGTGGTAAAACATCAATGACTTATAGTGTTTAGCCATTATCAAAATCAAGAATATCAAATAACTCAAATGACCACAGGATGCTGTCGAATGACCCAAGTTATCACAAGATGACTCAAATGACCACAGGGGCACAACATTCTCCCCCCTTTTGATGATGGCAACACTGTGAGTCATTATGTGGCAATATATCCAAGATGGCAAAGTTTATAACATATGCGACATGTGCAGCTCAAGATCCATGATAGTGAAAGCATGTGAATGTTGATATGTATGCATGAATGATCAAAGCATGTGAATGCTATGCACAATCCCCCATCACATATGAAGACTCAAAGCTCACAAGGTTCTCTCCCCCATGGACTCTCTCCCTTTCATAATTCGCTTCTCCCCCTTTGACAAGTTACAAAGGCACACAGAGGACGGACTCACAAAGTGATACTAACAAACAAGCTCAAAGCATTAGCTCACAAAGGACTCACATATGCAGATTCTCCCCTTTTCACAACAACAAAAAGGAGGAGAAGGCAGAGAAGGCTACAAAAGTCTGAGAGACCAGAGCTGAATGGAAGTGAAGAGCAAGCCATTATATGTAAACCTGAAACATGCCGTGAGCAATATATATGGTTCAAAGCTAATGAAATCCGAGATCAACAATGGAGTTTGAAAAGCAGCTACATCCAAGTTTTAATAGAAATGAACCAAAAATGCATATCATGGCGGTGTGTAACCGTCCCTTGTCTTATACATCCATATTCAATAACTACAAAGGGAATAACACAAAAACTAGTATTGAGGCTAAACAAGCATGAGTAAAGCATGTAATTCTATGAGTGTAGTAAATTAGATTTTCAATATCTTTTGAATTTGAAGGCACATGACTCATATTTTACGAGCAATCAAGTCTAATACATGCCTCCTAGCCGTAAGAATACACGTTGTTTAGACGTCAGTATCCCTAGGTATTTGGCAAGACTGACGGTTATGCTTCAGAATGAACAGAGATAGTAAAGTCACGTCATGACATATCCAAACTCATTTCTTTGATGAGAAGATATATTTCTCAGCAATTATGCCAGTGCTCTGCCTAGAGTCCAAATATAATGACGACAGAGATAACAGGGGCACATCATGACATATCCTTTGTCACTTGATTTGATGACATGACATGTTTCTCAGTGCAACAATATCATTGCTCTGTCAAATAGATTTTCAAGAATTCCAGCTCATCAAGATGTTTAAGAACAATACTAAGCCTGAGTGTATCACCAAGATGGTCATGAATTTTGAAATTTCAGATATCATGATAGTCATTCAAAGCACAATATGCAATGTCTAGTTAAGGTCTATTAAAACCACAGAACATAGATGATTTCAGAACAAATATTTCAGAACTTCAAGAAAATCATTAAATCTGAACCATTTTCATTGGATGGACAATCATCAGGGCATATAATAGAAAGCTCTTACGCCGTAGTTCTGTCGGTCTCATGATCTCAAATCAGACTGTAAGCCATTGAAGTTCAGATTACAAGAGATTGAGAAAAGTAACAAGACTCCCCCTAAGGATATGCAATGAATGCACTCAAGGAGTTATGTTTGCAAGTGAAAAGATAATTGTCAAGGAGAGGTTGACTACAATCATGCAGGGGTTGACCTGATCAAACATGAATTTGGCAGACATGAAATGCATGACCCAACACATGGTTGTACACTTATGAAATGCAACAGAATGAAGATGAAACATATGCATGAATGCTACAAAAAGACAACTCCTTCTTACTATATGGCCTATATGCGACAGTGACGCATGGTACTTGGCAGAGATGAAACCTCACGCATATTGAGTGCTTCTAGGCAAGCATAACCTGCCTTTCCATACATCAACATTTAATATACCATGGCCATGCAAGTATGATGCTACACAAACCATGCAATGCATCGTGAACATGAATTCAACTTTATTATGCATTATGACTACATGCAATGCTACACCATATGCAAAATGACATAATTACATATAAACAATGCATGGACACCAATTTGTAAAAACACACAATTAAATTAAACAAGATCATCATTTCAATTTTTATTGGCCTGAGGTCGACAGAGACTAAGCTCCCTTCTGAATGTAGAGAACCTGTCATTACACAAGGGCTTGGTGAAAATATCAGCAATTTGATTTAGAGTATCAATAAAATACAGTTCAAAATTTTTCTTAACGACCTTATCTCTAATGAAGTGATGCCTAATCTCAATATGCTTAGTCCTAGAGTGCTGGACTGGATTTTTTGCAAGGTTGATAGCACTAGTGTTATCACACAGAATCGGGACACAATCAAGATCCACTAAGTAGTCTTGGAGTTTGTGTTTAATCCACAACACTTAGGTGCCACAGCTCCCCGCAGCAACATATTCTGCCTCTGCGGTTGAGAAGGCAACCGAGTGTTATTTCTTACAGGCCCAAGAAACTAAACACCCGCCCAGAAACTGACAGTAGTCACTAGTACTTTTGCGATCCAGCTAGCATCCAGCATAGTCCGCATCAGAATAAGATATAAGAGATAAATCACATGATGACGGATACCATAATCCCAAATCTTGAGTACCGACAAGGTATCTAAGGATACGTTTGACGGCAGTCAAGTGAGATTCTCTAGGAGTAGCTTGAAATCTAGCACAAAGGCATACACTAAACTGGATATCTGGTCGGGATGTAGTCAAGTAAAGCAAAGAGCCGATCATACCTCTATAGATCTTTGCATCCACTAATTTACCATTTTCATCCGAATCTAGTGATGTTGTTGTGCTCATAGGAGTTGCAATTATTTTACTGTTTGTCATGTCAAATCTTTTCAGCAGCTCCTTGATGTGTTTGGCTTGACTTATGAAGCACCCATCTTCTCCTTGGTTGACCTTTCTTCTTGGTGAAAAGTGTTTGATCTACCTTACCTCGTGTGTACCCTTTCTCAATGAGGAATGAGCTTAGTCTCTCATACCAAGCTCTTGGTGCTTGCTTCAGTCCATAAAGTGCCATGTCCAGCTTGTAGATAAAGTCTGCATGGTTAGTGTTCTCAAAGCCAAGGGGCAGCTCAACAGAGACTTCTTCTTTGATCAAGCCATTCAAGAAAGTACTTTTTACATCCATTTGATACAGCTTTATTCTAAAGGAGCATGCAAAGGCAAGTAAAATTCTGATGGCCTCAAGTCTAGCAATAGGGGCATAAGATTCATCAAAGTCTACCCCAAACTCTTGATTATACCCTTGAGTTACCAATCTAGCATTGTTTCTTATTATCTTGCCATCCTCACTGAGTTTGTTCCTAAAGACCCATTTAGTGCCTATGACAGATTGTGATGAAGGTCTAGGAACAAGATGCCAAACCTTATTTCTCTCAAACTGGTTTAACTCGTCTTGCATTGAATTTATCCAGTTTTCATATTTTAATGTTTCATCAATGTTCTTGGGTTCAAGCTGAGAGACAAGAGCAAGTTGATCTAATTCTTCCACAATTCTAAAATGTGACCTTGTTCTAGGTGGGTCATTCAAGCTGCCAATGACGTTTTTTAAAGGATGATCCTTAAGAATTCTAATATTTGTAGAATCATTACCTTCTCGTGGAGCTTGATCCCTTGCATTGCTTGATTCAGCTAAGTCACCATCTTCTTTTATTTCTTCTTGTGGAGAATCACTCTTTTCCTTCATGCTTAGGAATTCCCCATCTTCATCATTTTTCCTGCAAGAGTTATCATTGTTAGAATCATCATGATATTCATCAAAAGAAACATGGGGTGATTCTTCCACAGTTTGACTCTTAATGTTATAAATTCTATAAACCCTAGATCTATCAGAATATCCAAGGAATATACCTTCACCACTCTTGGGCTCGAATTTATCTAAGTCTCTTTTATCATTATTGTGGATGAAGCATTTAGATCCAAATACTTTCATGTGTGTGAGAGAAGGTTTTTTACCTTTCAGCAACTCATAATGAGTCTTTTTGGTACGTGGCCTTACCATAGAGCGGTTGATAATGTAACATGCCGAGTTTACCGCTTCAACCCAAAATTTTCTTGGGAGTTGCCATTCGACAAGCATTGTTCTTGCCATCTCTATGAGTGTTCGATTCCTTCTTTCAACTACACCATTTTACTCCGAGGTTCTTGGTGAAGAAAATCGGTGTGAAATATTTTCAGCCCTGCAAAGATTATAGAAGTCAGCATTTTCAAATTCACCACCATGATCAGATTGAATCTTAGAAATTTTAAACTCAGCATCCTGCTTTATCTTCATGTAGAGTGCCTGAAACTCATCAAAAGTATCATTTTTATGTGTGAGAAAGAAAACCCATGTGAACCTAGAAAAGTCATCTACCAAGACATATCCATATCTTCTACCGCTTAAGCTAGCAGTTCTGGTTAGACCAAACAAATCCATATGAATCAGCTCAAGTGGTTTAGATGACATGTTTGCAGATCTAGCCTTGAAGGATTTTCTTATTTTTTTACCTAGGGCACATGCATCACACAATTTATTTTCTTGTTTAAAAGATAGTTCAGGCAACCCATTCACCATTGAATGCTTTAACAGTTTATGTAAGACATTGTAGCTAGCATGTCCTAGTCTACGATGCCATAACCATGCAAGCTCAGATTTTGGTGCAGCAAGATAAAGATTTAAATGAGCAGGATCATCTAAGTCAATCATGTAAACATTGTTGACTCTCTTACCAGAAAATTTTACCTTGTCAGATTTTGGTTCAAGGATTCTACATTCATGAGAGTCAAACAGCACTTTGTAACCTTTATCACACAATTGACTTATACTAAGCAGGTTGTATTTCAAACCTTAAACTAACAGCACGTTACAAATGGAGTTGGAGAGGTTCTTACATACATTACATGTTCCAATGATTTTTCCCTTGTTGTTCCCTCCAAATGTGACGTATCCTCCTTCCTTTTCCTCCAAGAGATAAAATTTTGATTTATCTCCAGTCATGTGTCTTGAGCAGTCGCTATCAAGGTACCACCTGTTATGCATTGATGCAAGGCATTCCTACACAAATAATTAAGCAATGGTGTTTGGAACCCAACCAAATTTAGGTCTCATCAAACTCTTCATATTTTTAAAACATGAAACCATTTCTTTTGGAATCCAAACCTTCCTAACATTCATATTTTGTTTGCTTAAAGCAGGGATTTGGTTTTTCTTTTCAACCTTGACATTCACTTTTTGTTTAGAGGCTCTTTGTTGGATTTTGTGAGAGTTTGAGGAAGTTTACTTCTTAACCCATTGTGGCCGCTGGTTGATTTTGGGTTGAAAATGATTATTTTGCCAGCTAGGAAATTGATGCACACAGAAATCACAATTGCCCCAAAGATAGGGTGATGTCAACCTATGGAAGTGTCGACCTGTGTGAAATTGTTTGGCGGTTTGAACGGTTGATGGCCAAGGAGGTGTTGGCCTGTGTTGTGAAGATGGTTGACTCTTCTTGAGATTTTGCGCAATCTTTTTGGGGATTTCAGTGGCTTCTTCTTCAACATTTTCTTTTCCTTTGGATGTTATTCTTGAGGTAGAAGTATCAGACGAGGAAACAAATGTGACTGTTTTTAGTCCAATTGGCCTTTTGTTTGTAGGTTCAAAACCCAACCCTTCCTTGTTGAAGTTCATTCTGGTTCCTAGCAATGCATCTAGGTTTTCTCTTCCATCTACAATTTTTTCCAAAGATTGTTGTTTATCCTTCAACTCTTTTTGTAGGTTTTCAATGTTTTGAAGAAGTTGAGTGTTGACTTGTTTGACAGCTTCATACTTTTCATTGCTCAATTTACTATCCTTTTATAGGTTTGCATTTTTAACTTCATGCTATCAATCTCATTTCTCAAATCTTCATTTTCAATTTCCAAGTTAGCCATTTCTTTTCTTCCTTTCTCCAAGTTCTCAATCATTTTCTTAAGATCTTCAATTTCAGTTTCAAGTAGAGCATTCTTATCATTCATATCATGATCATGCACAAAGAAGTTGATTTTCTTTTTCAATGATTTATTCTCTTTTTTGTACATGTCATATTTTTCCATGAGCTGTATATATGCTTCCTCCCAATCATCAAGTGTGTAATTTTTAAATGGAGAGTTTACCTCAGTTTCTTCATCACCTCTGGCCATGAGACAAAGATTTTCTTTTTTCTTGTCCGAGGAGCTAGTTCCACCATCACTTTCTTCCTCGTCACTCCAGGTGGACACCATGGCCTTGTTCTTCTTCTTGCCCTTCCATTTGTCAGTCTTTTTGAATCTGTCAGGATAATCAGTCTTGAAATGCCCTGGTTTGTTGCAAGAATAATAAATGATTTTGTCAGATTTCTTAAAGTTTTCAGAATTAGATTTGAAACTATTTCTTACCTTTGATCTTCCTCTCATGAAGCTCTTACCTTCCTTTCTCAGAAATTTTCTGAACTTACATGTGAGCATGGCTACGTCATCCTCATCTCGCTCACTTGCCGAATCCTCACCTTCATCAGAAGTGCCTTGACCGCTGGGTCCTGCTTTAAGAGCTAGGGGCTTTTTCTTAGGCACCTCAGCCTCTTTGTTCTTAAGGTTGATCTCATAGGTCATCAATGACCCAATGAGTTCATCTACCTTGGTAGTTGCGAGATCTCTCGATTCTTCAACTACGGTAGCCTTTGTGTGCCGTGCCAGAGTCAATGATCTGAGAATCTTTCTCACAATTTCCTATTCTGAGTATTTCTTTCCCAAATCAGTCAGACTATTAGTAAGCACAATTAACCGAGCATACATATTTTGAATTGACTCATCAGGCTTCATGCGGAACATTTCATATCAGAAACTAAAATGTTTACTTTTGTTTCTCGTACCTGAGAGGTTCCTTCGTAAATTACCTCTAACTTGTCCCACATTTGTTTTACAGTTACGCAGGTAGCCACTCTTGAGAATTCTACTGGATGGAGTAAAAATTACATGATGTGTTTAGCACTCCAGTTGACAGTGGATTGTCTTATTCGTTCTTTGGTCCACAAGTCCTCATTATCCGTAAGCTCATAGGATCTTTGTTGATCACTCGCCAAAGTTCGTAGTCTTGGGCGCAAATGAACAGCTGCATGCGATGTTTCCAATAAGGATAATTAGTTCCAGTAAAGTAAGGAGGCCTATTCACAGAATGTCCTTCAGGTAAGAAATCTTTGGACGCTAATCCACCATTTCCCTCAAGGTCGTTGGACCCTATAATGAGAGATTAGGCTCTGATACCACTTGTTTAGTAGTGGATAGCGGATTTAGAGGGGAGGGGTGAATAGATCTGCCTCTCTTTTCGCAATACAACCCTCTTTAAAGCTAGATGATGATAATAGCAGCGGAATATAACTAACTTAACGAAGGACACAAATGATTTGCTTAGCAAGATGATTACGTAATATAGATATTGAACCTTATCATGCATCTAACACAAAGCAATCGCATAAGCAAACCACAACACACGAGATTTTAAGGTGGTTCGGACTGAATCCCCAGTCCTACGTCCATCCCTCACCAAATCCGGTGAGGCTCCACTAGTGCCACGCATTGAACCTCAAATCGGAAAGACTTCCGATTGTCTTCCTACTAACCACAGGTAGGGACGTCAACACCGCAGATCGGATAACCTCCGATTGCTTGTAATGCCCCGGGTTTTTCGGATCCTTCTTCTCGGGTCCCGGATCTGCGTTTCTGGTATATCTGGCTCCGTTGTGTCCGAAATGATGTTTCGGACATCTTTCGTGTTCGGATCGGCGCGAGCCGGAGTTGTTTCGGAGGACCGGAGTGCGTCCGCGGCTTTTCCGCGTGTGTTTTCCGATTCCCGGTGTGTGTTTCGGTAATTCCTTCGGAACCTCGTTGCGGGTGGACCGGGCCGTTCACCTAGGTGAGTGTGGTACCGTTGCGATCGGTGCGTTCCGAGGATCACGAGGGTGTGATTTTCTATTTTTCGAGATTTTTTCGATTTTCCGGATTTTCGTATATATTAACCCTTTCCTCTCTCCCCCTCTCATTCTCTCATTCTCACTCTCTCTCTTCTCTCACGCCCTCTTTCTCCCCTCTCTTCTCCGGCGGCCGACGGAGCGAGGTGGGGGCGAGGTGGAGGCGGCGCGGGCGAGGATGCGGGCGAGGATCGAGGCGGAGGCGGGCGCGATCCCTCGGTGGATTCCGAGATGGCGTCGTTCGCGTTCCGGGCGGTTTTCGGCGTGGATTAGTCGCTTCGGCGCACGGTTTCTTCGGTGGAGGTAGGGTGACGGAACACTGCTACGTTCTGCTCGTTTCCCCTGCCATTGCACGTCGTTCGGCGCGGAAACGGCTGTGTTTGGGTCCGTTCTAGCGAAACTGTGGTTTTGTGGGTTTCGTAGGGTCGGTCGGGAAACGGCGACGGTTTCCAGATCGGTTACTGTCAACGGATTCCTTGGGGCGAGAGCGTTCTTTTCCCCCTGATTTCGTCTCGATTGGTGGTCCCGTTGGACCGGTAGAGCTCCGAGAAGCTCGGTAACCCTTTTTGGGTAACTTCGGTAGAATCGCTCGTTTCTCGCGATTCGTGCGTCGTTTTGACTCCGGTCGGAGTCCATGTGATTGCCAGGGTGGTTGTGGTTGTATCCCCTTCGTTTCGGCACGAACGGGGCGTGGAAAGGCTACGATCGGGAGACCCCCTGGGTTTACCCGCCGTGATGGTTGGGCGGTCGAACCGGGCCCGTCCATCGCGAGGGCGGTTGCCTTTGGCCCGTTCATTTTCTCTTGGTTTTGGGGTTGTGCGGTCGCACGATAGACCGCACATTTGATGTGCGGCCAGGTGAGAACCGCATGTCTCCCCCATGGACGGTTGGTACCCAGCCGTCTGTCCTTCCGTGGGCTTGTGCGGCCAGGAGCTGACCGCATATCCCAGTTGACCCTTGGTCAACAATTTAGTGTCGGTTGGGTTGTGCGGTTTGGTCAAAACCGTTTTGACCGGCACTGGAGTAGGTCGGTTAGGTTGTGCGGACGATCCTTGGCCGCACATCCCCTTGGGCGGTCCAGCCCTAACCGTCCATCCTCCATTTGGGGTTAGTCCGATTAGAGCCTTGTGCGGCTCCTGCCTGACCGCATGTCTTTTGAGCGGCTGTACCCTAGCCGCACATCCCTTGAGCGGCCCAGGGTGAACCGCACATGTGCCAGTCTAACCCGGTGTTTCCGTTTTGACTGATTCGAGTCCCGGGTGTGTGGTTCTCGAACCACGTGCCGACCTGTGGCCTGACGGATGTTGTGCACGTCGTCGGGGCCAGGTGTCGTGGTACGTTGTAGTCCCGGGTGTAGAGTTCTCGACTCGTGTCACCGTGTGTTGACGTGTGTCATCGGTTTCTCCGAAAAGCGATCCCCGAGTGGGTCCTGTGTGAGGCCTTGGGCTGCGAGCCCAGTTATCCAGTCTGGAGCTGGAGGCTTCCCTCTTTTCCTTGAGTTGGGCCACAGCTTGGTGGTGTGCAAGTTGCCTTGGGAATCGTGCTTCTGTGCTTTCCGCGTGGGCCGTGTGTGTGGCCTTAGTCCTGTGAGTTCCCTTCCCAAGGGAATGGTTTCGGCGGCTCGTGAGCTGCCTCGGTATTCGTGCTACAGTGGTTTTAGACCTAGAGCTTGGACTAGATTGACGGCCTTGTGCTGTTGCGTGCAACGGTCTTGACCCCGAGTCTTGTGACTCAAGGACCGTTGGGTGTAGGGCGTCTAGAGGACTGTCCAGAGCCCAGTGACTTAGCGTCACTTGGGTTTTCTCGACTCTCGCGCAGGGTGTGTGCGCGGCTGTGGACTGTGAGTCCCGTTTCTTCTCCGACTGTGGTCATCGTGCGACGGTGCTAGTACGTGGGATGGTCCCCGTACTTTGTCGGATGCGGACGTTGTTTTCCGTTGACTTGAGAGTCTACTCCTTCAGTGACCCTCCACTAGTCGTAGCCCACCAGTACGCGTGTGCTGGTCGCACCAGGGAGTGGTGTACGGCTTACCCTTAGAGGCGGTTTGTGGACCGGTTGCCGTCGGGCCCCACGTCTTGCAGCCAGAGTCCGGCTGAGGGGAAAACCGGTCAGAGGGCCAGACCAGGGACGCGCGGTCTGTGTGTGCACACGTGGTTGGGGGCGGTTGGACCCACGTCGACGGGCGTGACCCCAGCTAGTCACTTGTTTGTGGTTACTTGTACGGTGTTCGTGCCTTTGGTAGGAGCTACCACGTCAGGCAGTTCACCTGCGGTGCGGTGTAAGACGTCAGGGGACGCTACCGGCTGTGCTTCTAGTGGGCGGTACTCCTGTCGAGTTGAGAGTGACAGACTGTCAGTTTCCGTGACTTCGACCTTCGGGTTTTCGGTCGTGTTGACCGTTGAGTTCGGTTGTTTCGCCGTGGCGCGTGTTGGTTTTCGCGCCGTGGGACTAGTGCTAGTGGCTCTACCGAGGTTGCGTCTTGTTGTGCGGTACCCGCGATCGGATGGTCGGGGTTGCACCTTGGACAGCGTGTCCAGGTAGGCTGTGTCCGGGGGACAGGCCTCTACGGCGTGGTTGCCGTGTGTTTTTACTTCGGTAAGCGGTACTAGTGTAGTTCGATAGTCTCGACCGCGAGGTCAGGGTGTGTTTCTAGTACAGTAGGAGTAGTTGTAATGCCGTGTTTCGACCGGCCACCGGGTTTACTGTTCCTACTGTTGCGGTTACTCTCGTAGCCTTCCTTTCCGCTACCGCCGTTGTTTCCGGTTGGGGTTCCGCGGGATCCCTACTGAGTCTCTGTTTTGGAGACTCATCCCTTGCTTTTCAGGTGTGGCGGCTCTTCCTCGAGGTTCGAGGGCGCGGAGCGGAGGTTCTCAGTTGCCAGCTTGCCGGGCCGAGTGTTCACTTGGCATGTGGTACGTTTTACTGTTTTAGACTGTACTTTCTGTTGGACTGGACTCTGTTGTAGCTGTAGTTGTTCTTTCTTTCAGCTTGTTGTTGTTGGTTGTCCTGCTTTATTTCTTATTTCTTTGTGCTTCCACACTCCTTTTAGCCCTTCCGAGCCCTCCCGGCTCGTGGGCGGCGGTGCGAGTCTCGGGTTATCGGGCCTTCCCGGTAATCGGATTCTCGGGTCGTTACAGCTGGTATCAGAGCGGTGGTTGTGGGCGTACATAGGAATTCGAGATATTGCAGTGATCAAAGTCCATAAGGTCCAGTACAGTCGGCAGCTGGCTTAGGGTTTTGTGTTCGCTTTCCGCCTAGTTTCTCGCTTGAGAGCTTGAGTGCGCTGTGCGGTGCTGTGAAGGTGGTTGCTGTCCGCGGCTTTCGTGCCAGCATGGGGTCTAAGGATCGAGGTTGAGAGCCTTCCCCCCTCATCGGTGGTGGTCCTGGTTGTGCGGCGTTGGGCAGAGGTTGCTGGCAGGCGCAAGCTCGCGGTGCTGCGTTCGAGGAACCTGCAGCGTGGTCAGGTGGCCGGAGAAGATTGTTCGTGGTTGGGTGGCCGTGAGCGTGCTCTGAGGGAGTTGTTATTGGTGTTTGGCCACTCCAGCGTTGGTTTTATCCAGCCCCTGAGGCGTTGATGTTGTGGTTTAAGGTGGCAGAGCGGGTGTTCTGATCGAGAAGTGTGCTCGGGTGAGCGGAGGATCTTCTCGGTGAGCTGCGGTTTTCGTCGAGCATGGTGTTCTTGTCGTGCTCTGTTGCGTCAGAAATGACGTGTCGGTCCCGATTGTTCTGCGGATTTCGAGGCAAGATTGGGCTGTGGTGTCCCAGTAAGTCTTGCTCCTGCGCCCTTGTGTGCGAATGGGTTGTGTTCGCCCTGGAGTTGGCTTGAGATGTGAAGGCTCCACGGCGAGTTCGGAACTCGAGGATGAGCGTTGGCGGTTGCCGGTTATGGCTCGTGTTGCGGCTCTTTGCGTGGCGTGTTGCAGTTTGAGAATTGCAACGGTGGTGCGTCGAGAGATGCTGTGATTGTGGTCCGACGTGACACTCGTTGAGTGTGTCGGAGGCGCTGACCTGATGGAAGCGATGGTTTTCCTTGGTGCTGGATGGTGCTGTTCCCAGCATGCGCGAGGTTTGAGGTCAGGTCGAGCGTGGAGTTCTTCCGTTGGTCGGAAGTGCGTTTGGTCTCCCCTTTGGTTGGAGAGATTGTGTTGGGTTAAGGTTTGCCGTCTTGCATTGTGTGCCCGGATTGGTTGGCCTTGTGTGCCATGAAGTCCGTGCGAGACGTGCTCCTTGTCTTGGCAAGGTGGTTGTCTGTGAGAAGTTGTGCCCATTCCCTTGTCGTGTGAGGGTGTGCTGGCGCTGTTCCGGAAGGACGAGTGCCGGTTGGGCGGTGTTTGCTTTCTCGGCTGTGCGCGCGTGGATCAGAGTGCGCAGCGGAAGCGTGGTGGGCTCGTGACCCATTGGTTCAGGATCGTAGCGTTGGTTGGTACGGGCGGATTCCTGAGTTTGCGTTGAGCATTGGAGGATTGGTTCCTCGGTGTGAAACGTGATTTTGCCGTGCCGTTGCTCGAGGTATTATGGTTCTTGGCACTGGCAGGATGGAGTGTTGGGGAATGTGCTGGCTAGTGCGCCGCATGAGTACCCTATTCCTGTGATGGAAGCCGTGTCAGGCGTCGGTATTGGACCTGGATGGGGTTGTTGAGGATGTCGCCTGACGATGGTCGAGGACGTGTTGGTCAGAGTCGGTGGCTTGGTGTCCGACTTGTGTTCCCAGTCGTGTCCTCGGTTGAGATCGTGTTTTGAGGAAGTGGTCTCTGGCAGACGATGGGTCCCGGTTGGCGGCTGTGAGTGGCTGGCGAGCCTAACCGTGTGACCGACCACAGCAGCATCTGTTGGTTCTACGGTCTTGTCGGATTGTGACGGTGAGACGTATAATCGATCGGGGACCCAGAGTGCTTTGGTCGTGGTGCCGGCAACCAGGTCGCCGTGAGCACTATTCAGGTGGTGTCCCGTGGCTCTGTGGTAAGGGCGGAATCGGGATTGGCAGGTGTCCACTTGGATTGATCGAAGGATTTGATGAGACCAGACGTAAGAGTGACGCCTGTGGGCGGAGGCCTTTTTAGCGAGATTGGCGTCGGAGGGTGGTCCTTGACGGGACGTTGGTGTCGCAATGGTTATCCCTGGTTTGGTGACCAGCATGGGATGGTTCCCCTGTAAGTCTGAGTCGAGTGAGGTGATGACTGAAGACACCAGGATCTTGTCATCTGGTTTCGTCGTACTCCCCGAGAGGGTCGAGTTGGCGCGATGATCGAGCTCGGATGCGGAGTCCGAGAGGAGTGTAGCTCGAGACGTGGCATCGGTCTATGTGTGAGTCAGCGGATGGCCTGCTGTGAATTGGATCGTGCCTGTTGGGCCGGTGGAGGTTTCCCGTTGACGTGTATTTGGCGACCAGTGGATGGTCTTTTCACAGACAGAAGATGCTGGTGGTTGTTTCTGTGATGTGCCTTTCCGGATGGGATCTGGACTTTGTCGAAGTTTGTCCTCTGATAGAGTTGGCACAGTGTTATGTTTGGCTTTTGGCTTGTCATGTGTGAGATGTTTCTTGGTGCTGAGCCGATGTTCTGGTTGCGGTCTGCTGAGATGACTGCTTGAGCTGGTGGAGGCTCTGTATTGGTTGTCCCCTTGAGAAGGGTGTGCGACCTGTCAGCTGGTTGTGAAGCTGATGTGCGATTTGTCTGCTGACCATTAGATGGATCAGTAGCTGTTTCTCGTGACGAGGGTTGTGTTTCCTCGGTGAGCGAGATGGTGGCAGCGGCGCCTTGATTGGTTTCAGTGGTGTCTGAGGTGATGCCGGACTGTGTCCTCGGGTATATGCCTGCTCTGTTGGCCAGTGTGCTCGGCGCGAGGAGCGAGGTGTTGTGTGTGATTGTAAGTCTAGCTGTGTCCCTTAGGATCGGTGTTTTCGTGAGAATCGAGATTTTCTGTGCTGGGGCTCTGACAGCGTGTCGGTTGGTTCAGTGTTCTTCCCCTGTGACTTTGTGTTAGGTCCTGAATTTCGAGGACGAAATTCCTTTAAGGGGGGAGGGCTGTAATGCCCCGGGTTTTTCGGATCCTTCTTCTCGGGTCCCGGATCTGCGTTTCTGGTATATCTGGCTCCGTTGTGTCCGAAATGATGTTTCGGACATCTTTCGTGTTCGGATCGGCGCGAGCCGGAGTTGTTTCGGAGGACCGGAGTGCGTCCGCGGCTTTTCCGCGTGTGTTTTCCGATTCCCGGTGTGTGTTTCGGTAATTCCTTCGGAACCTCGTTGCGGGTGGACCGGGCCGTTCACCTAGGCGAGTGTGGTACCGTTGCGATCGGTGCGTTCCGAGGATCACGAGGGTGTGATTTTCTATTTTTCGAGATTTTTTCGATTTTCCGGATTTTCGTATATATTAACCCTTTCCTCTCTCCCCCTCTCATTCTCTCATTCTCACTCTCTCTCTTCTCTCACGCCCTCTTTCTCCCCTCTCTTCTCCGGCGGCCGACGGAGCGAGGTGGGGGCGAGGTGGAGGCGGCGCGGGCGAGGATGCGGGCGAGGATCGAGGCGGAGGCGGGCGCGATCCCTCGGTGGATTCCGAGATGGCGTCGTTCGCGTTCCGGGCGGTTTTCGGCGTGGATTAGTCGCTTCGGCGCACGGTTTCTTCGGTGGAGGTAGGGTGACGGAACACTGCTACGTTCTGCTCGTTTCCCCTGCCATTGCACGTCGTTCGGCGCGGAAACGGCTGTGTTTGGGTCCGTTCTAGCGAAACTGTGGTTTTGTGGGTTTCGTAGGGTCGGTCGGGAAACGGCGACGGTTTCCAGATCGGTTACTGTCAACGGATTCCTTGGGGCGAGAGCGTTCTTTTCCCCCTGATTTCGTCTCGATTGGTGGTCCCGTTGGACCGGTAGAGCTCCGAGAAGCTCGGTAACCCTTTTTGGGTAACTTCGGTAGAATCGCTCGTTTCTCGCGATTCGTGCGTCGTTTTGACTCCGGTCGGAGTCCATGTGATTGCCAGGGTGGTTGTGGTTGTATCCCCTTCGTTTCGGCACGAACGGGGCGTGGAAAGGCTACGATCGGGAGACCCCCTGGGTTTACCCGCCGTGATGGTTGGGCGGTCGAACCGGGCCCGTCCATCGCGAGGGCGGTTGCCTTTGGCCCGTTCATTTTCTCTTGGTTTTGGGGTTGTGCGGTCGCACGATAGACCGCACATTTGATGTGCGGCCAGGTGAGAACCGCATGTCTCCCCCATGGACGGTTGGTACCCAGCCGTCTGTCCTTCCGTGGGCTTGTGCGGCCAGGAGCTGACCGCATATCCCAGTTGACCCTTGGTCAACAATTTAGTGTCGGTTGGGTTGTGCGGTTTGGTCAAAACCGTTTTGACCGGCACTGGAGTAGGTCGGTTAGGTTGTGCGGACGATCCTTGGCCGCACATCCCCTTGGGCGGTCCAGCCCTAACCGTCCATCCTCCATTTGGGGTTAGTCCGATTAGAGCCTTGTGCGGCTCCTGCCTGACCGCATGTCTTTTGAGCGGCTGTACCCTAGCCGCACATCCCTTGAGCGGCCCAGGGTGAACCGCACATGTGCCAGTCTAACCCGGTGTTTCCGTTTTGACTGATTCGAGTCCCGGGTGTGTGGTTCTCGAACCACGTGCCGACCTGTGGCCTGACGGATGTTGTGCACGTCGTCGGGGCCAGGTGTCGTGGTACGTTGTAGTCCCGGGTGTAGAGTTCTCGACTCGTGTCACCGTGTGTTGACGTGTGTCATCGGTTTCTCCGAAAAGCGATCCCCGAGTGGGTCCTGTGTGAGGCCTTGGGCTGCGAGCCCAGTTATCCAGTCTGGAGCTGGAGGCTTCCCTCTTTTCCTTGAGTTGGGCCACAGCTTGGTGGTGTGCAAGTTGCCTTGGGAATCGTGCTTCTGTGCTTTCCGCGTGGGCCGTGTGTGTGGCCTTAGTCCTGTGAGTTCCCTTCCCAAGGGAATGGTTTCGGCGGCTCGTGAGCTGCCTCGGTATTCGTGCTACAGTGGTTTTAGACCTAGAGCTTGGACTAGATTGACGGCCTTGTGCTGTTGCGTGCAACGGTCTTGACCCCGAGTCTTGTGACTCAAGGACCGTTGGGTGTAGGGCGTCTAGAGGACTGTCCAGAGCCCAGTGACTTAGCGTCACTTGGGTTTTCTCGACTCTCGCGCAGGGTGTGTGCGCGGCTGTGGACTGTGAGTCCCGTTTCTTCTCCGACTGTGGTCATCGTGCGACGGTGCTAGTACGTGGGATGGTCCCCGTACTTTGTCGGATGCGGACGTTGTTTTCCGTTGACTTGAGAGTCTACTCCTTCAGTGACCCTCCACTAGTCGTAGCCCACCAGTACGCGTGTGCTGGTCGCACCAGGGAGTGGTGTACGGGCTTACCCTTAGAGGCGGTTTGTGGACCGGTTGCCGTCGGGCCCCACGTCTTGCAGCCAGAGTCCGGCTGAGGGGAAAACCGGTCAGAGGGCCAGACCAGGGACGCGCGGTCTGTGTGTGCACACGTGGTTGGGGGCGGTTGGACCCACGTCGACGGGCGTGACCCCAGCTAGTCACTTGTTTGTGGTTACTTGTACGGTGTTCGTGCCTTTGGTAGGAGCTACCACGTCAGGCAGTTCACCTGCGGTGCGGTGTAAGACGTCAGGGGACGCTACCGGCTGTGCTTCTAGTGGGCGGTACTCCTGTCGAGTTGAGAGTGACAGACTGTCAGTTTCCGTGACTTCGACCTTCGGGTTTTCGGTCGTGTTGACCGTTGAGTTCGGTTGTTTCGCCGTGGCGCGGTGTTGGTTTTCGCGCCGTGGGACTAGTGCTAGTGGCTCTACCGAGGTTGCGTCTTGTTGTGCGGTACCCGCGATCGGATGGTCGGGGTTGCACCTTGGACAGCGTGTCCAGGTAGGCTGTGTCCGGGGGACAGGCCTCTACGGCGTGGTTGCCGTGTGTTTTTACTTCGGTAAGCGGTACTAGTGTAGTTCGGTAGTCTCGACCGCGAGGTCAGGGTGTGTTTCTGTACAGTAGGAGTAGTTGTAGTGCCGTGTTTCGACCGGCCACCGGGTTTACTGTTCCTACTGTTGCGGTTGCTCTCGTAGCCTTCCTTTCCGCTACCGCCGTTGTTTCCGGTTGGGGTTCCGCGGGATCCCTACTGAGTCTCTGTTTTGGAGACTCATCCCTGCTTTTCAGGTGTGGCGGCTCTTCCTCGAGGTTCGAGGGCGCGGAGCGGAGGTTCTCAGTTGCCAGCTTGCCGGGCCGAGTGTTCACTTGGCATGTGGTACGTTTTACTGCTTTAGACTGTACTTTCTGTTGGACTGGACTCTGTTGTAGCTGTAGTTGTTCTTTCTTTCAGCTTGTTGTTGTTGGTTGTCCTGCTTTATTTCTTATTTCTTTGTGCTTCCACACTCCTTTTAGCCCTTCCGAGCCCTCCCGGCTCGTGGGCGGCGGTGCGAGTCTCGGGTTATCGGGCCTTCCCGGTAATCGGATTCTCGGGTCGTTACAGCCTTCCTACTAACCACCGGTAGGGACGATCTTCAGTTTCAAATGTTTGAATGAAAATGGGAAGATAATAATTATGAAAGCACTCAAACAAGATATAGAATATGCTCAAAGAGAAAAGATCTTGTCTGAGATTGCTGGAGCTTGAATCGAATGCTTCAATGGTATCTTCTTCCTTGTGAAATGATCTTCCTTGGATCACCTTGAGTTGATGAAGAAGATAAAAGATGCAGATTTGATCTCTCTTGAGAATGAGCTTCTTTGGATCACCTTGAGATGATGAAGAGGATGATGGTTGTAGCTTTTTTTTCACTTGGCTTGGGGTTGATCTCCTCTTGAAGTAGCTTGAATCACTTGAGGATTTGATGAAGAACTTCTTCCCGGAGTACTGTTCACGGCTACAGTACTCGAACTCCTCTCCCTTAAACAAACCCTTGTAGCCTCCTTTGATCTCCCTTGGATTCACAAATGATCAACTAGGGTTTCTAACCCTCTTGCATTGGTTTTATATCTTTTGAATGGTCCTTGGACATCCCCAAGACCAGATCCACAATCCATGGGGGATTGGGTGACTTTGGGGTTAAAACAAATACAAGGAAATGGGCTCTTCTCGAAGTGGCAAATAAAGTCAACATTTGTTGGCTCGGGACTGGCGGTCGACCAGTGGGAGCTGGCGGTCGACCGCCACTGAGAAACGCTGTAGAAATTTAGTCCATGGAATTTCCGGTCGACCGCTACTGGGCTGGCGGTCGACCGCCATTGAGAATCCGTCAGCCAGTGATCTGCTGGCAGGGGCGGTCGACCGCCCCTATGCTGGCGGTCGACTGCCAGCTGGGCAGTTCCCGGGTTTCCCCGGTTCAGACCGTTAACCCTTTTAGCTCCGTCGCTTGAGTCCTTTAGCAGCCCATTCTCATCTGTGGCATCAACCTTGACTGTCTTAAAGATTTCTATTGATTATATCACTCCTATAATCAAAATTTTTTTACGGGGGCTCCACCCCCGCAAGGGACGTTGCCCCCTTGACCCCCGCGACCTAACCGTTCAGGTCGATCCGCGTGCGAGGGCGTAATCATTGAGCTTTCACTTTTACCATCTCCACTCCAATCCTTGGCATATCTGTCATGAAAGAACATCAAGTAGTTTAGTCATATAAGAGTGGTAAAACATCAATGACTTATAGTGTTTAGCCATTATCAAAACCAAGAATATCAAATAACTCAAATGACCACAGGATGATGTCGAATGACCCAAGTGACCACAAGATGACTCAAATGACCACAGGGGCACAACACGAATAAACTGTCACCTCATGACTGGCACACCTACGCACTAAATAAACTGAAATAAAATGAACGAACAAAATAAATGAAAGGGTGTTCCCACACCCCCTCCCCTCCACCCACCCAAACCCGCCGCCCCTTGGCCTCCCTCTCCCTTCTCTATCTCTCTCTCACAGACCCTCCCCTCCCCTCCCCCACCGGAACTGTGCCAGACCTGGCACCCCCTCCCCCACCGGCGAGGGGTATGAAGAAGAACAAAAGACATGGTGAGGGTGGGGACTTACCGATGGCGAGGATGACTTCTACGACGGTGGAGACTTGGGCAAGGTGGTGGCGAGGTGGCGGGGCAAGGATCCGACGGCAGCTACTGCATGGGTCGGCATGGAGAGAGCGAGAGAGTGAGTGGGACATAGGGATAGAGCGAAGGGAGAGTGACGAGGGAGGGCAAATTTGGCGGGGAGGGGAAAATGTTTGAGACAGAATAGCATCGGATCACTTTCCGTCTGCATTCCGTCTTAAACTTTAATTATTACTTAACTAATGATTTTATTATATTTATAAAAGAAATATAATTTTAAGTTACTAATTTTTAAATTTTGAAGTGAAATAAAAATAAAATAGATTGGGCAGGCCCGCGGCCGAACTTAAAGCCCATGTCCGTCCAGTGGGCATAGTCGGGTCGAGCTTTTAAGCCCGACTATGGGTCAGCGGACTTTTAGCTCGGTCGGCCTGACATGCCTGCGATTTTGGCATGATTTATGGTAGGGTTTCAAGAGCCTTTTCGGCCCGTGGAAAAATTGGTCGGACCTAAAAAGTTGATCCGACTAGGCCCACGGGTCAGACTCAAGTTTTTAGTTCGGCCCGTAGGCCAACCCGACCCATATTAAAATTCTAAATCTCTTTGTTTATCACTTGAGATTTATCAAAAACTTTCTTATAAAATTTCTTGCGAAAGTGACTTTAACTTTTGATTTTATCTCCTATTATCTTTCGTTAATCCCGTATTAGCAGCTAAGAAAAGTCTCTCTCCTTATAAAATGGATACTCTGATGCCCTTAATCTCCTGGGAAGAAGGTACCAATAAGTGTGGAAGATATATACATGACAGACACGGTCTCTCCTTATAAAATGGATACTCTGATGCCCTCAGTCCACTAGGAAGAAGGTACCAATAAGTGTGGAAGCGACACACACACACACACACAGAGAGAGAGAGAGAGAGAGAGAGAGTCCTGTTAAAAGTTAAATTGCACAAAAAATCTATCCTACATTATATTTACATGTGTACCCTCCGTGCATGAATGTAATATCGCGTACCTCCACGTGACGAGCCTCTTTCAAAATATCTATGGATATAACGAGAGAGAGTCCTGTTAAAAGTTAAATTGCACAAAAAATCTATCCTACATTATATTTACATGTGTACCCTCCATGCATGAATGTAATATCGCATACCTCCACGCAAGTTTTGCCGGCTCGGTCGTATCGGCCGTCCCGATTTTCTGTCGAGATGATACGGTATGGTACCGTCACACTTCGTCCCGTAAAATATCAAAATAAAAAAAGACTCTTTATATATAATATATATATATAATAATACAATAAAATTCTTGACTCAGTTAGTTAAGTGATTTGTGCGCTCTGTTTAAGATGTCTTAGGTTTAAATCTTGTGACCGCCTTTGAGATTTTGAATTTTTTATATGAAAATAAATAAAAAATCACATGTAATTGGTGAGTTTCAAACCTAAACATCTGACTCACTGGCAAGATGTGTAAGGTAAGACTCAAACTCGGGTGGCTCAATAATCGCTCAGCTCTCCGTACCACTCTGCTAGATTCCATGTTATTAAAAAAAAGAGTTTTAAACCCAAACCACCCCACGAATACACTTAACTATCTTACTTATAAAATATTTTATATTTAAAATAAAATATCAAATATATGACGCGTCTCGATTGCATCCCACAGATCGTTCATCCCGATCTATGGCTAGGACTGGACGGGACGGACAATTCATGCCGTCTCATCCCGATTTGTCAAACTATGCCACCACGTGACAAACCTCCTTAAATTGCACAAAAAATATATCTTAAATTATATTTACATGTGTACCCTCCGTGCATGAATGGAATATCGCGTATCTCCACGTGGCAAATCTCCTTCAAAATATCCATGGAATATAACCAGAGAGACTCCTGTTAAAAATTAAATTGCACAAAAAATCTATCCTACATTATATTTACATGCGTACCCTCCGTGCATGAACGTAATATCACGTACCTCCACGTGGCAAACCTCCTTCAAAATATCCATGGAATATTTGGTTATCTTTTCCGACTCTCCTTGAGGGACTCTAATAATTTGTTAATGGAAAATGATACTGAGGGTACGCAGACGTGACATTTAATCCACATACAAGAGGTATACATGTAAATGCGAATTTAGGATGGATTCTCACATAATTCTACACTTAATCACTCATTCATTGACAATAATCGTGAGGCGCAATTAGGTGCATCTTTAATTATATATGCCAAATTTTGTATAAATTTCAGCACTTTCCCCGTGCTGGCTGTTCTTTGAATTTTCTTTTCCCTCTGCTCATGAATAAATGCAACATTTTTGACACTTTTAAGTGAGTGGAGGACATTCATTTCTGTAATTCTACATCAAATATGGAATGCATATCCACGTTGTACCTGAGTCTATAGATTTGGGCATGTTTTTCATTAGTTTTTGATTAATGTACTCTCCTCCTATGTATCTTATGAAAATAACTTTACAGGAAAGTGAGTATATATATATATATATATACATAATGTACTAGTGAAGCGTTTTTTATATATGAGAGTCCCACAGTTGAGGATTTGTTCCTCAGGGTGCATGTCAGGAGTGACTTGTGTAAATTCTCCAGATCTAGTGAAGCGTTTTTTATGGTTGTTGCCCCGTGGACGTTGGAGGTTCACGGCCTCCAAACCACGTACGTAAATGATTATGCTTTTTGTCACACGTGTATTCTATTTTTCCCGTTATTTCTTGTTTAACACACGGGGGAAATTTTGGGCTTATCTATCTACTTAAAAGAAAAGAAAGGGGGATAAAATATAAATCAGTTCATTAAATTAACGAGCGTACGTAAATAACATGCATCTCTTTAACCTTGCGAGATTTTAATTTATCAAATGATTAAGAGTTCCTGAATAAATATCCACTAATCACAAGCAGTGTTAATTTACATCAATATATAATCTAAATACCTTTGATTAACTATCAAAAGATGTTTCTAAACTTTTACTACATCAATCATGAAGTCAGAAATTTTATCTAAGTCCGTCGACGAGTTTAAACTTATCCTAGACCACATTGTCGGATTTATTTCAGACTCAGGTCAAATTATTAGACTTGGATGTCGCCACTCTTGAACCATTTGGTCACCGTACGATCATGACCGGACCATCGAACATTAGTCCCGGGGTGGAGATAATTTAATTAGTGATCAAGGGCAAACTATAAACCAAGGAAAAACCGCAAAAATAGGAGACAAATCACAGCCCAATATGTGTAATATACTTCTGCACAAGCCAAAAAACAGAAGATAAAGTGGTAAAAAACTTCTTCCCACCAGAACCATCTTAGGGCTGATATCGATCTACATCTGCTAAGACACTCATATGATCTGTGGGCAAGCTGAAGCCCACTTACCCTTAAACTTATCTACTCGGCTTCTTGGCGACCCTGTCATGGTGGCCCGGTTTTCAGAAGTCTGAACTCTAATCGGCTTCTTGGCGACCCTGTCATGGTGGCCCGGTTTTCAGAAGTCTGAACTCTCCGGTCCCGTACCAAAGGCCATAAACACAGGTGTCATGGTGGCCCGGTTTTCAGAAGTCTGAACTCTCCGGTCCCGGACCAAAGGCCATAAACACAGGTGTACACCTGCCCTACATACCTTCCCCCCCCCCAACAGTAACAACCCGTACCGTGCCACCGGTATAGTGGAAATTTTACACTTCCGTAGGTGTATTCCCTGGTTTGCTTGTCTACCCGTGTGTGTAATTATAGCTGCAGCCTGCGACTCTGTTTTCTCCCTGAACAAAGGCGACTGGGAACGAGCTTTGTAGCTGGGCTTCCCACACGTCTATGCAAAGCCAAAGCCTGCTGGTGGTGCTACCCGCTGGAGCCTCCCTTCAACGGGAAAGGAGCCATACAATTATTTGCCACCGGAGGGGGACAGGAAGCCGTACACACGGCTCTAATGGGCACCAGAGGATTTTTAGATTAACGACCAGGTCCATGGCTGGACGCAGTTCGCTGGGGGCACACCCACATGCAAAAGCGAACTCCTCTGCCACTGGAAGAGCTCTTCTTGTTCCTCTCCCACTCTAGCTCAGGTTCTTCCACCCCGGGAATTAAGCCTGCCAGCTTCGTGGGGAGGTGGCACCAACGAGCACAACGGTCGAAGGGTGTTCCCCGGAGCTCTGAGCCACCCCACCGCTTCAGAGTCTCTCCGGATGCGCAGGTGAGCATCCCAACTCGTAAAAACCCCTCGGCCATAGGCTGTAAGGGTGGCGGAAGGTAGGACTGGGATGGCTTCTCTCTCTCCTTTCCCTACCTGCAAAGGGGTGGCAGCCTGGCATCTGTTACCGACTTCCCCCACGGTACGTCTGTTCCTATCACTCCTGGGGCTTCGGGTCCTCTTGACGTGGGTGCGTGTACTTTTCTGTGTGTACCGCAACCAGCATGTGAACCCCGAAAAAGGAACACGAGATGTGAAGACGGGGAAATTTGATGAGATCGTAAGCGTAGCTTCCTCTCTCTTTCGGGGTAATAAACTAATAATACAAGAAGAGCTGATTACACTCCAGCGACACTTTGGGTGCCTGCCCCCCCCCCCCCCCTCTGATGTGCGCGATAGGGAAAGAAAACAGCAAGATGGGCAAGCATGGAGGAACCAAGGACTCGAAGATCTCTCTTTCATCTTCCGGCCAGTTTGCTCTAGGCGTAGTTTTCTCACCCTTCATGCAGAGTCCATAGTGCGCACTAAATTCTAAAACCAGTTTCATCTTTAACATCTTGTCTCCTTGACGTTTGATGCGGATGGAGGAAGCATGGTGATTGGCTGGTTCTAGAAGGAACAGTTCTTATAAGAGTAGTAGGATTTTTCCGACCTCAGCATTTCAGTTAATCCTTCAAATCGTTGAGACGCTCTATGACTGGCTTCGGTTGTCCAGCTGGGGCACCCAGTACCCACCGCCATACCAGAGCTGTTGCACCTGGTTTACAAGAACAGACGTACAGAATCTTCCCCGACGAACCCAAAGCCATGTGAGTCACTTAAGAGTGGGGAATAATCTAGTGGGCTTCTGCTTTGCTATCATCCGGAATGTGGAAAGTTGCCCCGATCGACGCCCAGACTGTCACAAATAATATGGGACATTCCAATTTTGAGGACGAGCACAAAGATAGGTACTAGTAGTACCAAGCAAGTGCAAAAGGGAGATGGGCAATATTTTAGACATGGATGGCCCAAGATCATACAGAACATGCAGCATAAAGAAATCCAGCAGTTGCAACGAATCACCCGTGACGGAAAGCAGCAGATCTATAATTTCTCTGTAGATGTACTGCCAATCCAATCGGTATAAGCTTTTTGGCTAAATGTCAGCTTTTATTTCACTCTCATTAAGCAAAGAGACAGGCCATCGATCAAAGCCAAACAAGCCCAGCATTCCAACTTCCCCAGCTGGGAAGTGATTCCTGTAGCCGGGTTCTAATGCATGTACAAGAACAGATGCAAAGTGCCAAGTGTACACAATCATGCTTTAATGATCTATTTGCGGAATCTAAATATAGAAAAGAACAGCTGATGCGATGAGAAAAATGAGGCAGCACACTCTGTTCTGTCTCATCTTTGTAGGTTTCTAAGAAAATCGCTAGTCATAGATAATTCCTCGTCATCGACAAGCCAAAACGGCCGATGCCACAAGTTCCGGCGTCGGCAAGAAGATTGCCCACACAAACACTGCGAAGCTTCTTTGAAATGCATACATACCAGTAAAAGATGGGAAAACAACAAAGAAGATTAACGTGATTAACTCCTCCAAGCTAACTGTTGTTAAAGCTCTCGTTATGATGATGTCCTCTGAGAACTCCCCGCCCTCATGACCCAAACCTGCATTCCCTGTACCTCTCCTCTCTTTTTCCTGTGGTCTGACTCATCTCGTCCTTCTACTACTCTTTTTACCCTGTCGAGCATTATAGCTTACAAAGTGGGGATGGAGGTAGAATTTACAAGAGTGGAGCCTAGGAGGTCATCGCACATGCAACTTGTACTGTCGTGAGTTCTGTGGGCCTCAGCTCTTGGGCTACTTCCGGTGCTGCCAGACAGAGATGCGAATGTCGTCTTCTGTAGAACACCGGTAGGGGAGGAGGCCAACCTGGGGCTGGAGTCCCAGCCCTCGGTCATGAGGTTGAGAGAAGAAGATGATGTGTTCTTACCGTGATCCACAGAAGGGTTACTGGTCTTATTCAGGACTTCCCCAAGAGGCCCCCCCATAGAAGGTTCCCATGAGATTGGAACCCAGCTTGCTTCCCTCTGGCTCATATCATTTAGTACGCCCCCTACTCCAAGACCCATGTGAATAGGATCAGTTCCTCTGGATGACTTGAAGGGTGAAAGAGTGACCTTCTCCTGAACAGGTGAAGATGAGGATGATGAAAACTCCGAGGAAACCATGGGGATGGAGATGGAGAGTTGGGTTCTATCAGACTGGATCTCCTCTACGTCTGGCCAGTTGATGGTTAAGCGATTGGACCTGCCTTTGGGCCAGTCATCGAAGAAATGGCGAAGGGGATTAGGCTGGGATTCTCCATCATTAAGCTCGGGGGATGGAACAAAACTCCGGCTTTCTAAGTATGCGCTCCTCGGATTGTTCAGAAGGGACTCGGAAGTGATGATTCCAAAGTCTGCTTTCGAGGTCGAAACTTCAAAGGGATTATGTTGTTTTGGCAGGGGAAATGAAGTGTCTTTAGGCTTCTGGTTTATGGAAGTTGGCATGGAGAGGCCCGGTGAACCTCGCATCTCATCGTTCACGTTCTCTTTGTTCATCATGATCCTGCAGATGGATACATAACACGAACAATTACCATATGGATCCAGACATTTATAAACATAAGTATCTAAAAAGGCTAAATCTCCACATTTATAAACATGATTATCAAGAATCTGAGTACATGCATTGGTTAAGTACCTAGCAACAACTATCCCCCCGAGAAAAGTTTCATTAACAGAGTTCAATTATCTACCGAAAACGTGCCACACGAAGAAGAAATCAACTTTCTAAGCTTATATAATGAACGAAGAAATGTGACACTGCTGACTGCTCTACAGCTGCTGCAGCACAAATGACGCTACATATTCAAGAAAACCGCATGAAGGATCAACATGGATCAGAAATCCTTAACATGCTGAGGACCACAGTGAGGTCAAAGCATGCATAGGAAAAGAGAAAATAGTAACACCTATAAACAGAGTAAATATGCAATGCATTGTCTTATGAAATCCCAATTTTCAAGTTCTAGAGTAGTTGCTTCTACTAGAGAGAAAATTAAGATTTGCACATGGTTGGCATTGCTACCTGGTGAACTGAGTATGTGAGGGTCGGTGGAATCAGGCTGCAAGCACTTCATCTGCTGCTGGGCAATGCCTAGGCTGTTGGATGATCCACCGCTAGGGGCAGCAGAGGCTGTAGGATTGATAATGGACATCGCTTTCGCGGCATGGCCGGAATGGCCTTCCACAGGCTTTCTTGAACGATGGCGGCCTCGATTCATGTGCCGATCGCAGTACTTCTGGTCGGCAACCGCATCCCTGGAGCACCGCCATTTCTTCCCGTCGGTCCGACGGCACCTACCAGGCTCCGGGTCAGCATTACCGGAGAAACCCAGATGGTAGGGACTCCATCCCACTGCAAACATGAGGACCAGATCAGACGTAGAGATCGAGCGAGTAGTTCCTTCAATAAAGGACGGGACCAGTTGCTTGCTAAACGACCTTTTGAGCAATCTATGCACAAAGCACGATGTGATACGAGGGCTACCAGGCAAAAACATAAGATATTCAAAACTTGTACTTCAGTAGACATGTTGTTCTTCTTCATAGGATAGATTATGCTGATATGAGTACAAACCAGATCTTAAGCAATCCAAAGCTTGAAGATTGTCTTCCTCCACTGTCATAAGACCGTATAGGGGGGGAAAAAACACTAGACACCCAATCTACTAGGACTGGGTACCAAAGAACAGAGATGAGAAACAAGAAAACCCACACTACGTACAATGCACATTACATGAATAAATTTGGCAAATAAGCAAGCATACAAAGATCTCGAAATGCCGTGAGCCCCCCAGGACCCAGGTCATGGAGGGCCTTCCCTTGGGAGAAATCTCATTTCTTTTTTTATGGTTTTCAGTTTCGTCCTTGCTTTCACTGTCTACCTGGGCAAAGGGATACTTACATGCGTTGGCTCTCAAGGATCCAGAGGAATAGGCAGGGAACCCCGGCGAGTTGAGGCTTTTCCTGATGGGTATAAGGAGGCTGGCCGGCACGGGCACATTCGCATCAATATATTTGTAGATCAGCGCCTGATGCTCTAGCTCCAGCCACTGCGACGGAGTGAAGGGACCCCTAACCCCTGCCAAAACCCCGTGCATGTTCACATCCAAGCTTCCACAACTCGAAACAGAAGAAACAGCACAAGGACAACCGAGGGGGAAAAAAGCGGGGGATGAAACCAACCCAACTGAACCTCAAAAACAAACAAGAAGAAAAATGAAAAGACCCATGACAGTTTTCGGCATTGAGGCATAGGGGGCAATACTTGTCTGTGATTTTTGGTCAAGAAAAGACACAAACTTCCAATATTTCCCACTTCTGCCTTAATGAAAAAAAAGCTTATTAGTAACATGGCTGTCGTTCAAGAACATCAAAAAGCGGGGGTCTTTTTCTTGGCACCGGCTCGCCAGCCTTTTTTTTTTGATGTCATTGACATGTAGAAATGCGAACTCAACCCGAATACGGAGCACTTTGAAGAGAAGACCAAGTAACCAGAGGAAAATATAAAATAAAAGCACGACTTTTTCCCTTGACACGACAGAAGTAAGGGAGATCCGAGCATGCCGCGAACAATACCTCCCTTTCAACCAAATATTAAAGTGAGGTGGGCAAAGCAGATGGAAAAGCCATTTCCACACTCATCGCCACTGAGGAGTTCTAATAGCATTTGGAATCGAATGGAATCAAGTACACAGCAGAGCTTCACGGCGCCAAAAACCACTCTCACTCTACAGGAGGAGGAGGGAAGAAACGCAGATCCAACAATGCCAACACCCAGTTTGGCATGCATCTGTTCTCTGCGGTTTCTTACCTGGATTCCTCGCATAAGACGATGATGATGATGCCGAAAGTGGGGATGCCGAGGAGTGGTAGTACTGCGAGGCCCCGTCGTTGCAGAGCACCAAAGCGTCCGCCTTGGGGGATGAGAAGCTGAGCATCTGCTGTCCCTCGGGGAAGAGAGAATGGGAGTTGGGGCTCAGGAGGGAAGGGGAAGCCTTGCTCGGCGCCAGCATAGCCTGCTCACTTCTGGGCACCTTAAGGTACCTCCAGTCGCCGTCGTCGGGCCCTCCAGCCCTCGCTTGCTTTAGGAAACCAGATCGACACAACCCCCTCTGCGTGATGGAGTCGACGTCCGAGGAGACCAGTGAGGAAGAGAACGCCGCACCACAACCGCCACCCACCCCAATATCAGAAGAGGAAGTCACGAGCCCGTCGATGCCCATCACCCTGCCAAGGTCCATCCTATCCAGAGTCGAAGCTGGACACTACGACGAGGCCGGAGCGGCAACGGATGATGTGCAGGGGACATCAGAGGGGAAGAAGAAGAGTGACCTGGGCAGACCTGGGAGTGGCATTTTAAGCACGGAAGGGAAAAAGACGGGTTTCTTCTGTGTAACCCTGTGCTCGGAGAGCAGTGTGGTTTCCTCTGTGGGCGGGGAGTGTGATGAATGGAAAGGGAAATGGAGGGCCGAGGCGATGGGTGATATAGTGGTGGGGTTGGGAGGTGTGAAGGGTATGAGAGGGGTTTAGTTCTCTCTCTCTCTCTCTCTGTGTGTGTGTGTGTGTCGTGGGTAGTTGCAGTCAATAAGAACTTTGTGATGACCATCTCGTACATGTCCCTACAAGCTCAAGAATACCGATTCGTATGATGCCACTCGGATATTGAGATCGAGGCCGCAAAGACATGATCTGATGGTTGGGGGGACGGCTACGTCCGTCGAGAAGCCAAGTACTGCAATTTTTTCCACTTCCTATGGAAGCTTAGGACTTCTCGAGAGGAAGAAAACCTTGCGAAGACCGCTAGTGGTTTCCTTCTTTCTTCTCTTCAACTTTTCCGCTCTCTCTCTCTCTCTTCATAAATCTTTAATATATAAGGGGGTGAGTGGGGGTTGCGGGGTGCATGGACAAAGATGCATTGCCACGTGACGCCGCTCTATAAATCTAGCCCACCCTACTGGCCCCCATTCTCTCTCATTAGGCCCACACCTTCTGTAGAAGAAATAAAAATTAACCGCAGATGGTAAAGTACGCCTCCCATTATACTGTGTATATCGTATGCCTATGCGTACCTTTCATAAGGTGTAGTTTCCCTCGTTAGAGACCCATTTGAAAACGAAGCGAGAATAGCGTAATTTTTCTCCGAAGAACCGCCGCACCTGCCACGAGGTCTCCTCTCTTTCACCTATACTTGTGAAAGCTTATGGGGGGGGGGGGGGGGGCGGAAATGGAGGGTCTCAGGTCTCATCTGAGAACGTCCCCAATCTAAATTTCTGAGTTAAAATCTCTCGATCAATTTTAATTTCTTTTTCAAATGTAATAGCTCTACCTTAATTTTGGTGAGAACAAATTTTGAAGAGGAGAGAAAACGCAGGTATAAAAATGTCAAGTTCTCATATTCTCACGAACGAAGCATAGATCAATTTCTCAAGATTAAGAATGACGGTAAATCTTCCATGAAACGTGGATTTTGAAAAAAATGAGGAATGGTGATTTACATTCCAAACACGCCCTTTTAAGTACACACCAAGTGTAGATGTTGCCATCATATGACGAGAGTGCCCAAAGTTTTGAACATTGGAGGAGATCTAGTATCCATCTCTCATTCCAGGCCCGGGGAAGATATCCCCATCGCATGGCTGCTAGTGTGGAGACCAGAACAAAGTGTGGTCCCTTCCCTGTGGGGGAGCCCATTTCTGTTTCTTTTTTTTTTTAAGTGACAAGGGCTAGCTACATTATTGTAGTGGCGAGCAGGAGGGCCAGCTCCCCTCCCACGTGGCCCGTATATCCACTTGGGGGGGGGGGAGGGGATATATAATAGAGAAGATTTCTAATTAAATAAGGATCACCCAGCAGTGGAATCGTAGAAGAATCAAAGTATATCAAATCAGAAAAATGGGATGTGAGAAGATGCGGGTGAGCCGGACGGTTCGGACGAATTTTAACATAAGAAATAGCCGGAATACGGCGAGCCAAGAGCTGCCATTCTTTGTGTGTGTGTGTGTGTGCGCGCGCGCGCGCGCGTGTGGGGCTGGGAGGGGGGTGGGGATGGTTGTGATCCTTTCTCTATGGTCTCCCATCTTGGATAACTTGGTCAAAGTAATGCAAGTGTGGGGATTTATATTAATGCAGGGGGGAAAGAGAGGGGATGATCTAAACACCTTTTAAAAATGGTTTACACGCACGCACAATATCCCTCTCTCTCTCTCTCTCTCTCTCTCTCTCTCTCTCTCTCTCTCTCTCACACAGAGCTATCAATGGGTCGGAGCGATTCGATAGATCTACAGATTTGAGTCGGGCCTAAAAATTGGACCCGACTAGATACACAAGTCGGGCTCGGACTTTGATTTCGACTCGCAAGTCGACCAGATCCGTTCTCTTTTTTTTTCTCTCTTCAAATTTTAAAAAATACTTAGTTAAAATTATGTTATTTTACTTAATTAAAAAATCAACACTCTCTTTTTTAACAAATTACTTAATTAACATCAAAATTCTAATTAATTTAGTGAGACTATAAATGTTTATTATTAAATGTATTATTTTATTATTTATTTAAAATTTTAAGTCGGACCGAACTTTAATCAAATTTTATAATTTTTTAAAATATCGGACCTGACCCGGCTTGACCCGACCCGACATAACTCGGGTCTGGGCCGAACTTGAACTTTAATTTTAAAGACTCGAGCCCAGATGAGACTGACTTAAATCCAACCCGAATCGGACCGATTGACACCCCTACACACACATTTTTGAATGAGAACGAGGTCTTTTCTTTCCTTCCCCGTAATTTTGACATCCAGGAGAACACAATCATCCATCTTTTTCCTACTTTATTAACAATGTATATATGCGTTATGTCCCTCCCCCTCTTCTATTTAAACAATGTAACATCTCTCTCTCTCTCTCTCTCTCTCAACAGTGTGAACTGTGACACTTTGGCGGGGTTGCCATGCTTTCTATGCTTGCTAGCTAAAAATCCTAGTTGTTATCATGTATCAGCAATGGATCTTAATTATAATTGGGAGCTTCCTAAACAGTACTCAAGGCTGTGTAAGTCGGAGAGTACGTACATGGATGAAGTGGAAAGCAGGCAACACATGTTTGTGGGCTATCCGACATGTATTGTCCCCCTTCGACTCCAACCATTCGATCAATTCACAACGGAAGATAATCCATGCACACTGGGGCCGGATCGATGGATCGTGTGTTGCCCAAATGAAAATGATGGGTGATGACTCGTGGACCCGGCATTGCTCATATGCTAGCTCATATGTGTTGTGGTGTGGACGGAGCTAGCTAGCTTCCCCCCCCCCCTCCCTTTCTCAACGGGGCAGCTTTAGGTTTCCTCCTCTTGAAGTTTCCTGCCTGTTTGAGAACAACAACGTATTCCCTTTCAACCCAACCACCATCTCTTCAAAATCTATGACAAGATAATTGGGCTTATATATATATATATATATATATATATGAAATGGTTATTAATGAGAATGCTCGACCATAATACATCCCCAAAGCATGCGAGTACATCCCACCAAAAGACTTCCGGAGCACAGTGAGAGGGAGTAGGAGAGCCACCGTGGCTGGCAGCACATGATGTGGTCCGCCCGCGCGCAGGCCCCGGCACCTTGGCTCCGACTAAAATTTCCACCCCGCCAACCCCGAATTAATTGCTTTCTTGTAATAGAAACCCGTTCCTAGCCACATGACTGACTTGTAGGCTTGTCCAATATGATGGAGCTTTGAGTGCGACACCGGTCGCCGGGGAGGGGTGAGAAATTTTAGAGAGACAGAGCACTATGAATTGCCCCTCGATGAATGCTGAGTGGAGGCCTGGAGGGTGAAATGGGGTTATCAAGCTTCATGCATAATCTACGGAAAGGACGTGGAAGTGGGTTTTTTGTTTGAGAACCAAGAATGTTGGTAAGAACTAAAGAGCATACCATGTGGTGTCCGGTGGCAAAGACATATACCCAATTGAGAGAGAGAGAGAGAGAGAGAGAGAGGAGGCAGATGGGGCCGGCAAAGTTGAGGAGAGCTCTGCTTTCACAATTGGAGTGTCCATCCGTTTGATGTGCTTGCCAGACAAACAAGAGGAAAGGGGGGAGAATAACGCAAAGATCCCAACGTTCGATCTCCGTTGCCGGAAATAAAGACATCAAGTCGACTTGTGGCCGACTGGTTAGGTGCATCGGACGTGCTGTCGTCGCAAATCATGACAATTAAATTCCAACCCCGACCTATCAACCATGCCGCATGGTTTGACTAGCAGTTCTGACACGACCTGTTTGCCATGGGATCCAGCTCAGGACTACCCTGGGGAGACCTGCATGCCCTTCGATTGGTCAAAGAAATATGCCATGTAAGCCCAAAGAAATTTGTATACGAGCACATATCCTTGTAAGTGTGGTTTGGAGCAAGGGTTGTGACGGATCGATCCGATCTATCGTGTTGGATTTTTGCAGATATGATTCTGTATGATACTGTATCATAATGGATTCAGAATATTTTCCCCCCCCCTGCTCTGAGCTGGTACGGTCCGATACCAATGAAAAAAAAACACAAACATGGGTCGTTAGTGAGTTTCGAACTCACTTGAAATCACACCGGACCAACCAAGATATTCAACCAATTTATCTAATAAAATATTTTATGTTTAAAATAAGATATTAAATATTTAAAAGACTCACGTGACGTACCAATTGTATAACATAAGTCGATCGTTTTAATCTTGCAGTTGATACGGTCCGATACGTTTCATCCGATATCAAATCGATTTGTAAAATCTTAATTATATATCAAACCCTCGATCGAAAGAGCTCAAAGAAACACTCCGTGCAACATCCCCTAACATACTATATGGATGGGTATTGCACCAATTTTCTTTTGTTATTTTATTTTTAGTAAAACTCATGCCAAATTATCTTAGCATGAGTTATACGTCAAGGTGCTCGTCGCGTCTGACGAGGACGTGGCGCCCACATAAATGGCCTAGGTCACATTCAAAAAAAAATACAAAATAAGTTGCACCTCCAGCCATCGATACGCAAAGTGTTTCTCAAGAGCCCATGTGTCACTAGCATTATTACCATTTTCTCATTGACTTCCGTCATGTTATATTGTAGATGGAATTTAAAAAATCAAAGGATCCATGTTTGACTTTTTCCTACAAGTGACACTTAATTATTAGGTCCATATGAGATTCATTTTGAGAGATGAGACCTACAAATCTAGATTGGTCATCTAATTAGGTTGACACTGCAAACAAAAAAAAAATTCCTAGTCAAGGAAATGTTCGAGAAGTTGTTCCACATCTTAATACCAACTACTTCCACGATACGCCTGACTACAATTTTGTCAAGGGATGCATGGTATCCCCTGAGCGTGACAAATTGGTCGAGAAGAAGTTCATCATGAGATTGTTCCATGATCAGACGAATTTATTTGCATCGTATGTGATGTACGTTAATGGATGAGAAGGAATAAGAACAAATTAAGTCAGGGAACAAGCATCAATTAAATTTACTTGATTGCAAACAATTAGGTCTGATTATATATATGGTCATAACTCTGATACCTATATTCTAATAATATAAAGATATAATTATATATACCATCAGAAACTTATCTCAATATTCATATTTTCTTCATATTGTCATATATACTTCCATATTAATTTATATTTCATCATGTATCCCTGTTATTACTTGTCACCTATTTAACTTAATTTTAAGAAAATTAAGATGGAAAAAGCACAATTTCATCACTGTTTAATTTTCGAACATTCGTATTGTTATACATTTCTCTGAAAAATTTTATGTTTCACATTTTTAAAAATTAAGTTAAAAATTGACATAATATAATCTTTTAGATAGAAAGAGTTTTTTTTTAAATACTCTCGTACACCCTATTAGAAGTTTAGAACATGAGGAGTATTACAACTGTAACAATATTCTTTGATGTAGGGGTACATATGACAAAACCAATAATATGAGACATAAAGTAAAATACTTAAATTTTATGGGTATTTTTTAGATTAAGGGCCACGGGATAACCGTTGGCCTGATGGTGCGAGAATTGCCGTGCGATGACAATCAGATTTGAGACTTTTGAGTGTTACATGGTGTTTGGGAACATTTTTAAAAAACAATTATCTAAAAAATTATATTATGTCAATTTTTAACTTAAATTTTAAAATTAAAAATGATATTATCTGTTTCGTAAAAATATCTTGATTTTTAAAATTTATGTAACTTTGTATGGGAGAGAGAGAGAGTGCGTCGGGAGAGAGAGCGCCGGGAGAGAGGGAGAGGGAGGGAATGGCTGACGGCCGTGGTGACTGTTGTGGAGGTGTTGGGCCGCGAGAGTCATGTGGGAGACGATCGGCAGCATCCGGCTGGTTGGCCTTGGCACTCACGGCGGTAGCAAGATCCGGCGGGGCGATGGGTTGCGAGCCTGGCCATGGGCACATCGTCGATGGCTGGGGAGGAAGCACTGGCATGGAGGGAGGGCGACGGGCAGACCACGGCTCGAAGGGGTGGGTGGAGGAGACCCTCGCTGCCAGGTCCTCCCCGTCGTTGATGCCGAAGACGTCAAAGGAGGATGCCATCGCCCTCTCGAGCTCCCCGATCTCGATCGTCGCCGGGTAGCCCGCATCAGGACCAGGGGCGGCGACTGGCTCCCTTTCTTCCCCCCTTCTCCCTTGGCCAGCCACACCTTAATAACCCCCCCACCCCGAGCCTCCCCTTTTTGATAGAACATGAGGATGAGGATGAGGAAGATAAGAGGGAGGAGATGGGGATCGAACTAGGCAGAGGATCCTCTCGACCTGGAGAGATCTTGGCGATCTGGTGGCAAGGGAGATGGGCGATCCGACAGATCCGATCTTGTCGATCTGTTGCAGGGGAGATGGGTACGGCGAAGAGGAGGAGATCGAGAGAGCAGGAGGAGCATGCGCCGCTCGGCATATTCGTGCATCGGGAGAGAGAGGGGAGCGACTAACGAGAGAGAGAACGAGAGGGAGGGAGCGTCGGGAGAGAGAGGGGGGATCAGGAGAGAGAGAGAGAGAGAGACAGTGAGCACCTAGAGAGAGAGGGAGAGGGAGGGAGCGTGGGGAGAGAGAGCGAACATAGACGGTTAGAGGTCGTGCCTCTCTTTTAAAAAAATATGAAAAGACTTATTTTTATTTTAGAAAAGTTACAATAGAACAAAATTTCATCCTAAAAAATTGAAGAGACCTACCAAACGTCGTTAAATAAGTTTTTTATTTTTTATTTTTATTTTGAGAGAAAAAAGAGATGAAAAATCATAATCAAACACCCTATTAATCTTTTAATTAGCTCGCGCTGACTTTAGAGAGAGAAGAGCGGGATCCTCGTCGACTAAATATGAGGAAATCAGGTCGGGAAGTCAAACGCAGCTAGGATTGATAGTATTCTGACTGCTTTTATTGTGTTACTTTTTAACTATCGTAATTTTCATTTTGACGAGTCTTTGTTTGATATATAATCTTTTTATTTTTATTACAAAGATAAGTTTACGAAGCTTTATGATTTCATCTCCAACATTGTACGTTCTCAGGGCTTGAAATGATTGTTATGAGAGGACTTTTGACCTCAAAAATTACACTCTTAAAATTTAAAATAAATAAGTCATCGAATCACATTAAATTTTTTTAAAATCATTTTTAAATTTTAAAGAGATATAATAAAAAATATTTTTTAAAATTCTCAAAAAAATCTTATAGAAGAATTTCTTCTCTTTCTATAGACTTTTTCAAAAAAATCAAAATCAGGTTAATTATCAAATGCATCCTACGAGATTAATGAAGTCATAAAATTTTAATGCATAATTTATATGCGTAGAGAAGACGTTACTTTGAGAGTGAAACTCTCGGGACTTACATTTGGAAACAATTGGAGAAAAAAATTAAATCTTCGAATGTTTTGAGAGAAAAATCGGCCACCAATCGTAATTTACATCCTCTCTTTCTTTTGTTGAGTGCGTTTGGTAACACGTCCACGACAGCTCTATTTCAAAAAATTCTGTTTCCTTACTAGCACGCCAAGTGTCAGGGATTTTGAATCATTAGGAATTCTGCGAAGCTGTGTGTGTGACGAGCTCTTGCGGATTCGAGAGGGACGCCACCTCTCTCCTCCAAAAATCACCCTAATACGGAAGCTCATGAGTTGTTGATTCATTTGATGACACTCGAATGTTGTCGGAAATTCAAATGATCGAAATAATCGCTGATTTGGGTTACCAAACACAACCTTAGCTTTATTCCAATTTTATGAAAAGACATCTTTTAACTGTGAGCCTATGAAATACTGCAGAAGTCAAGCTCATCCGGCCGGGGTGCAGCGGTCGGACTGTTCATGCATGACTCCCAAATGCCGCAGGCACAAGCTACAGCGACGTCCACAGTATGTGGGGGAGTGGGATCTGCTTTCCCCCAAAGCTTTTTCGAGGGTAGGCTTTTGATGCACAACATACCCCGGAGCAGGGGGTTTTCCTCTCCTTCCTTTCCTTTCGCTCGTGTTCGAGGAAATCCCCCCCCCTCCCTCCCCCAGTTGTGGCGGTGAAGGAGGTCCCCCAATCTAAGTATACATAGGAATGCATGATTTCAAAAGGTGAAAATGTAGTGTCGGTCGATGGGGAACTAAAACCCATCCCCGGTGGTAAAACGAGGTGCCCCCATCACCTAATAAGTGGGTGTGTGGTGCCTTCCACATCTCAACTGGCATGGCCGCCCTGGTGGTAATTGTATACCAATCACCTGCCCCGCAGTCCCCCGCAAATAATAGTACTAACCAACACATGCCACAACTTTGTTGGCCTCCGACTTTACCTCACCCGTAGTTGTCCCTCTCATTGTCCTAATTGTCTTGTGCCAGCTATAATTCATCTCGCACCCGAGGGGGAGGGGGATCCTATATTCTTATCGATCAAAAGTCTAATCATATGTGTGCGCGCGCGTGTGCGTGTGCGTGTGTGTTTGCGCGCGTGCGACCACCTCTTAGCTAATACTGTGGTCAACTAGAGCCAAGCTTTACTTTCGACGAACAACCCCCCGAAGCCGTGTTATTTATCACTTATATAAGCGTTGTCGTACAAATAAAACGAATGTAATTTGGCAGATGAGGGGATGGTACGTTGAGCTCACGCCGATCTCCACTCCTAGTTGAATGTGAAAGGCCAAAAGGACAGGCACCTCCGCGAGAGAGTGCAATAATTGGGGGTGGGAGCAAGCGTCCAATCGTACGACCATTCATGGGCCGACCGATATTTGGGGTTGGGGTTGGGGCGGTGATAAAAGCTAAGCCGGCCACCGGGTGATCCATTACATCGCCGCAGCCGCACAAGCAAACAAGTGGGTTGAGTGCGGAGCGAAAAAGTCTTCCTCCACGCGGGGACAGCTCATTTGCGGCGTGTCCGTTGAAGTTGGTGTCCCAAAATTTATCCTCGTTCGCGTCCGTGTCGGGTTTCGAGCAGCCAACTCCCACCAAAGAGCACATAGATAGAGAGAGAGAGAGATGGGTGCGTGTATTGGTATCATCATCAGAACCTTCGTGTGGCGGGCGTGGGTGATGTTTAAACTCGCTCGGACCCCCTCGACACAGTACCGGTCTCATGGTCCACAGACAGAGGTGAAAGGCTCCCCTTTCAGTGCCTCATAAGATAGACCAAGTGCTATTGGTATAACTTAATGGTCGGTAAAGACCAGAGGACCAAATAGTTGAAATGGGAGGAGGTGGGGCATAACAGCATAAGGTTCTTCTATTACCGTGTGGTTAACTGTCGTTGTTACCTCTTTTACCGGAGGTGGCGGAGTTCTTTTGCCCCGACTTGGGCTGGGTTTTTCCTGGGACCCACCAAAGGGAGACCAAGGAAGGGAGGTGGGGGGGGGGCTTTGGCAACATCGCCCCCCCCCCCCCCCGCGCTTTATCATGCAAAAGCCGAGATCCGAAACGATCCGGAATCTTTGGCTAATCGCACGGACAGCGATGTCCCCCCCCCCGTTGCCTCGGTTCTTGGGTCACACCCTGCGCCATAAAGAATTTATTAAAAATTAAATTATATATTTTTAAACATATACACATATGTATATTTATTAAATTTATAATGCGTAAACATATGGGTCGTGACCTTAGGGTCATAGTCTCTCAAATTTTTTTAACTTTTATCAAATATTTATCGTGAGTATGAAATTTTGAGTGTTCACAAAATTCGAAGGAGAGAGATTATAAATACAATATGAATTTCACCGAAGAATCCTTATGAGCCGATGTATGAAAGATTACGAGAATTTTTAATCATTATAAATTTTGGATGGGACATATATTTATATAATCAAAGAATTTTTATGAAAATAAATAAGTGAGATGTGTTCTCGAACGCGATCTTAATTTCATATATCTCAAATACCCTTATAATGCAGTATCTTGATTCTGAAAATTAAAAGAAAAAAGAAGTTAGCATTCTAACGAAGTGGAAGACATTATCGACGAAGATGTGTGTAAGAGAGAGGTGGAGGGTCAATTTTTTCTTCAGTTGTCAAATAGTTCTTCTAGCTATCGGATTAATTCCGTTAAGTTGGAGAAAATAAATAATGCAAGGACATATCAATTGCTTGGACCGTACAGGTTATACATAGTTGTACCTATAAAATTTACGAACAAGTAACATTAATCTTAGTTCAAATATTTTTATACGTACAATGTTAAAGGATCCGTATGTATCCCAACGTACACAGTCAATGTCCTTGTAACATTGTCATGGAAAACCAATTTTTGCATAAATCCTAGATGCACCGTAAATTCCACTCTTCACTTCACAATCATGGGTTTATCGAATATGAATTATTTTGAAGGATTAATTTCATATATATATAGATATATATATCTTCGACATATTAATATTATCATCTTTAGTCGTCAAATATGATACATATATATATCACTATCATATATGTCATCATTATTAGTTAATTTTTTTTAAAAAAATTATCACTAAATGACCAAAATGCTCTGGAAACTTATGTGGGGGAAATTTGGGGCTTTGATATGAAAGTTAGGTGTATTTTTTCATTGAGTGACATTTTTAATAATTTATCATTAATAATAATTTATATAATATTTGATAATTAAATATGATAATTTTGATATTTTACGTGTAAAGAGACCAATCCACATTTATTTATTGTATAGTACTGGAGATATACATTAACTTTCCAACCATCTATGATCTTTCCATTCATAAAAAAATATATATATCAGCGGTCGCATTTACGGCCGCAGGGTTGCAGGTGGATCTCGCCCCCACATCAGGGGCCACCGATCCGATCCGACCCGACGGCGATCTCAGTTCTCGACTCCTCCGGAGATCGGAGATGCGATTTTGCGGGAGAAGACAAAAACGTCGTTGTTGTCGTCATCCACTCATTCCCCAAGTCCGGCAAGGACGGTGACGTTGACGTGTCAACGGACGATGGTCCACGTGGGCCCCTCCATGTGCTCCCCGAAAGCAATACCTGCCCTGGAAACATCAAACCGCTAGCTGTTTGCCAACACGTACACCGAGGAATTTAATTGTGGGGCCGGGTTTCTGAGTTTTTTTTCGGCTACCTCTTTCCTGTTTTCAAGACATTGAAGCGCCGGTGACACTTCCCCATGGCCGACACAGTGGAGGGACCCCGTCGTAAAAGAGGCTCCCTTCCTTTCACAGTCGAAATGCGTTACCTCCCTCCCTACTTTGTCTCCTTGGAAAGGATGCTCCTTGTGAGAGCATGCCCCCCCCCGCCACTCTCCCACCTCACGCCACCCTTACATCTCCCCTCTTCCTTTATTTCTTCGCACGGTCCTCTGAGTCGCTGATCGGCTCGACGGGGAAGCTATTAACAAGGGAGGGATTCTTGCATCATAATAGAATATGCAGACCATCCAAAACATCACATAAATTGGTTGTAGATGGGCAATGCCCACGTAATTTTATTCTCCCTTTTTCAAGCACGGCTAGCTTTCGCAAGTTGATCGGTTTTCTGCAGAGTTTTTTTCCATTTTTTTTTTTTGGCTCGGGCAAGGAGCTTGTGATGTGGACCGACTTAGCAGGCATATAATAGATGATCTTGATTTACGTGAAATCGTCGAGGATATTAATATTGAAGATCATTTCTATTCTTTTGTCATGTCATAGTCAATTTGTGAGATTTTTTTTCAATAAATTGTAGTTTGTCAGGTCGGTTAAGATTTTTGCTAATAGTTTTTTTATTTTATTCTGTATTTTTATTTATTTTAAGAATAAAGATATTTTGCTATTAAAGTAAAAATAAAGAGGGTCTTTTTGTAAATTTCTTTTTCTATAAATAAAGATATCTTAACCCTAATTAAGATTAAGCAATGGTTAGATCAAAAGTTAGAAAAAAGGTTGAGAAAAAACTAGCAAGAAAAGAAAGAAGAGAAGGTAGAAAAAAAGAAATATCTTATGGGAAAAAATACAAAAAAAAAGTTGGAGAAAAGAAGAAATTGATAGACCTGAGTCCCGTCTCGCATCAAATGAAGCAGGCCATCGTCCCTGCACCCAGCATGATCACAGTTCTGCCTATCATCGTCTCTGCTGTATAGTTCATTTTACTAATCGCTGAGATTTTATCCTACATCAAATTGGTATCAGAGCCCTAGGGAATCGACTTATTTTTATAAGTTGAAGTCCTTAGTTTATGCGGTATGCTTCCTCTTCCGATCATATTTGTCGCATATTTACCTAATGGAAAACGTACATAAATTGAATTTATTGACATGCAGTCTGAAAATTAGATTTCACCAGATATTGTCGAGTCTCTCTCCAAGACTGGAGAAATTATTTGTGGAATTTCATAAGAAGTTTAAAACAACCACTTATTCTGATGGTGCTTGGTGTAATATTGGTACAATGGCCGATACATGCATTATATTAGGAAGCGAGTGGTTGAAAGAAAGAAATGATGTCATAGATCTTAAAAGGAAAACTTGCATCTTGAGACCTCACTATTTGCAGGATGAGTTCACTTTTTATAATCTATTGTTAACTCCTCCGACAAGAAAGGATGTGCTTCAAAGTCATGAATATCAACCTAAAGAAGAAATGAATGTAGAACAAGTCCATTTGGTTGATCACCCTCAGAAGGTCATTTATTCACCAATAGAATCTGTAGATACTCAGTGTGCAGTTTTGAAGACTACTGATACATGGGATCAAGATCTTTTTATAACATCTGAGTTATATTTTATCCTTAAATCTGTGTTTGAAATGAGTTCATGTGATGCGGCGGCGACGTGGAAGAGATCGTTGGCACTCCGAAAATACGAACGGGATGAGATAACCACTGTCTCGCGCAGCTCGGTCTCACACCGGACGATCTCTCATCGGGCAATCTCTCGAATCTCACAAAGGAGTTGGAGAGAAGGGAAGCAAGAGGAGAAAAGCTCTCTTACGTGGGTTTCATTCAATCTTTCATTCAATCAATGAGAAAAGTCATATACTAGCCTCCTTTATATAAGGATGGCCAAATTACACTTGAAAAAACATACCCCTAGACAATTCAACTAAGGACATCCATATCCTATGACTATTGACCTAATAAAATAAAATACAACAACTTTTGACTATTGGCCAAAATAAAATAAAATACTTTGACTAGTAGTTTAATAATACAACATCACCACAATACAAATAAAATACACACAAATAAAATACATAATCAGGACACCGAATCTCTGAGCCACAAGCTCGGTGGTGTCGGGGCGGTGCAGCGTTGGCTCCGTGTAAAGGGTCCGGTGTCTCCACCAACCCTCCCGGGGCGGTTGGAACTCGACTCCGTCGAGTAAGGTGGGACACTGCTCTGGTAGTGCTCTAGCAGGTGTGGATCGAGGCGCTAGAGATCTTCTCGACTGATCCAGGAATCATCAGAAGGTGGACGGTCCCGCCAGCGGACAAGGTAGTGCTGGTAAACCCTACTCCGTGTAGCTGTCACCTACTCATCCAGTATCCTCTCGATTTGCTCGCGTGGTGCTCTCAAGGCTGGTGGACGCACAGGGGTGGGCTCACTCTCAATGGGAGGAGAAGGCTGGAAAGGGTCACTAGGAATCGATGTGGGTTCCTTGTAAGTCACTAGGTCTGTCACATTAAAGGTAGAGCTAATCTCATATTCGGGAGGTAAGTCCACAATATATGCATTGGAGCCAATCTTCCGGAGTATTTGGAAGGGACCATCACTACGGGCTTGTAACTTTTTAACGACTCCCGAGGGGAGTCGTTCGGGTCGAACCCGTACCATAACCAAGTCACCTTCTTAAAATTCATGGTGACACCTATGTGAATCAGCCAAACGTTTGTAGGTCTCATTAATGAGGTTTATTTGCTTGCTAATTGACTCATGCATACTTTTGACATGCTGTGCAAACTCTTCGGCTGACTTGAAAATTCTGGACTCGAGAGGAAGGGGAATGAGATCACAGGTTTCCTAGGTTTGTATCCATGCACGACCTCAAATGGACTCGTACCTATGGATCGATTGACAGAGCTATTATATGCAAATTCTACTAGGGGTAAGAGAAGATCCCAATTGGCAGAATGATCCCTTACAAGGCACCTCAAAAGGTTCTCTAAACTCTTATTGACGACCTCTGTTTGTCCATTGATTTGTGGGTGATAGGTAGTGGATAATTTGAACATAGGGCCAACTAGGTGCCAAAGTATCTTCCAAAAATAATTAGTGAACTGGACATTGTGGACGTATAAAATTATACGTCTATATGTCCCACCAAACCCCGCATTAATGTCAAAGTCAAAAGGAGAAGACTCGGGGAGACTGGCCATCCAGAGCTCCGGGAGAATACTACCGTCCGCCAAACCCCACATTTGCACGGGCGCATTAAACGACAGAGAAAGCACAGGATCTCCTCCTGAATTTATACACTGCTATGGACCCACCCTCGGGTCCCTAACCGTGAAGAAATATCCCAAACAATGTACAACTTCAAGTTCCTGAAGCAAAAGCAAAGGCTCCTTTCAAAACGACACTCTTGGTGCCTCCAGCGGCACACCCTCATCGTGCCCTTCAGCGGCACAGCATCAGGTGTCCCAGCGGTACACCCCTATCGTGCCCTTCAACGGCACAGCCCTCAAATGCCCTTAGCGGCACACCCCCCTGAAGTGCCCCAGCGGCACACTAACGGTTGCCCCAGCGGCACGCCCAATTCGTGCCCTCCTGCGGCACACACCAAATACGCCCTCCAGCGGTACAGTCGTTCTGCCTCTTCAGCGGCACATCGACTTGGCCTCTCCAGCGGCACAGCGGCCTAGCCCTCCAGCGGCACAGCGTTGAATCCCCTGAACGGCACGAACCGGCAGAAAACACAACGGTCAGTAGGCAAACCTATTGGCTCACAGCGGGGTCACTTCAACGCCAGCTAGCGACCTGCCTTGGTGTCGCCCACTGGTTGGAGGAGGGAGATCTTCACCCGACGAGGAAGATACCGAAGTCAACCTCAGATGGCAGTGCCATCATGAGGTCGGCCTCGTCAACAGCCCACGTATAAAAGACTTCCACGCAGAGAAAGAAAAAAGAGGAGAGAGCTACATGTGAAGGCACTGGTTCGAAGAGAGCGGCACCGCAGAGAAGAAGAAGAAAAAGGAAGAAGAAGGTAGAAGAGAGTGGGGGATTGAGAGAGAGATAACCACCTGTATAGGGAAGAGAAGGAAGGGGGTGAAGGGCAACATCCTCCCTCGTTCCAACTCTCCCCATTACCATTTTGTTTCGTTCCTTTTTTTCCTCTCTCGCTTCTCGACTGTCTTTTCTCACCCCATGCTCTTCTATTCTGCAATGTGATGTAGCTGGCCCCCGAATCTTGGCCTTTGTCTTTTTGCAGTTCTGATCATGAATAAAATGTCCTTGGGTTCTATCTTTTGTTGCCTCCGTTGTCTTCTCCTCACTGGTAAGCTTTGATTTTGCTTTATTTCTGGGTCTTCCGGTTGAGTTCCCCTTACTGTTAAACTGTGGTATTCTTGGCTCGGCAGTGCGGGGTTGCCTCCCTTCCTGCTTGATAGTCTTTATGGCGTGGGTGTTACCCCACTCCCTCCACTTATGGGTTAGTTAGCACCCACCATCCCTACCTGGCCGTTGGAACTCATCTACTGGTCAGGAGGCCCCTTTGCCCCTCCTTCAGAGACCACATCACACATACATTCAAGCTCCCTGTCATCCTACTACTCAGGCCCCCCAGCGGCACACCCCTCCCATTTGTCCGTCTGGCGGCACAGCCTTCCCTGGATTTGTCCAGCGGCACACCTGCCTTGGCCGCCCAGCGGCACACTCTCCTTGGCTGCTTCAGCGGTACACTCCCCCCTACAGGCCTGTTCAACGGCACACCTCCACTGTTGGTCTGCTTAGCGACACACTCTTAGGCTGCCTCAGCGGCACACCTTGGCCATCACTTCTTCAGTGCATTCATAGTTGGCATCAGTCTACTGGTTTCCCGTTTGACATTTTCTCCGAGCCTTCCGAAGTTTCCCCAAAGGTGGCTGCCTAGTCACACACCTCAGTTGTTGGTTCATGTCACTCTCTGTGGACATGTCCCTTGTATTCCCTTACCATCCGGGTCAAGGGGAGATGCTGCCGAATTTTTGTCAGAAATAACGATAAGTTAAAAGACGAAAAGAAGCAACAAACAGACGAAGTAAGCAACAATAAAACATTCTAATCAACTAAAGGAATTATACAAAGTTCCAGGAATTGGCTGAACAAGACTCAAAGGACTGCATTATCGAACGTGAATTGGGATTCAATTACATGACAAAAAGGTGAAAGTTGACCCTCTGAGGTGTTCCATCAGACCCGCATGGGTAGGGACTCTCTCTCTTGAACTTTGTTCCACCCATCTGAACTCCACCCTATTTTCCTCAACCTTTTGCTCTCAGTATAACCCTTCCAGAAGCTGCCCACGCCCTATCCCACTCCTTGCAGCGGTACACCCTAGCCTCCAGTCCCAGCAGTACACTTTCTGCCTCCAGCGGTACACCCTTCAACCCTTCAGCGACACACGTTCCCCTTCCTTCAGCGGTACACTGCCCGCTACTCCCAAACCTTCCAGCGATGCACTCTTTACTCTCCATCTGACACGCTCATCCCTCAATCCACCTCTCCCAGCAACACACCCACTTCTCAGCCCACCCCGCCTTCCAACGGCACACTCGTTCTTTACACCCTCAACTCCCCAGCGGTACACTCCTCACCCCTCTCAGCGGTACACCCTCAACTCTCCAGTGGTACACTCCATCATCTATCCAATAAATATATAGGTATAATGAAAATTATAATAAAAGGGACAATAAGTAATAATAATAATGATAAGATAAAAGAGGGATGGCTCCAATCAAGCAACGAGCGGAGAGAATATAATAAAAGGGGTAATGCTAATAAATGAACGACAACGATGAATGTCACTCAAGGCAACTCACGAACATAACGACATGGTCTTCGTCTCCCCTTCTTGGATTCCGAATCCGGGAATATTGATGATGCTCTTGTAAGCCGAACTTCACCCTCGGGAGCTCTCTCTCCCGTCATGGTGACCGCTCGGCCTTACCTCGGGCCAATATCTCATCAGGGTCCCCTCCCTCATCGGGATCTGACTTTCCTCCATGTATTAAAATTACCGTCCCTCGGTAGACATTCGCACGGATTCGTCCCACATCACCGTCTTGCTTTCCGTATGAACTTTTATCCAAATATGGAATGGTCCTTTGGTGACTGACATAATCCGAGTATTCATGCCTTCACCTCGGGCTCACTGCATAGCCGACGGCTGTTTCCTTCCTGCATTAATTAGTATTTATTTTAGCCGTGGGGCCCTTATTTCTGACTATTAATCAAGGGTATTTCCCTCTCCGAGAGGATGTAAATGACGTTGTGACCTTTATGGCACAACGGGTCTCAGTCCCGACCCGAACCACACAATCGTCTGATTAGTCAGATCGAGCGCACCATGTGCTTCCATGAAGCCCGAATAGATCGTCACTTTGTGACTGGCAAGCCCACGCACTTAATAAACGAATAAACCGACTCAAAGAACAAACGAATGAGCGTGTCGAAAAGTGCGTCCACAAGTCTGGCACGCCCGGTGGGACTGGATCACCCTTCATCTCTTTGCTAGAATTAAGGGCTCCACTGCCCCCTTCTTGTAATACTAATTCCTCAATTTGCAAATGCAGGTTGCATTCCGAACCTCAAGATGGCCCTCGCTTTCGGCTAGCAGCCCGTCGAAAGCCATGTGCGAAACGGTTACTTGGCCGTCCCTCTCGCCTTCGGAAGCTTCCCTCCTTCAATTGGCTTCCCCAACTTTTTGGGAGTGTCCTTCGCAAACCTGCTGGACGTCGAGGCGACTGACAGGATCGATGGCAACGCCTCCATCCAGGGGGCCACCAAAGCTGCTCCCGGCCGACCAATGGCCGAATTCCCCAAGACTATCCCCATGAAGACGCTGGGCTGCAATGTGCACCATGTGCACCAGAATGCCGGCCCGTCACGCCCAGGCTCGGCTTCCCACCAGAGAAGGCTCCGGAGGAGCCATGCCACTGTGTCACCCCGAGGCCGGGTCTCCAGCACCGGCAAGTCTGCTGTCGTCGGAACTTTTCGGGTGCATCTTTTCGGGCAACGCTCCGAGGTGATCCCGGATCGCATCATACCCACTTTACCAGTGCGCAACTCTTTCCAGCCACTGGGGAAGATGAAGGGCGGTATGACGCCCGCATCTCCAGCCACCGTTCCACAGCACCAATCGGCCCCTAGGCCGACCAAAGGCAAACGGGCATGGGTTCCCAAAGCAGCCCGGGTCACTTCACCAACCCGAACAGGGCCTGGCACCTTCCGCACGGCAAGGGCTCAACAGGCAGACCGGGTCAAGACATCGGCCCCCGTCTACCAACCGGCATTGGTCACACTGGCCCCGCCGGAGAACACCCGCCGTCGACACCACCGACGTCACCATCAGGCTGCCCGTGCGGAGCCTATAGCCCACATGCCCGTTGCTATCAATAGGACGGTGTCACCCGCCTCTCCTCCTGATCAAGACTGGTAAGGAATGGAGCAGGCCATGAGAAATTACTTACGGGGCCCGGGGAGCACTCCCCTGGGTCGTCAGAGACTGCTGGGGGCAGTAGCCTCCGCATTCGAAGAAGAAATCCAACCCGCGCCTAGTGCCGAGTCGAGGAACTGCTCTGAGGAGCGCTGTCAGTCCCCGCTGAGGGAAGAAGTGAGGCCGCGGGGATCGGTCTTTGACAGATTAGTCTTCCCAGACAGGCCGTCGAGAAGAGCGACAGGAAGAGGCAGGGACCTAAGGCTCTATACCTGTAACATGGCAAGAGTATTTGGCCGGTATGGGGCCTTACTGATCGAGCCCGAAGAAATGGCCAAGCTTGTGACAAGGCCAGGACCTCTCACCAGAAGAGGGAAAGCAGCAATCGAGAGGACACAAGCCCACACTAAAGAAACTGACTACGGGGAATCATCAATGGCCCTGGCTGCCAATGTCATTACTGAAGACATGACGGGAGGACCATCCACGTCGTCCGAGGAGACGCCAGTTGAAGAGAGAGGGGGCACCCCCAGCCTCTCCATGAGTGACCCAGCTGTACTACTTATGATGCAGCAATATCAAAGGGAGATCGAGTTGCTAAGGAAGCAGTTAACCGACAGGACTGCTCAGCCCTAGACATCCGGGCAAACCGAAGCATTGCCAGAAACCCCTGGAGGCAACGGTCAGGCCTCAGAAGCTTCTCCACAGGCGACGGTGTCTCCACCGGTCCCCAGCTACACCGGGGGCACACCCCTACACCAGCCACATCATACAACCCCGGCCCCGCCACAGAACTAGCAGTTCCAGGGATCCACCATTGCACCTCAGGCGACAGTGTTGACAACGCCACTGGCGCAACCAGCCCATTTCTACCCGAACCCGGTGGACCCGGTGACGGTGAACAGACTGATGTTGAAGCAGATGATTGACATGAAGCTGGCAGAAAGGAGCGATAGTGATCGCACGCCCTTTGATGTGTATCGGGTACCTTATCCGGCACACTATGCTGCGAGGAGGCTCCCGGCCAGCATCACCAAGCCGCCGAAATTTGAGAAGTTTAATGGGGAAGGGTCTCCTAGGGAGCACATTGACAACTATGTGAATGTTATGGGGGATCTAGTTGCAGATGAGGCCTACCTACCTCAAATTCTTCGGCTCGACACTTACCGGGCTCGCTTTTGAGTGGTATTCGAGCTTGCCCGCCGGGTCTATTGCAGACTGGTCCGACATGCAGAAGAAATTCAAAGAAAGGTTCTATATAGCTGAGCGGGAGGTAACCGTGGCAGAACTCTACGCCACGAGACAAAGAAATGATGAGTCGGCTCTCGACTACATAAAGAGGTGGAGAAATCTCAGTATGAGATGTAGACGTCCCCCGCATCTGGAGGATGCAGTGCAAATTTGTAAACAGAACCTGAAGAAGGAAATCCTTGAAAGGATGATCGGCGCTGAGGTGCGGTCATTTGACCATCTAAACAACATAGTAGCAGAGATCGAGGCGTTCCTTGCTCGATACTCCTCTACCCCAGTCACCTCAAGCCAGAGGGTCAGGCAGGCCGAAAAGAGACCGATACCGCCAGAAGTCCACACATTGGACTTCGAAGTTTTTGAGAAATAGACAGAGAAAGCCAAGGAGACGGCCAATCCTCCTCCAGTCAGGTCTACTGAACGGCAGGAAGGTCCTTCCCTGCGGGAGAAGATGAGGAATAAGTTATATTCTTTTCCTCGAGAAAAGTCCCGGATCTTGTTTGAATGGGCCACCAGATACAACAAAATCACGCTGTCAGAGCTGAAGAGGCCCGGTGACATAAAGAAGAAGGACGATCCTCGTTTCTACCCGTACCATCAGATGTTGGGGCACACTATCGAGGAATGTTACATCTTCAAGGATGTCATTGAATCTTTGATCAGGAAGGGAGAACTGGATATGGGGGAGCACAAGGTAGACCCTCCGCAGCCGCACGAGATGGCAAGCCTCGGTACTAGTGTCAACATGGTGTCCCTATACCAGTAGCTACCTGAAGAATGGGCGGAGGCCAGCACAAAGGCCACTTATGAAGCTTTCGTTATGGCGCCGGCTCAAGACCAAGGAGGCTAGTAGACTGCGCCGATGAGGAATAGAAGGAGGCAAGCTCCCCGGCCCACACCGGAGGTTCACATAAGGGGTGTCACACCCCGACCAGCACCACCACCAGTGACGCCTGTTTGGCATGACACAGCCCCCCGGTTGGTCATGAGACGCCCCACTCACAACAAGAAAAAGCACGTCCTGATGCGGGTGCACAAGGAAACCAGTCCTGCAGTGGAAAGACTCCAGGCCATTATTGATGGGCTCGAAGATTATGAACAGCCCAAAATCTAGCATGTGGAGCTGAAGGAGTATGTCCCATGGGAGGAGTTCGAGTCACTTGAACTAGCTCCGGGGGTAGACGCCGAGGCGAAGGAGGAGCCTCTCTTGTGGGGTGAACCTCCCCAAGACCAGTTGCCAGCCATTGAAGAAAAGAAGGAAAAGAAGCAGAGAAGGCCTAGGAACAAGAAGAAGAGCGGCGTCGTTCTTTCTTGCAACACTCTCTCAGCATTATTTGACACTGCCCTCTCCCTGGGGGAAGAAGGGCAAGAGTCTGCCGTTGAGCCGTCAGAAGTGAATCAGGCCGAAGCATCCACCTCCCAGCACGCCACCTGGTCGGGAAGGAAGTGGGGACGCCCTCCTCAGGCCAACCATAACATCCTGCTCAGGGGAGAACAGCCGTATCATATCCCTGAACATAGGGTCCAAGGCATGGAGATTCCCCCTCCCTCGAGTCTCTACCCCGGAGAGCCGGTAGGCCAGAGTATCCCTTCATTTATTGAGTTTCTTACGACTCAAGGGGGAAGGCAGTCATGCCCCCGTGAGTCTCAGCAGATCAAGGAAGCAAATAGCCTCCCGGCTCCACTGGTAGTAATTCCTTCTCGGTTAAGGGAAGAACCTGACAACATCCCGAACCTTGTCGAGTTCATGCAAGAGAGGGAAGTGACCCAACAGGCACCGCGAGCTCAAGTGATACCCGACCCGGTGGAGGAAGCACCCGCTGAGCCGGCTCCCCAGACCCAGACTGGGGGCAGGCGCAGTAGAGCCGAAGAGATGAAGTTGCTCGAGGTCCGAGCTAGCAATAGAATAGTCAAGCACATGAAGAAGATCCCAGCCAGGTTCACCGTCTGGGAGATCCTTGTTAGTGTTGGTGTGCTACAGGCCAATTTCGGGTCGGGTAGGCCCAATAGTTGTACGATCTTGTTCATTAATAAAGTGGTGTTTGAGCGTAAATATGCGATTGTGTTACTTTACGTTGTCCCTAGGATATGTGATTGTAAAGTCAGCTCGAGATGAGATCTCGAACATGAGATTGACTTTACATGTACATATACCTTAAACTGTTCCTGGTTGGAGGGTAATCACTCGGGGACTTTAATTACCTATTAAACCAGTACACATGATGTGTCAGTGACCAGTCTCATGGTCATTGGTGCGGGACACCAACACATATGTGTAGGTGTAAGTCCTTGGAGGATGTGCACTGAACTGATCCGCTATTGGATCTTCAGATGGTTGATTATACCTTATGTCAACTGAAGATCCAACGGTCACAGTAGCATCGTTGGTCATTTGACCTGAGACATTGATCGGATCTTATACGAGAACTGGAATGGTTTAATTACTTAGCTAAGTGACTTTAACCATAAGTCATGAGTTGCCGAGTCATTAACCACTCCAGGATACGTGTGAAGATCATCAATGGTCAAGAAGAGATCGCTCACTGTCGGGTATATATCAGACAGTTGATGGGTCATGACATTGACGCTCCGTTAAATCCCTGTCCAGGGTCGTATGAGTTCGTTTAGGACGGACGTCATACACTTTAAGGAGGTCATAGTCAAATGGCACGATCATGGGGTTTGACAGAAACCGTACCCTCGATCGTACCAGACTCATAGAATGAGCGATGGATTATATCAATGCGGTAACTGTGGACTTACAGGTACCAGACAGGCTGGTTTAAACCCGGCGTCCTCTAGGATCACGCGGATTTGCTTGACCCAACGTGATCGAAAGGTTCGGAATAAATTAAACTATTATTCGGCTCTTGTAGAAGCGAAGAATATGTTTAATTTACTTCTAATTGGGAATTAGAAGTTAATGGGCCTTAAACTAGAGTGACTATGGGCCTAGAGGATCACACACAATGGATTCTTGGGTGACGGATTATTGTTATACAAGTGTATGTATTAATTCCTTTTAATTCCTTTTGGAAAGGAGTGTAAATGGAGCTTAATACATATGTATAATAATAGATAGGACATATATACAGTTTCGATCTTTTGGAATCCTTTTCTAAAAAACCTAAACTCTATATATAGATCCTACGTGAAGCTCATTCGACCTTCTTCTTTCCTTCCCTTAAGCTAACCAAGCATTAAGCTTAAGGGAGAGGATTAGTCTCCCCCCTTTCTCCCTCTTGCTCTCTCTCTCTCTAGAAGGTGATAGAGTCGGGGATAGTCGTGCCGGGGAGGTACCGTCGCTGCGCAAGGGTCCGTGTGGATCGTCTCTAGAGGCCGTACTGTTGTGCGGCTCGGTTTCTCTGCATTGGGCTTAGCGGACAGCGTCGTTCCGCGCAAGGTGAAACACGCAACCCGTAATTAGGGTCTTAGAAACACCGATTAGAGCATAGATTAAACTTTCCATAACACCGGGATCGGGCAAATGAAATTTTTGTTATCCGCTGCGTCGCCCGTAGGTGCTGTGCGAAACCTTACAGTGGTATCAGAGCCAGATTTGCACTCTGATCGGTATTTTAGCGCCGTTTAGAACCATACTTTAGGGGCAATCTAAATCTTCAATTATTATTTGGAGACAGGAGTGCTGGGCATCCAAACAGCAAATTTTTTTATAAAAAAAAAAAAAAATTGGAGGCCGGGAGTGGGTGCACTGCGCCCTGGGCGCAGAGCGCCCGCCGCGTGCGCCGCCCACGCGGCGCACGCGACACCCGCGACACCCGCGGGTCAGCGCCTGCCACGCGGCGCGCGCCGCAAGCGGCGCCCCCAACGCCGGCGCCCGCCACGCGGGCGCCCGCGTGCGGGCGCGGGCGTGGGCGCGACCGCCCACGCGTCCCGCGTGGGCGGCCGCGCCCATGCCTGGCCGCCGTTTTTTTTATTTATAAAAAAAATTGCTTTTTATTTAAGTTTAATTTATTGTGTGTTTAAATAATATATATATTAGATATATATATCAAAATGCACAGTAAATTAAATCGAATTTTATCTAGCAGGTTTATTGTGTTATCTCGATGGTAAATGTCAGATGTTAATTTTTATTTAACCGTGTTGAATTTTTCGAGGTGAGATAATTACTATTTACCTTGAGATAAAATGGTAATAATTGAAGTTACTTCAGTAAAATTTAAATTTTTGAATTTTTAATTATTAGATAATTATAAAATTCAAATTTTAAATTTTATTAAAGTTAAATGTGGAAAATTCAATTATTTAAATTTTAATTATTAGATAATTGTTAAATTCAAATTTTAAATTTTAAAAAATTACTAATTGAGGATAATTGTATTATTTTAAATTTATTTTTAAACAAAATTATTGGATAATTAGTTTAAATTTAAATTTAAATTATTGACATGTTTAAATTTTGAATTTAAATTTGATTATTGGATAATTAAATTTAAATTTAAATTTAATTAATTATCTTAATTAGATGCCCCTGTAGAACATGATGGTTCTTTACGTGTTTTATTTTATTTACCTTGTATTGGCCTTCTTGTGTGTTTAATTTTAATTAATCATGCTTTGATTTTTAAAATTAAACAAAGCTAGCCTATTTTTGTTTGCACATCCCATTTTTAAATTCAAAAGTAAGGATTATTTTCAGAAAATAATCCTTGATTGATTTTATTTGAATGGGTTGGCAAGTGATCATGGACTTGGATTAATGTAATTAATTGGGGTCTGCGGACCTCCTTTCTCTCTCTGTTAAAATTCCAATGTACTTCTATCTTCCTCCGTTGTTGTACTCGCCCTAAGGGCTGCTGGAATTTGAGTCACATGTAATTTAATTTTTTCGACCTGCGTGCCGTGTAAAAGTTGTAATTGATGCGGCGTCGGAGTTTGAAAGCGCGGAGCACACCCGACGAGGACGATCCAGCTGCTTCGGAAGCGGGCCGGATGTCTTAGTTACATTAGGGTTAAAGTCCATGATCACTTGCGTTTAATTTTGCATTGGATGTATTTACTTTGTGCAAACTACTAGGTACGGTAAATATATTGGATATATTTATATTACCACCTAGGGTGAGATCAAGATAAAATTAAATTCCCTCACTATTAAATTTTAGATCTGGTAAGCGTGGCTCTAGGAGTCGCCGTGGCCCTCCATCATTATGGAGTGAATGAACGTCTTCATTTCATAGATTTGTTGTGCTTTCCACAAGGTCCATGAGTTTGGGGGCGGGATTAAACTCCAAGGCTCGGCCTCAATGGGGTAAGGAATTGAACTCGGCTTTGTTGTGCTTTCCACAAGGGTCGGGTCATGAACTCATTGCTATGTTGTCATGATGGTTAGTTCTAACCGAGAATATCTTTTGTTGTGCTTTACACAAGGGGATGATTTCTCGGAGGCCGAATATCGGATATTGCATTAGATGCAAGTGCTTGTTGACTGCCCTTGAGATGATGTATGGTTTGTTGTGCTTTCCATAAGGTCGTACATCAGCCTCGTTGGGATTCTGACCCACTAGGTTGATCTCGCTGATCTCCCGTTCTATATACTGAGGGTTATATAGTTCGATCGAAAAATAGTGGGACTAACTAAGATAGAAAACCACATCTAAGTTAGAATTTGAACTCATGCTAAGTTGTCTTTTATTTCTTATCCAGATTATAATGTCGTCGTCCAACCCCCTCCGCGGCATCTTGGATGCAAATAGATTAACTGGACCGAACTACTCGGATTGGCTGCGTAATCTGCGCAATCCTTACCGCCGAAAAGATTGCATACGTGTTGGACACGGTTCATTCTGAGCCAGCTCCTGATGCCGACGAGGGCGAGTTACTGGCTTATGCCAAGTGGTCTGAGGACTCCTCCCTTACCCAATGTTACATGTTGGCCTCTATGGCTCCCGAGCTACAGTGGCAATTTGAAAAGACTAATTGTAGAAGTATACTTCTCAATCTACGCCAGCTCTTCGAGGAGCAGGGTAGGATTGAGAGGTATGACATCTCCAAAAGGCTTTTCAGGACACGGATGTCTGAGGGTTCTTCAGTACAGACTCATGTACTGAAAATGATGGAGCGGATAGAGAGACTCAATGCATTGGGGTTCAAGTTGGATTTTGAACTGTGCATTGATCTTATACTCCAGTCATTGTCTGATTCCTTTTCTTCCTTCATCATGAACTTTAACATGAACAGGATTGAAGCAACTCTCCCAGAGCTGCTCAATATGTTAAAGAGTGCTGAAGGAACTATGCAGAAAGATAAACCATCTTCGTCTGTAATGATTGTTGACCGGGCCAACAAGAAAAGGAAGGCCTCTCAAATATCCACCACGAGTAACAAAGGGAAGGAAAAGAAAAAGGCCACGGGTAAGCAACTCGTCAAAGTTGACAAAGGGAAGGGCAAGAAGAATGAAAAGGAAGACAACTGTTTTCGATGCGGGGAAACTGGGCATTGGAAAAGGAATTGCAAGGTAATTCTAAATGAAGGTATTTTTGTCATAGACCTTAATTTGTCATATATGGAATCCACATCATGGGTATTGGATACTGGATGTGCATCTCATATCTGCAATTCTGTGCATGTGCTGGCAAATAGAAGGCGATTGGGCAAAAAGGAGATTGAACTGAGGATGGGAAATGGAGCTTTAGTTTTTGCCAAAGCTGTCGGGACTGCACGCCTCAGTGTACCTTCAGGAGTCATTCTGGAGCTGAATGACTGTTATTATGTTCCTAATATTATTAAGAACATTATTTCAATATCTGGCTTGTATAACATTGGATATACATTAGATTTTAATAGCACTGGATGCTCTATAATGAATAATGGTTTGATTATAGCAATGGTTCATTAGTCAATGGTCTTTATGTATTAGATACACGTTCTAATGTTATGCAAATTTCTAATGCTGATGAAGTGAATTCTGCATATCTATGGCATTGCAGACTTGGTCATGTAGGTGAGAAAAGAGTCTCTCACTTACACTCAAATGGGTATTTGAATTTGTTCGAATACAAACCATTTGATACATGTGAGTCGTGTCTCATGGGGAAAATGACTAAGGCTCCCTTTGGTGGACATGGTGAGAGGGCTGTTGACCTTCTCGAGCTCATATACTCGGATGTGTGTGGACCCATGTCCATAGAAGCAAAAGGAGGTTATCTCTATTTCATTTCTTTTATTGATGACTTCTCTAGATATGGCTATGTGTATTTAATGAGACATAAGTCACAAGCCTTTGAGAAGTTTAAGGAATATAAGAACGAAGTAGAGAAACAGACTGGTAAAAGTATTAAGACTCTTCGATCGGATCGAGGAGGTGAATACTTAAGCCATGAATTCACTTCTTATCTTAAAGATCATGGAATAGTTTCTCAGTGGACTCCACCGTATACACCACAGCACTATGGTGTATCCGAAAGGAGAAACATGACCTTGTTAGACATGGTCTGATCCATGATGTCTATGTCAGGACTACCCTTGTCTCTCTGGGACTATGCATTAGAGACTGCAGCTTATTTATTGAATATGATCTCAAGTAAATCAGTTCCTTCTATACCATATGAGATATGGAAGGGCAGGAAATCAAATTTTAATCACATTAAAATTTGGGGGTGTCCTGCCCATGTAAAGAAGAACGAGAGTGATAAGCTTGAGTCGAGAACCGATAAGTGTAGGCTTGTGGGATATCCAAATGAGACGTTTGGATATTATTTCTATCACCCTTCTGAGCAAAGGGTCTTAGTGGCCAAGAGAGCTGTATTTCTGGAAAGAGAATATCTACTCCAGAAAAATAGTGGGAGCCAGATAGAATTGGACGAGGTCCAAGAACCACAACCCATAGACACAAACTCATTAGATGAGACGGTATCGGTTGATCCTATTCAAATTGAGACACTGACACTACGGAGATCTGGTAGATTACCGAGAGAACCTGAGAGATATGTTGGACATGTCTCAGAGGGGTCCTCTAGGGTATGTATCGATGAGGGTGATGATCCTCAGTCGTACCAGGAGGCGATCCGTAGTGTAGACTCCGAGAAATGGCAAGAGGCAATGGATTCAGAGATCCAGTCCATGTACACCAACAAAATTTGGAACTTAGTTGATGTACCCGAATGGAAGGTCTCTATCGGCTGTAAATGAATTTTCAAAAGGAAAATCGGTGCAGATGGATAGGTTGACACATACAAGGCTAGACTAGTGGCGAAAGGATATCGTCAAAGGCAAGGCATTGACTATGACGAGACGTTTTCACCGGTAGCCATGGTTAAGTCAATCAGAATCCTCCTTGCCATTGCTGCATACCTGGATTATGAGATCTGGCAAATGGATGTTAAGACAGCTTTTCTTAATGGAAACCTGTCAGAAGAGGTGTACATGGTACAGCCTGAAGGATTCACTTCCAAGCTACATCCTAATAAGGTATGTAAACTTCAAAGGTCCATTTATGGATTAAAGTAGGCATCTAGAAGCTGGAACTTAGATTTGACGAGGCTGTCAAATCTTTCAACTTCATTCGGAATGAAGATGAACCCTGTGTTTACAAGAAGGTCAGTGGGAGCTCTGTGACCTTCTTGGTTCTTTATGTTGATGACATCTTACTCATTGGGAATGATGTAGAGATGTTGACATCAACTAAGTCTTGGTTGTCCAAGACCTTCTCCATGAAGGATTTGGGAGAAGCATCGTATATGCTGGGCATAAGGATCTATCGAGATAGAGTTAAAAGGATGCTATGATTATCCCAATCCATGTACATAGATACTATCCTCAAAAGTTTTAGGATGAAAAATTCCAAGAGAGGTCTCATTCCCATGAGACATGGAATTTGATTATCCAAGGGGATGAGTCCTAAAACTTCTGAGGAGGTGGCACACATGAATAAGGTACCCTATGCTTCGGCGATAGGGTCAATCATGTATGCAATGCTATGTACACGGCCTGATGTTGCCAATGCTTTAAGCATTGTCAGTAGATATCAGACAAATCCAAGCGAAGAGCACTGGAAGGCAGTAAAGGGCATCCTTAAGTACCTGCGAATGGCTAAGGATCTTTTTCTGCTTTATGGAGGAGAGGACCTACAGCTTAGAGCTTACACAGATTCTAGTTTCCTGTCAGATCCAGATGACTGCAAATCCATGTCTGAATTTGTATTCATGTTGAATGGAGGGGCAGTCAGTTGGAGAAGCCGTCTGGATGAAGAAATTCATCTTGGAACTTGGCGTAGTTCCCGAGATAACAACTCACATCCCATTATTTTGTGATAATAATGGGGCCATCGCCCAGGTGAAGTAACCGAGATCTCACCAAAGGTCAAAGCATATTCTCAGGCGCTTTCACCTTATTCGGGAGATTGTTGATCGTGGAGATGTGACGGTAGAGCGTGTACCGTCAGAAGATAACATAGCAGATCCACTGATTAAGCCATTGACACAGACTGTATTTGAGCGTCATCGGGATAAGATGGGCCTCAAAGTTGTGGGCAATTGGCTGTAGTTCAACTGGGAGATTGTTAGTGTTGGTGTGCTACAGGTCAATTTCGGGTCGGGTAAGTCCAATAGTTGTACGATCTTGTTCATTAATAAAATGGTATTTAAGCGTAAATATGCGATTGTGTTACTTTACGTTGTCCCTAGGATATGTGGTTGTAAAGTCAGTTCAAGATGGGTCTCGAACATGAGATTGACTTTACATGTACACATATCTTAAACTGTTCCTGGTTGGAGGGTAATCACTCGGGGACTTTGATTACCTATTAAACCAGTACAAATGATGTGTCAGTGACCAGTCTCATGGTCATTGGTGCGGGACACCAACACATATGTGTAGGTGTATGTCCTTGGAGGATGTACACTGAACTGATCCGCTATTGGATCTTCAGATGGTTGATTATACCTTATGTCAACTGAAGATCCAACGGTCACAGTAGTATCGTTGGTCCTTTGACCTGAGACATTGATCGGATCTTATACGAGGACTGGAATGGTTTAATTACTTAGCTAAGTGACTTTAACCATAAGTCATGAGTTTCCGAGTCATTAACCACTCCAGGATACGTGTGAAGATCATCAATGGTCAAGAAGGGATCGCTCACTGTCGGGTATATATCAGACAGTTAATGGGTCATGACATTGACGCTCCGTTAAATCCCTGGCCAGGGTCGTATGAGTTCGTTTAGGACGGACATCATACACTTTAAGGAGGTCATAGTCAAATGACACGATCATGGGGTTTGACAGAAACCGTACCCTCGATCGTACCAGACTCATAGAATGAGCGAGGGATTATATCGATGCGGTAACTATGGACTTACAGGTACCAGACAGGCTGGTTTAAACCCGACGTCCTCTAGGATCACGCGGATTTTCTTGACCCAACGTGATCGAAAGGTTCGGAATAAATTAAACTATTATTCGGCTCTTGTAGAAGCGAAGAATATGTTTAATTTACTTCTAATTGGAATTAGAAGTTAATGGGCCTTAAATTAGAGTGACTGTGGGCCTAGAGGATCACACACAATGGATTCTTGGGTGACGGATTATTGTTATACAAGTGTATGTATTAATTCCTTTTAATTCCTTTTGGAAAGGAGTGTAAATGGAGCTTAATACATATGTATAATAATAGATAGGACATATATACAGTTTCGATCTTTTAGAATCCTTTTCTAAAAATCTAAACTCTATATACAGATCCTACGTGAAGCTCATTCGACCTTCTTCTTTCCTTCCCTTAAGCTAACCAAGCATTAAGCTTAAGGGAAAGGATTAGTCTCCCCCCTTTCTCCCTCTTGCTTTCTCTCTCTCTAGAAGGTGATAGAGTCGGGGATAGTCATGCCGGGGAGGTACCGTCGCTACGCAAGGGTCCGTGTGGATCGTCTCTAGAGGCCGTACTATTGTGCGGCTCGGTTTCTCTGCATCGGGCTTAGCGGACAGCGTCGTTCCGCGTAAGGTGAAACACGCAACCCGTAATTAGGGTCTTAGAAACACCGATTAGAGCATAGATTAAGCTTTCTATAACACCGGGATCGGACAAATGAAATTTTTGTTATCCGCTGCGTCGTTCGTAGGTGCTGTGTGAAACCTTACAATCCTGTCCCTAGATGAGGAGTGATGCGCTCGACACCCGTCGTTTAAAAATGTCGTGCCACATAAATTTTAAAATTTATACAACCACACTCACTCACTTAGATGATTTTGAAAATACGAGTAAAGTGGTAAATACGGGTCGATCCCACGGGGAAGGAATATTTTCAATTAAGCATGAGTTAGAAAATACCCGTATGTTTTAGAAAACCAATTGTTTGTATCTTTTGAGTGCGATTAAAATGACATGGAATTAAATTACAACTTTGAAAATTTTAATTAAAGAATATGAGATGGGTGAAGAAGAGAAATTAGAATAGGTGAAAAGATGAGAGTTTCAAAACTTGGCATAGATGAATTTTGATTTCTTTGAAAGTGAAAGAATGCAATTGAAATGAAATTACAATTCTAAATAACAAGAGATAAGTTAAGGAAATTTAGCCAATTTGATGAAGAACGCCGTCGTTTCCACGTTGAGCCTTTGATGAAGATCGCTCCGCCTTGGAAGTCGACGCCGTGAGATGATTGAAGAATGACTACCGCTTTGGGTGTGTGTGAAGAAACCGTGAAGAGAAGGTTTGGATAGAAATCGAAACAAACACAATTTGAAAATACAACAGAATTCTATTGAAATAGAGGGTTGGAAGAAATGGAATAACTTAAAATCTAGAAGGAATTAGAAAAGGTGGACTAAATGAAAGTTGTAGAGAATGCAAATATGAAGAACTTTGATGAAGAACACAGAAATAGAAAACGAAAGGAAGACAGTGAAAAACTTGAAAATTCAAGACCTATTAGTTCGGATGAACAGTAACATGGTAAAAATCAGAACAGTGAAAAATTAATTATAACACAAAAATTAAGCAGAATTTGAAGATGTTGTAGAAGAACAAAACTTAGATATACAAGTTAGAAACAACTGTTATGAAGAACTCAGAGTAAAATTATAATTTTAAAGACTTCAAAATGAAGAAATGACAGGAGGTATCAACTCGGATGAACAGTAATAACTTAGAACAGCACTTAAGAAAATTAGAAATAACTTTCAATTTAGAAGGAATTGGAAGAAATGACAGAAAGAGAAGTTGAAGAATCCTCAAAGATGAACAACTTTCATGAAGATAAGAAATTGAAATAAGGATCACACAAGCTTGTAAATTGATTATGAAAAGTCAAAAATGACTAAGAGTACAATGAAAATATTCAATACAAACTTAACACAAACTTCAAAACTTAAACACAAAGCTCTCAAAATCTTCTCCTACCAAAACCACAAAGGAAGAACTTCAAGAACACTTACAAATCTTAGCAATCCATAGCTTCCTACTCCTAGCTAACCTCTCCTAACTAATCTTCTAACAACCCCCATTACAATTAAAGCCCCCCCCTTTTATAGGGTGTTCAAACAACAACTCTATTCCATATGAACACTTTACCAATGTGGACAACCAATTGCTACATTTGTTGACTCCAAATTATGTGCCAACATGTGTTGCACACTTGACTATTTTTTTTGATTTTTCTGTAATTTTTTTATTTTTTTCTAGCCCTTTTTCCTTCTCTTTCTCTCTCCTCCAGCCGCGTGCGCCGCCCGTGCGCCGGCCGCCGCTCCTCTCCCTCATTCTCCGCGTGCGCCGCCCGCGTCAACGCGGTGTGCCGCCCACGCTTCTGCCGCGATTAGCCGCCCGTGTGCCCTGCTCGTGGGCACACTGCACCTGCCGCCTTCTTGTCTACCGCGTGGGCACATTGCACTGCCTTTCTGCACATACACACATATATTAATTGTAATATATATATATTGCTATAAGAAAAATCCTAAAAAATATCTAATGACTGTTATTATTATTATTATTATTTTATTTTTGATCAAGTCCAAAAGTATTATTATTTTTTATTTTCATAATATATATATATATATATATATATATGTATATATTATGTATATAGCTTATTAAGGCCTTAAAAAATATCAAATAAATTTATTTTATTTATTTTTTTTCTTTTATTATTTTTTATTCTTATTGAACAAATCCTTGGAGTTTTTGGCCCATTTCAACGTACATTATATTTTCTTATTTTTATTATTTTGAATGCTTGTTAAATAAGGAAATATCTTTATTAAAATCATTTAATTATAAAAAATTAATTATTTTACTATAAATTAAAAGTAAGTGTGATAAGTGCATATTTATTATTATTAAAGCTCATAAATAATATAAATAACATGAATTAAGATGGGAAAATACACATTTATCACACCCCCAACTTACTCATTGCTAGTCCCTCAGCAATGTAAATAATCTCAAAATATAAGGACTAACAAGAGTTTACAAAGTTCATGCCTCATTTTCAGATCATCGTTCATAGAATCTACTAAAGATTAGGAATCTGAAATCATTATCTCATACTAGCCTTGTGTAGGAAATTTAGGTACATGATCAAGAATTCTAATCAAAATTCAGTAGCACTTGTGCATGTGAAATGCTAAGTCTACAGTGAAGATAATTGCGTCCCCCATTTACTATTACAAGTAAATGTCCTTCAATTCTGCACTTCTTAATCTGGGCATTCAGCATACTAGCTTTTTTGTCTGCCTCAGTGCTATGTCCCGGTTGGGATATATATATATATATATATATATATATATATATTTCTTTTCGTTTTTTTCCTTACACACATGATGCTGCACTACCCTTCACTGTTTTACGCAAATCTCAACACGTCTTAAGTGAAGTAGGCCCAGTTACACAGATCAAGGTTCCATTTTCCTTTTGACGCGAACCTCAACACGTCTTAGGTGAAGTAGGCCCGGTTACTCAGAATCAGAGCATTTTTCATGGTGTTTATTTTTTTTCTCAATTTTTTCAATTATGCTTTTGCACTAATTTTGATAGATAACTTGGCAGAAATTTAAAGATCTCTTCTTTAAGAAGTGCTGAATATCAGACAACATACACAAAATAACAGAAGGCTTGTCCCCTACTTGTTTCATTAGCGTGCAACGTGATTGTATTTTTCTAAAGTGCACATGAACTTTAAAGAGATTCTTAAATCAGTTTTTTACGGCTGAATTAGATAAAGGTGTCCATCATAATTTTCGCTAGTCTTTTCTATTCCAGAATTACTTTTCATGAGACATGAATCAAGAAACTCTAACTGGGGATGTACTGTAAGGTTTTTCAAAAAAAATTGGGGTGAAAAAATGGGGGTAAAAAAAATTTGGAATTTAGAGGTTGTATATATAAATGCAGAATGTGTAACATGATTTCCTGTCCCCCAACTTAAATGACATTGTCCTCAATGGCATAAACAATAGAGAATACTAGAACAATGTAGATGAGAAGCGTATGAAGGAACGGGACAACCTGATAGAGGTGGGCTTCAAACACTCTGGCTTGTGAGGGAAAGGTGGTTCTTGACGTGTGACGGCTTGGCGTAGCTGAGCAATAGAGTAAGCAATCTCCTCTCTCCCCCCAACTGATCGGTTATTCATACCTGCAAAATAAAAACACACGAAAAACCTGGGTGGCCTCCCAAGAAGCGCTAAGTTTTATGTTGTAATATCCCGGACCTTTCGGATCCTTCTTCGTGGGTCCCGGATCTGGTTTTCGGAGTGTCCGGCTCCGTTGTGTCCGAAATTTCGTTTCGGACATCTTTCGTGTTCGGATCGACGCGATCCGGAGTCGTTTCGGAGGCCCGGAGGCGTTCCGCGACTTTTTCGCGCGTGTTTCCCGATTTCCGGCGCGGGTTTCGGCTTTTCCTTCGGACGCTCGCTGCGGGTTAACTGGGCCGTTCACCCGGGCACGAGTGGTACCGTTGCGATCGGTGCGTTCCGAGGATTCCAGAAATGTATTTTTCTATTTTTCGGTATTTTTCCGAAAATTTGGATTTTCTATAAAGCCCTAATTCTTTTTCTTTTTCTTTTCTCCTTTCTCTTTCTTCTTCTTCCTCTTCCTCCGTTTCTTCCCACCGTGAGCCCCCCACTCTCTCCCTCTCTCCCATTCGGACGCGGCGAACCCCTCTCCGGCTACGGACGGCGGCGGGGCGACGGCGCGGACGTTGGGCGACGATGAGGCGATCTCGTGGGCGTGCGGCGAGCGTGGGAAGCGTGGGGAGTTCGTGAAGCTTCGAGCATTCTTCGTGATTCGTGATCGATCCGGCGGAGCATTCGCTCCATCGAGGTAGGGTGACGTTCCTTAGTCTCATGCCGTTCTTTTCCGTGATTTATAGGCCGCGGGGAGGCCGAGAGGGGATCATTTGAGAGTTTTTGGGTTTTTCCATGATTTGGGGAGAGCTCGCCCGATCTATGGATTCAATGCATGGATTCGTGTTTTGAGGGCCTAGAATCATGCTAGGGGTCCCCAGGGGTCTTCCCCTTTATTTTCCCCCTCTCCTATGGAGGTATGGGGGCGTGGTTAGAATTTTTGGGCGTTCTTACCGTTTTCGGCCGCGGACTGAGAACGCGCTATACTCCAGTAGCGCGTTCTTGGAGGTCGCGCTGCCCCGACCGAGCGCGTTCATCGGAGAAGATGAACAGGTGGCGGTTCCTGTCGCGCTATGGGGTCATAGCGCGATCATCCTTGTCGCGCTAGGAGGACCTAGTGCGATGGTCCCTGTCGCGCTAGGGTTCCCTAGCGCGATGGTTCCTGTCGCGCTTGGGAGACCTAGCGCGATCTTCGCTGTTGCGCTAGGGTACCCTAGCGCGTCTTCCGTGTCGCGCTAGGTATCCCTAGCGCGATCTTGCCTGTTGTTGGGTGTTCTCCTTGGGCCGTGTGTGCGTCCCGGGCACCCCGTGGAGTTCCGTGACCGTGTCTTTGGTGTCCGGAAGTCCCGTTTGCCTCGGTTAGGCGTTTGACCGTGGGCAATGCGTCTGTTTCTTTTCCGACCGTGGTCACCGTGCGACGGGGCTGGTGCGTGGGGTGATTCCCACACGTTGTCGGACTCGGACGTCGTTTTCCGTTGACTCGAGAGTCTACTCCTTCAGTGACCCTCCACTAGTCGTAGCCTACTAGTACGCGGGTGCTAGTCGCACCAGGGAGTGGTGTACGGGCCGACCTTTCGAGACGGTTTGTGGACCGGTTACCGTTGGGCCCCACGTCTTGCAGCCAGAGTCCGGCTGAGGGGAAAACCGGTCAGAGGGCCAGACCTGGGACGCGTGGTCTGTGTGTGCACACGTGGTTGGGGGCGGTTGGACCCACGTCGACGGGCGTGACCCCAGCTAGTCACTTGTTTGTGGTTACTTGTACGGTGTTCGCGCCTCGGGTAGGACCTACCACGTCAGGCGGTTCACCTGCGGTACGGTGTAAGACGTCAGGGGACGCTACCGGCTGTGCTTCTAGTGGGTGGTACTCCTGTCGAGTACGGAGTGTCAGACTGTCAGTCGTGTGTTTCCGACCTTCGGGTTTTGACGGTTCGACCGTTGAGTTTCGGTCTTCTCGTACCGTGGCACGTGTGTCGGTTTGCGTGCCGTAGGGTCTAGTTCTGTAGAGTACAGGGCTTTCCTTTCCGAGGTACTTTCCTACCGCTAGAGTAGTGGTTTCTCGTTTTTCGAGGTAGGGTTCGAGTGATCCCTACTGAGTCTTGTTCTGAGACTCATTCCCTGCGTGTTTTCACCGTGTTTCAGGTGAGGCGCCACCTTCGGGGAGCGCGTCAGGAGCGCAGCGTGGTGCGGGTGCCCAGAGGTAGTGCCAGAGGTCAGAGCCGGGGGATGCCCCGTGTAGCTGTACTTTTCTTTCTTGTCACTGTACTAGTCGTGGACTACTGTTGCTGTTGTTGTTATTTTATTGTGGACCATGTAAAATGTTAATTTATTTCCTGCTTAATATTATAACTGTTTAATTTCTGTAATTATTTGTGATACTTGTGTAGTTTCCACACCATCCTTTTAACCCTTCCGAGTCTTCGGACTCGTGGGTGGCGGTACGAGTCTCGGGTTATCGGGCCTTCCCGGTAATCGGATTCTCGGGTCGTTACAGCTGGTATCAGAGCGCGGTTGTGGAATTACATGAGAATCATAGGTAATTGTAGTGGTCCACTAGTCCACAGCGATGATGTACAGATGACGCTGGCATTGGGCACCGTGTGTTTATTTTGACATTGCCGTTTCCGTGTTTTCTGTCTTGTGCTTCAGGAGCGAATATGGCGCCGAGGAGGAGTTCTCGCTCTCAGCAGGGGCAGTCGGCTGGAGGTCAGGAGATCCAGCAGGGGGTCCAGAGGGACCAGGAGGAGCATAGCAGAGTTCCGGGAGCTACCGAGGCCGCGGATGCTGCGAGGGCTCCGGGGGCCGAGGATTTCTTCCGTGGCATGTACCATCTCATGTCTCAGCAGTTTGGCGGAGAGGCTGTTGAGGGCTCGTTTGCTAGGGGTGGGCCAGGCCGAGCAGTGAGGGACTTCATGCAGTTCCATCCACCTTACTTTAGCGGCCAGGCAGACCCTGATGCGGCTCGTGATTGGCTCGATGAGATGGAGCGGGTGTTCAGTTCTGCGAAGAGTACTGCCGAGGACAGAGTGGTGTTGGCCTACAACCAGTTGCAGGGTACGGCTCGGAGGTGGTGGTCTTCCGAGTGGAAGACGTCCTTTCAGCTTCGTCCACTTGAGCAGGTCGAGTGGGATGACTTTGTCAGTGCTTTCGAGCGTACGTACTGTCCAGATGTTGTTGCTACGCAGCGGATGCGGGAGTTTCTGGAGCTGGTGCAGGGTGACATGTCCGTGTTGCAGTATAGGGCCCGATTTGTCGAGCTGGGTCGGTATGCACCTCATATCATGGAGCATGAGAGGGTGAGGACCACGCAGTTTGTGCAGGGCTTGAGGCTGGAGCTGAGGCACCATTTGATCGCGAATGGGACCACTGATCTAGAGACGGCGTCTCGTGTTGCGATTTCCTTGGAGATGGATATGCAGAGGACTCGAGGACCGATCAGCCAGGGGCAGTCTGTGTCAGGTCGCAGCCAGCAGTCGGCTACCCAGCAGCAGGGTTCCTTCCAGCATGCGATGAGTGGTTCAGGAGTGCCGGCACATGCAGCTTCGGTGACAGGATCTGCGTCCTTCGGCTCGAAGGTCAAGAAGTTCTTCAAGAAGGGGTTCGGCAAGAAGAAGTCCAGAGATCAGGGGCAGGCTTCATCGGGCAGTGTACAGCAGCCGATTCCTTTGCAGCGTCAGGGATCAGTGGGTGGATCGCGAGGACCTTGTCCACGGTGTGGTGGGACCCACCCAGGCAGGCAGTGCACGGCGCCGATTATCTGTTTTCGGTGTGACCAGCCAGGGCACATGGCGCGTGACTGTCCTCAGAGGCCGCCGCAGCAGCAGGTTCCCCAGCAGCAGCAGCAGCAGCAGGGACAGTATCCGCCACTACCCAGGTCAGCTAGCGTGGGAGGCAGGCAGAGGGCTCGTGGCCAGATCACGCACTTGACCAGGGCAGAGGCAGTGGCGTCGCAGCTCGTGGAAGGTACCGTTCAGATTTTGGGTTGTGCGGCTCGGGTTTTATTTGATTCTGGCGCGTCTCATTCGTTTATTTCGGAGGATTTCGCGTCGAGCGTCGAGGAGCCGGTGACCCAGTTGTCCTGTGATTTGGCAGTGGAGTTGCCTTCGGGTGATTTTATGGTCACTCCGTATTGCTTCGACCAGGTTCCGGTGTGGATCGATGGGCGGAGTATGCCAGGCAGGTTGTATGCGTTGCAGCTTCGGGATTACGACGTGATTCTAGGCATGGATTGGCTCGAGACTCATGGAGCGGTGGTGGATTGTGGATGAAGAGGGTCTACTTCCAGCATCCGAGCAAGAGGACCTTCTATTTCCAAGGTATCCGTTCCGCCTCTTCTCGATTCCTTATCTCTGCTATTCGAGCCCGTCGATTGCTTGATTCAGGTTGTCAGGGTTTTCTCGCGTCCGTGGTTGTGTCTGACCGGATGGAGCCGATGTCGAGGACATTGCGGTGGTGTGCGAGTTTCCCGATGTTTTTCCTGAGGAGTTGCCTGGATTACCTCCCCAGCGGGAGATCGATTTCGTGATCGAGGTTGTACCTGGTACGGGACCTTTGGCGAAGGCTCCCTACCGTATGGCCCCCGCTGAGTTGAGGGAGTTGAGGGCGCAGTTGCAGGAACTGTTGGCCAAGGGGTATATTCGTCCGAGCTTTTCCCCTTGGGGTGCGCCCGTGTTGTTTGTGAAGAAGAAGGACGGTAGTCTGCGGTTGTGCATTGACTATCGGCAGCTGAATGACGTGACCATTAAGAACAAGTATCCGTTGCCGCGGATTGATGATTTGTTCGACCAACTTCAGTCTGCGCGAGTGTTCTCGCGGATTGATTTGCGGTCCGGTTACTATCAGCTGAGAATTCGCGAGTCCGATGTGGAGAAGACTGCGTTCAGTACGAGGTACGGGCATTATGAGTTCTTGGTGATGCCGTTTGGGCTCACCAATGCCCCAGCAGCCTTCATGGACTTGATGCAGAGGGTGTTTCATCCGTATTTGGACCAGTTCGTGGTCATCTTCGTGGATGACATCCTTGTTTATTCGCGGTCTGCTGAGGAGCATGCGTACCATTTGGGTGTGGTGCTGCAGACGTTGCGAGATCACCAGTTGTATGCGAAGCTCAGCAAGTGCGAGTTTTGGCTCAGCGAGGTGCACTTTCTGGGGCACGTGATTTCTGGTGATGGCATTTCCGTGGATCCCGCCAAGGTCGAGGCTGTGATGCAATGGCCGAGGCCGAGGTCGGTGACGGAGATCCGGAGTTTCTTGGGGCTTGCGGGGTATTATCGTCGGTTTATCCAGGATTTTTCTCGCATTGCGACCCCGATGACTAGGCTCACGCGGAAGGATGTGCCTTTCGTTTGGTCCGAGGAGTGTGAGCAGAGCTTCAGTGAACTGAAGAGATTGCTCACCTCGGCTCCGGTGTTGGTTTTGCCTTCTGGATCGGGAGGTTTTGTGGTGTGTACAGATGCTTCCGGCGTTGGATTGGGTGCTGTTCTGATGCAGCATGGTAGAGTGGTGGCTTATGCATCTCGGCAGCTAAAGCCCCATGAGGAGAACTACCCTACCCATGATCTTGAGTTGGCAGCAGTGATCTTCGCGCTGAAGATCTGGAGGCATTATCTGTACGGTGAGAAGTTCGAGGTGTTCACTGACCATCAGAGTTTGAGGTATGTGTTCTCGCAGAGAGATCTGAACCTCAGACAGAGGCGTTGGATGGAGTTCATGAAGGACTATGACTTCACCCTGTCTTATCAGCCGGGCAGGATGAATGTCGTCGCCGATGCCTTGAGTCGGAAGGTTGCGGTCAGTACCTTGATGTTGAGGAAGTGGAGGCTCTGGGAACAAGTGCCCGAGGTATCTTTCAGGCTCAAGATTCCCCAGGAGCCAGGGTTGGCAGTGCTTGCGAGTCTGACTGTCACTCCTGCTATCCGTCGTCAGGTGACAGAGGCTCAGCATGCGGACCCTGAGTTGCCCCGGATTCTTGCTATGGCTGACGTAGAGCTCGGCGAGGACGGTGCTGCGAGGTTTCGTGGCAGGTTGTACGTCCCAGCGGAGGAGCATGTTCGTCGTGCGGTGTTACGCGAGGCTCATGGGAGCAGGTACACTGTACACCCGGGTGCGACGAAGATGTATCGGAACTTGCGGAGGCAGTTCTGGTGGCCTGGCATGAAGAGAGATGTTGCCGAATTTGTGGCCAGGTGCCTGATCTGTCAGCAGGTGAAGGCGGAGCATCAGCGACCAGGAGGTACTCTCCAGCCTTGGATGTTCCTGCTTGGAAGTGGGACCATGTGACCACGGATTTTGTGGTGGGGTTGCCGAGGACCCCGAGTGGGCAGGACAGTATTTGGTTGCTGGTGGATCGGCTGACGAAGGTGACTCGATTGTTACCGGTCAAGGTCAGCTGGAGCGTGTCCAGGTTGGCTCGTCTGTATGTGGAGCGGATCGTGCCGTTGCATGGGGTTCCCATTTCGATCGTGTCGGATCGAGATCCGCGCTTCACTTCTGGATTCTGGAGGGGTTTCCAGCGAGCTCTTGGCACGGAGTTGGCATTTAGCTCGGCGTATCATCCACAGTCAGATGGTCAGTCTGAGAGGACCATTCAGACTTTGGAGGACATGCTGAGATCCTGCTGCCTGGAGTGGCAGGGGAGTTGGATTCATCACCTACCGTTGGTGGAGTTTGCCTATAACAACAGCTATCATTCGAGCATCGGCATGGCTCCCTATGAGGCTCTGTATGGGCGTCCTTGTCGGACTCCACTTGATTGGTTTGAGGTGGGTGAGCGTGTTTTGACGGGACCGGAATTGGTGCAGCAATGTGTGGAGGTTGTGCACCTGGTTCGTCAGAACATGTTGGCGGCCCAGAGTCGGCAGAAGAGCTATGCTGACCGTAGGAGGCAGCCCTCTGAGTTCGCCGTGGGCGATCGTGTGTTCTTGAGAGTTTCTCCGATGAAGGGGGTGATGCGTTTTGGACGGCGTGGGAAGCTGAGTCCCCGCTATATTGGTCCTTTCGCGATTGTGGAGCGCATCGGTGAGGTTGCTTACCGGTTGCAGTTACCTCCTGAGTTGGCGTCGGTGCATGACGTGTTCCACGTCTCGATGTTGCGGAAGTATATGCCCGATGACTCTCATGTGCTCGAGTTTTCCGTTTGGCCTGAGGTGACTCCAGATCTTTCTCTCCCAGAGTTTCCGATCCGCGTGGAGGATAGGCGAGAGCAGCGCCTGCGGAACAAGGTCATTCCCTTGGTAAAGGTCGTGTGGCAGCGACACTCTGGTGGTGAGGCTTCGTGGGAACGTGAGGACGAGATGCGTCAGCAGTTCCCGTATCTGTTTGAGTGAGTCTTCCTCTTCTTTCCCCGTTGGTTGTTCTCAATTTCGAGGACGAAATTCCTTAAGGGGGGAGGGCTGTAATATCCCGGACCTTTCGGATCCTTCTTCGTGGGTCCCGGATCTGGTTTTCGGAGCGTCCGGCTCTGTTGTGTCCGAAATTTCGTTTCGGACATCTTTCGTGTTCGGATCGGCGCGATCCGGAGTCGTTTCGGAGGCCCGGAGGCGTTCCGCGGCTTTTCGCGCGTGTTTTCCGATTCCGGCGCGGGTTTCGGCTTTTCCTTCGGACGCTCGCTGCGGGTTAACTGGGCCGTTCACCCGGGCACGAGTGGTACCGTTGCGATCGGTGCGTTCCGAGGATTCCAGAAATGTATTTTTCTATTTTTCGGTATTTTTTCGAAAATTCGGATTTTCTATAAAGCCCTAATCTTTTTCTTTTCTTTTCTCCTTTCTCTTTCTTCTTCTTCCTCTCCTCCTTCTCCGACCGTGAGCCCCCTCTCTCTCCCTCTCTCCCATTCGGACGCGGCGAACCCCTCTCCGGCTACGGACGGCGGCGGGGCGACGGCGCGGACGCGTGGGCGACGGTGAGGCGATCTCGTGGGCGTGCGGCGAGCGTGGGAAGCGTGGGGAGTTCGTGAAGCTTCGAGCATTCTTCGTGATTCGTGATCGATCCGGCGGAGCATTCGCTCCATCGAGGTAGGGTGACGTTCCTTAGTCTCATGCCGTTCTTTTCCGTGATTTATAGGCCGCGGGGAGGCCGAGAGGGGATCATTTGAGCGTTTTTGGGTTTTTCCATGATTTGGGGAGAGCTCGCCCGATCTATGGATTCAATGCATGGATTCGTGTTTTGAGGGCCTAGAATCATGCTAGGGGTCCCCAGGGGTCTTCCCCTTTGTTTTCCCCCTCTCCTATGGAGGTATGGGGGCGTGGTTGGATTTTTTGGGCGTTCTTACCGTTTTCGACCGCGGACTGAGAACGCGCTATACTCCAGTAGCGCGTTCTTGGAGGTCGCGCTGCCCCGACCGAGCGCGTTCATCGGAGAAGATGAACAGGAGGCGGTTCCTGTCGCGCTATGGGGTCATAGCGCGATCATCCTTGTCGCGCTAGGAGGACCTAGCGCGATGGTCCTTGTCGCGCTAGGGTTCCCTAGCGCGATGGTTCCTGTCGCGCTTGGGAGACCTAGCGCGATCTTCGCTGTTGCGCTAGGGTCCCTAGCGCGTTCTTCCGTGTCGCGCTAGGTGTCCCTAGCGCGATCTTGCCTGTTGTTGGGTGTTCTCTTGGGCCGTGTGTGCGCCCCGGGCACCCCGTGGAGTTCCGTGACCGTGTCTTTGGTGTCCGGAAGTCCCGTTTGCCTCGGTTAGGCGTTTGACCGTGGGCAATGCGTCTGTTTCTTTTCCGACCGTGGTCACCGTGCGACGGGGCTGGTGCGTGGGGTGATTCCCACACGTTGTCGGATTCGGACGTCGTTTTCCGTTGACTCGAGAGTCTACTCCTTCAGTGACCCTCCACTAGTCGTAGCCTACTAGTACGCGGGTGCTAGTCGCACCAGGGAGTGGTGTACGGGCCGACCTTTCGAGACGGTTTGTGGACCGGTTACCGTTGGGCCCCACGTCTTGCAGCCAGAGTCCGGCTGAGGGGAAAACCGGTCAGAGGGCCAGACCTGGGACGCGTGGTCTGTGTGTGCACACGTGGTTGGGGGCGGTTGGACCCACGTCGACGGGCGTGACCCCAGCTAGTCACTTGTTTGTGGTTACTTGTACGGTGTTCGCGCCTCGGGTAGGACCTACCACGTCAGGCGGTTCACCTGCGGTACGGTGTAAGACGTCAGGGGACGCTACCGGCTGTGCTTCTAGTGGGTGGTACTCCTGTCGAGTACGGAGTGTCAGACTGTCAGTCGTGTGTTTCCGACCTTCGGGTTTTGACGGTTCGACCGTTGAGTTTCGGTCTTCTCGTACCGTGGCACGTGTGTCGGTTTGCGTGCCGTAGGGTCTAGTTCTGTAGAGTACAGGGCTTTCCTTTCCGAGGTACTTTCCTACCGCTAGAGTAGTGGTTTCTCGTTTTTCGAGGTAGGGTTCGAGTGATCCCTACTGAGTCTTGTTCTGAGACTCATTCCCTGCGTGTTTTCACCGTGTTTCAGGTGAGGCGCCACCTTCGGGGAGCGCGTCAGGAGCGCAGCGTGGTGCGGGTGCCCAGAGGTAGTGCCAGAGGTCAGAGCCGGGGGATGCCCCGTGTAGCTGTACTTTTCTTTCTTGTCACTGTACTAGTCGTGGACTACTGTTGCTGTTGTTGTTATTTTATTGTGGACCATGTAAAATGTTAATTTATTTCCTGCTTAATATTATAACTGTTTAATTTCTGCAATTATTTGTGATACTTGTGTAGTTTCCACACCATCCTTTTAACCCTTCCGAGTCTTCGGACTCGTGGGTGGCGGTACGAGTCTCGGGTTATCGGGCCTTCCCGGTAATCGGATTCTCGGGTCGTTACATATGTCGTCAGCCAGACACAAGGTAGAGCACTAACCAACGTGTGGCATTCAGAATGAGCCACCACGTGATCTTGTCTTCCTTCAAATTCCAGCCCTTATGCCATTGGAAGGCAAGAGTAATCATGTACGGACCGGGGCTAGAAATATGCGGGTTGCGCACTTTATTGAAGTTTTCCCTTGTCCTAATGTCCCTCCTGATGAGCTTTATAGGAATATCTACCCAGTGGTCTCTTTGTCCTATATCGTCGCTTCTGACGAACTTTTTAGGAATGACTTCCTCCATGATAACTTGTTCGGGCCCTGGTAGCTTAGGAATAAGATTGTCAGCCTGAGCTACTTTCCTGTCAGTAACAACCTCATGAACTTTAAGGGCATTGATCAACTTGTCTTCCTGAGAGGAAGTCAAATCAAAGGTGAATGTGGTTGGCACATCCCCCTCAGGTCTTAGAATCTCAAATTGGAGAGGCTCGACTGACAGCGGAATCAAAGTAGAAGGAAGCACTAACTCATCCACAGATTCAGACGTCATTGGAGAGGCTTTAGGGGTTAGATCAAATATAAAAGTTTCTAATGAAACCCCTTCATCACACTCCTCACTCATCTGAGGATTATTAACCAATTTTTCCAATAATGGGATGGATAGAGAAAATGTAAATGATTCCAGCCCAACCCTTTCATCACAAGTCAGATCAAATGAGAAGTTCTCAAAGACGGGCCCATTATCACACTCATCACTAAACCTAAAATTATCAATCAAATTTTCTAAAAATGGGGTCGGTAGATGAAATGTAAACTTTTCTAATAAGGCCCCATCATCGTATTCTTCCAGGGGAGGAGGATATTCAGAATTTTATTTTATTAAATCAATAATATTATCACTTACAAAGTAATCCTCCTCTTTATTTATTTCCTCAAATGAGTTGTTTGGACCATTATCCTTGACAGTAATATTCTCAATCTCAAAACATTCATAGAATGGGGTGATATAATCATCATTATCCTTGAAGTCACCCCGTTCTTCCTTTCCTTCCTGCATCATGGTATTACGTGCGCACTCCCCCTCACTGTCAATAGTGATATCGTGAGCCAAAATGACAGGCAGAAGACTGTCATCATCATCATCATTCACATATTTAGGGGGTTGGTGTAATGTTGAAGGAGAGGGTTGATAAGTAGACTGAGAGTACATGTTTTGAGGTTCAAAGTAGTGGCCCGGTGAATCGCCCCTAGTATCCATGTTGATTCCGAAATCTGGGTGAGATGAGTTGAGCTGACGTTGAGGACACAGGGGCCGCCCGTGGCCTTCTTGGGGTGAAAGTGTAGACAAATGGGTTTGGATTGTTTGGTCCATCCAAGGAAAATTTAGGTGATTGCTCCAGCCAGACGTAGAATTATCGGAAGGGTATCACACTGGCGTGGAGAGAATCCTAGGCCATTTTGGACCTATGCTCGGATGACTGGAGAGAGTCGGGTAATAGTAGGACATTCACTCACATGGTGACTGAGACTAGCACAGAATTCACAAGCTTTCGTGAAAGTGTGGATTGAGTTTTCAGCCTGTTTGATATGTTTTACGGATTGTTGATGAGATGAGATGGAGGCACGGTTTATCGAATTTTCACTCAAAATTTCAAACAAATCATACGCCTCATCTTCACCTTTGCTCATAAATGCCCCTCCGCAATATATGTCCACCATTTGCCTATCATAATCGGATAACCCTCATAAAATGTAAATATAATTTGCCATTTGGGCAACGCATGGTGTGGACATTGACTTATTAGATCCTTCAATCTCTCCCAAGATTCATGAATTTGCTCTCCCGGACGTTTAGTAAATCATAGAATCGCCCTTCTCATCATGTTGGTCCGGACTATGGGGTAAATTTTTTTTCAAAAATTCTAACTGCATATCTTCCCAAATCCTGATAATCTTTCCAAAACTCCTTAACTAACATTTTACTTTATCTTTCAATGAGAATTGAAATAAGATCAACTTAAGGGCATCATCATTAAAATTCTGAATTTTGATCAGCGAGTAAACTTCTAGAAAATCATCTAGATGCCTATAAGGATTTTCATTGAGATTTCCATAAAAAGATGGGAGCATCTGGATGAGATTAGGGCGAATTTCATATTGATCAACAAGAATGTCAGGGAGTTGAATACAGGTTGAGTGATTGTAAGAAGAAGGAATAAAGTGCTTCAGCATAGGCGCGGGTTTGTTATTTTATATTTTTAAAAATTTTTATGCAAACACAACCAAGTTAACACAAATTATCTAATGACCTAGATGTGACTTAGACCTACAAGTAGGGTTTCACAAAGTGATTAACGTGAAACTTAAGTTTACCCTCAATATGACCACCAGCCAGGTAAGGGGTGGGGAAGTGGGAGGTTCCCCCTACTTTCGTAGGGACCTAATTATGTCAAACCACTAGCCCGCTTAAGGCGTTTGCCATCCGACCGTCTTGCCTTAGGCACCGATTTTCATATGAGGGTAAATCCAAATAACACAAGAACCACAGTGTGATCCTAGGGCCAACGTTTACTGACTTTTATTTATGGCGTAGGTCATGCAGATATGCAAGGGAAATGTGATTTGTGGGCTAAGGAAGGGTGATGAAATCCCCACCTTATGTTATTTAGGGATAATGTCCTTAGAATATTTTGAAATGAAATGCTCACCACAATTTCAAACAAGGGGTTCTTATGCAATATACATGCCATAATAAGATAAGTAGAACGTACCTTATCCCTCGTAATCTTTAAAATACAATGACAGGAATTAAACAAAGAAAGATTCTATGCTAAATGATGCATGACCTACAACATGTTGTGTGGTTTCTAATCTTGGAATGAATTTTTTTATGTTGATGCAAGTATTTTTTTTATTTAATGAACCTATCTAGTCAGCACAAAAATTTCTTTTATTTTGATTATTTTATGATTTTTATAAATTTTTGAAGAAATTTTTAAATTTTTGTAAGGATTTTTCAGAAATTGGAGAAACAGTACCTGTTCCTTAGAATTTCAGGTATGATTTCCTCTTTTTTTGATTTTCTGATTTATTTTCTTTTTTCCTGTAAAATAAAAATAGAAAAATTAATATACAGATATATACATCAAACACAAGAATATCCCAACATGCTAAAATTTCATTCCCCGGCAACGGCGCCAAAAATTTGATGCGCTCGACACCCGTCGTTTAAAAATGCCGTGCCACACAAATTTCAAAATTTATACAATCGCACTCACTCACTTAGATGATTTTGAAAATATGAGTAAAGTGGTAAATACGGGTCGATCCCACGGGGAAGGAATATTTTCAATTAAGCATGAGTTGGAAAATACCCTTATGTTTTAGAAAACCAATTGTTTGTATCTTTTAAGTGCGATTAAAATGACATGGAATTAAATTACAACTTTGAAAACTTTAATTAAAGAATATGAGATGGGTGAAGAAGAGAAATTGGAATAGGTGAAAAGATGAGAGTTTCAAAACTTGGCATCGATGAATTTTGATTTCTTTGAAAGTGAAAGAATGCAATTGAAATGAAATTACAATTCTAAATAACAAGAGATAAGTTAAGGAAATTTAGCCAATTTGATGAAGAACGCCGTCGTTTCCACGCCGAGCCTTTGATGAAGATCGCTCCGCCTTGGAAGTCGACGCCGTGAGATGATTGAAGAATGACTACCGCTTTGGGTGTGTGTGAAGAAACCGCGAAGAGAAGGTTTGGATAGAAATCGAAACAAACATAATTTAAAAATACAACAGAATTCTATTGAAATAGAGGGTTGGAAGAAATGGAATAACTTAAAATCTAGAAGGAATTAGAAGAAGTGGATTAAATGAAAGTTGTAGAGAATGAAAATATGAAGAACTTTGATGAAGAACACAGAAACAGAAAACGAAAGGAAGACAGTGAAAAACTTAAAAATTTAAGACCTATTAGTTCGGATGAATAGTAACATGGTAAAAATCAGAATAGTGAAAAATTAATTATAACACAAAAACTAAGCAGAATTTGGAGATGTGGTAGAAGAACAAAACTTAGATATACAAGTTAGGAACAACTGTTATGAAGAACTCAGAGTAAAATTATAATTTTAAAGACTTCAAAATGAAGAAATGACAGGAGGTATCAACTCGGATGAACAGTAATAACTTAGAACAACACTTAAGACAATTAGAAATAACTTTCAACTTATAAGGAATTGGAAGCAATGATAGAAAGAGAAGTTGAAGAATACTCAAAGATGAACAACTTTCATGAAGACAAGAAATTGAAATAAGGATCACACAAGCTGGTAAATTGATTATGAAAAGTCAAAAATGGCTAAGAGTACAATGAAAATATTCAATACAAACTTAACACAAACTTCAAAACTTAAACACAAAGCTCTCAAAATCTTCTCCTACCAAAGCCACAAAGGAAGAACTTCAAGAACACTTATAAATCTTAGCAATCCATAGCTTCCTACTCCTAGCTAACCTCTCCTAACTAATCTCCTAACAACCCCCATTACAATGAAAGCCCACCCTTTTATAGGATGTTCAAACAACAACCCTATTCCATATGAACACTTTACCAATGTGAACAACCAATTGCTACATTTGTTGACTCCAAATTATGTGCCAACATGTGTTGCACACTTGACTATTCTTTTCTGATTTTTCTGTAATTTTTTTTCATTTTTTTCTAGTCCTTTTTCCTTCTCTTTCTCTCTCCTCCAGCCGCGTGCGCCGGCAGCCGCTCCTCTCCCTCTTTCTCCGCGTGCGCCGCCCGCGTCAATGCGGTGCGCCGCCCACGCTTCTGCCGCGGTGAGCCGCCCGTGTGCCCTGCGCGTGGGCGCACTGCACCGGCCGCCTTCTTGTCTACCGCGTGGGCACATTGCACCCCCTTTCTGCACATACACACATATATTAATTGTAATATATATATTGCTATAAGAAAAATCCTAAAAAATATCTAAGAACTGTTATTATTATTATTATTATTATTTTATTTTTGATCAAGTCCAAAATTATTATTTTTTTTATTTTCATAATATCTATATAGATATATATATGTATATATTATGTATATAGCTTATTAAGGCCTTAAAAATATCAAATAAATTTATTTTATTTATTTTATTATTTTTTATTCTTATTGAACAAATCTTTAGACTTTTTGGCCCATTTCAACGTACATTATATTTTCTTATTTTTCTTATTTTTATTATTTTGAATGCTTGTTAAATAAGGAAATATCTTTATTAAAATCATTTAATTACAGAAAATTAATTATTTTACTATAAATTAAAAGTAAGTGTGATAAGTGCATATTTATTATTATTAAAGCCCATAAATAATATAAATAATATGGATTAAGATGGAAAAATACACACTTATCAAGGAGACACGGCAGGCCGTCATCGCAGCGCTCCAGACACCAGCACATGTGGAAGCCTGCCTTGCAGAAATGTCACCCGAGGTAGCTGTGATTTTTACAGAAGAAGATATGCTCCTACCCACCTGCAGTCATAACATGCCACTCTATATGAGGGGGCAGCTGAATGGGCATCCCATCAATAGAGTATTGATTGATCCTGGGGCGACAGTGAACATACACCCCTACCGGAAATACCAAAAACATTACTTTGACGTACACTTGGTCGAGGTCAAGAATGTAAAGATTGCTGGCTTCAACCAGAAGTGTGAGGTCCCTATGGGGATTGCAAAGTTTGACCTCTCTCTTGGCGATTTCACGACTAAGGTCCAGTTTCATGTCATTAACTCCAGCACCTCCTACAAAGCATTGCTCGGCCGGCCTTGGCTACACCAGAACAGGGTAGTGCCGTCTACACTGCATCAGTGCATCAAGTACCCCGGCAACGGGAAAGAGGAGAGAATCTTTGCTGACCTCCACCCTTTTGAGGTGTTCGAATGCCATCTCTCAGAGGCCAATTTGTATCTGGAGAAGCCGAAGCAAGGTCCCCAAGTCACCCTGGATAAGGTAAAGAAGAAGGCGGAGCCCGACAGCTGGTTCCCTCCACCGCCGCCAGGCTATGTGGCTCCCCGTCAAGTGTCATTTGTCTATGGGGCAGAAGGAGTGTTCAAAGCCACTCCCCTGTCCATCTACCCTGCACCGGGGTTGCCACACCTCGAAGACTTGCTGGAAGGCATCAAGGTCCCGCTCGAGATCATCAAGCCTCTCACAGAAGCTGACTGCCAGATGGTTGAACCATTAAAGACCTTTGAGGTGCCGAACCCCGGAGGACGGCCTACTATTTTCTATGTGGCTGATGAGCACCCGGTCAGAAGGTACGATGATTGTAAACTCCCCGACGAACTGCGTGACCCACTCGTCCCGATCACGGGACTGCCTGATATAGCCGGCCGTGTAGCCAGAATGACCAGAAAATAAGGAATCCCCTTCTGCCAGCTCTCCAGTCGGAAGGACATGTTCAAAAAGATGTGGAACCCACCAAACTTGGACCGGAGATTGCTACAAATCACCCGACATCCAGGATTAGGTTTTTCACTAGAAGACTCCTACGAGGCCGACGTGATATCAGTCTTGACCTCAGGTGGCGATAGCCTCACAGGCGCCGCAGTTCCACAAGAAGTTGAAGGTCACCCGCGCCTCAAGTCGTCGGCTAATGAAGAGCAAGATGAAGAGTTATTCCTATGGAATCCACCTCCCTACAGGAGCAAGGAGAAGGCCCCGTCCTCCTCTAAAGGACCAACCCCGAGCGGCCGCAGCAGCGGTGCGCCATTGCCCTCGTCTAACACTGATGCAAAGGATGGGGAAGCAAGCTGGACCCCAGGCCTCCCTCGGTGCGACTCTGCCATATTTGCCCTATGCTATCAACAACAGCGAGAAATTGAAATGTTGAAGGCTCGCTTGGCCGAAGTGACTCCACTCGTGTCCGACCTCATCAGGGGTATCCTTCGCCAACAGAGCATCGGCACGCACCAGTCCCTGAGCACCATCCCGGATGCCCCCGCGCACCTTGTTGCATCCCATAGTTCGTGCTTGGTTTAATGATATCAAAACGATTGTGTTTATATGCGTATGTGTTTCATTGAGCAACATGGTTTATATCTTGATTTGATGGGTTGAAAGATGGAGTTACACTTGATGTTTAAGGAATTAACGTTATATTTATGCTGGTTTGCAGGAATACAACTTCATGGCTCATACTTAGAATCTTAAGGAGTCCATTAATGAAAAAGGGAGTTAACTCTGTTCATGTTTGAAAGTTATATGAATGCTTTGTATTTAATGGTCTCATGTTTTGAATATTTTGATTTGCAGGATCAAAATCCATGATTTATGTTTGGAACTCAAAGGAGTACATCAATGAAGATCTTATTGAAAAGGGAGTTGACTAACTCACTACATTGTGATGACTCTTCTATATTTCATGCATTCCATCAAATAGCTTTTCACAATCTTGGTTGGGTATTTTCATGCGCTTTCCTCGTAAGATTTTTGGGTTTGACCTCAACCTTGTAACTTGAAATTTGATGGATGTGATCTTCTAAGTTGCTAATGACATGAATGTGGTTCATGTATTTTCTACTTGAAGCTTTTAAGCTTGTATTGTGCTTGAAATATTCGTACAAGACTTCATGAGATTTGGTTCAATATTGCTCATGCCTTGCATGAATGATTGGTATTTACTGATGTGTGAGATGCATGTGAAGACAATGTTCCTCGTGAAAATAAGGCTTCATGAATATTAATCTTTGTCAACAAGAATGCCATTTGAATGAATGTGGTTCTATGATATTATGTATGCTTTACATTTGGCATGATTGTTAACACTTGTGTAATGAACCATCTTGATGTTGAAGATTTGGCTGATTCAAGAATGTGATTGAATGGTTGAGCTTCTATGTTATTATATTTGATTGAATGATAGATTCATACTTATCATTTCAAAACCTTATCATTTGGTCAAATGTATTTTTGCTAAGTGATTTGAGAAGCAAAACGCATGTTTGAATAGGTTCAATGATGTATTTCATTGTGAACATGTTCATAGTGTTAATGCATAACTCATATATTTTGATTCTCAACTAACCTCTTGGTTTATCATGTTTTTCAGGATGCAAAATCATTGTTGATCTTCATGGGATTATGGTAACATTTAATCAATTGTTTCCCTTTGGTTTGATGGAGGTTTTAGTTATTTTTCAAACTCAAACTATCTTACAGTCTTCACCATTTTCAATCCGACCATTGGATCTCCCCTCTAAAAATTTATGTTGTAGCTCTGGAGTCCTCTTTCCAACGCCTCCAGTCTCGCCTCGATCGAAATTTGGAGCTAGGAGAATTAATTCATGCCGCCGAAGCGCGCAGAGCTATTTTTTCGGTAGGGTCGACCCAACTGCCAAGGGTCGACCCTTGGGGTCGACCCCTGCAGGTTTCTTCTGATTTTTGGCCCCGGCAGCACCCTAGATGCCGAGGGTCGACCCAGGGGTCGACCCCTTCCGGAACGTGACTTCCGAAAGTGTTTAAAACCCTTTGAAAACCCTTTCAAACATTACCATACTACCCCCTATTAATTTCTATTGTTATTAAGGTGTTTTTAACATGTATTAGGAGGGTTTTATGAGTCTTTTCCCCACCCCTTAAGTTACTTATATAAGAGTTACGAATTTGGGATGTGATTAACCCTAATGCTCATTTGTTATTTCGTATAGGTGAAGAAAAGGGGGAAAACGTGGTGGAGCTCTTCCAAGGAGGATATCATCTACATCCGTGAAGATCTGGAGCTCGTGGAAGAAGAAGAAAATAAGCGGATCGAAGAGAGGATCAAGAGGACGTAAGAATCGTCGTCATCCGGCTACCCTCTAACTCGTGGTTCAAGAAACATCATCAACCGGTTTTAGAAAATAAAGGGGGATCACTTCTATGTCTTCTATCAGTTCTTTGTGATATGTTCTATGATCTATATTTTGGGTTTGAGCATGCTTGAGTATTTGTGTTTATTTTCTGAACAATAGAGATACTCGTGTGTGTGACCGTTTGTGTATAAAGTCGTGTTTAATCGCCTTCGTGCGATCGTGTTTGTGTTATTGTGCTGCGGTTGTTGCAGCGTGTGTGTGTGTGTTGTGATCCGGTCGTCGGATCGTGTGTGTGTTGTGATCTGGTCGTCGGATCGTGTATGTGTTTGTGATCCGATCGTCAGATCGTGTGGGAGACTTCATCTCCGTCTGTGTGTGTGTTGGGGCGTGTCCCCGTGTGTGTGTGGGGATTCATCCCCGTGTGTGTTTGGAGCGTCGTCTCCGTGTTGGGGATTTATCCCCGAGTGAAGTCTCACCGGGTTTGGTGAGGGGTGGACGTAGGGAGCCCGTCGTGGTCCAGAACCACCTTAAAAATCTCAGTGTCCTATGGTTTACATTGTGGTTTACCTTGTTATGTTTAACAGCTTAATGTGTTTATCTTAATCGTGTGTGAATAGTGATATTGAGAGAATTTAATCATCTTGCTTGAGTGAAATCTTCAATCTCGTCAAGAATGTTAATTTCACTGTGCGCTTGTCTATGTTTTTAATCGGTCATAGTTTTTAGTAGTAGGATCTATTCACCCCCCCTCTAGATCCGTGTTCCTACACTACGGGACCCAACAATTGGTATCAGAGCGAGGCTCTACTGTCCCTAGATCTCACGATCTACAGAGTGATCCCAGTGCTTGTTCAATGATGAATTTTTCTGTCGAACAGTTTTCAATGAATTCTACACATATTTTTAATGGTTCTGATTTTCCCTTGTGGTTGGGCAGATTATGTAGGACTGCAAACTCTGTTAATCCAAATCTTTGAAAGTTGATTCATAATGGTCCTCACATTTTGCCTTCAGATGAGACCAAGTGGTCTAAACATGATAAATTGAAGAATCATGAAAATATTATTGTCTTGAGTTTATTACAAGCTGCCGTAGACACTGACTTGTTTCCATTTGCTTCTTCTTGTACAATGGCAAAGGAGCTTATGGATCGGTTAATCAAAGCTCAAGAGATGGAAGTGCAAAAAGATTTCATGGCCGACGATGCTGATCAATGCCATGATGAAAATGTTGATGATGTAAATTCTGAATCCGAAGAACTCTCTATTGAGGAATGGCAAATGGCATATGCTACGCTGTATGATAAATGCAAGAAACTCAAATCTGAAAATAAAACTTTGACAAGAAAGATTAATGAGAATGGGCATGCTAATTCCTCCTGTAAGAACTGTAAAATCTTGGAGTCAAAAATTAAACATCTGCAAGAACAAAATGAATCTCTTGAATCAAAAATTGAATTATTTTCAGAAGAGATTTCTTGTTTGAATGAAGATGTTGAAATGGGTAGAAAACTTAACACATCTTTTCAAATTGAAAATGAGTGTGATGAGCTGCGTGAGCAAAATACATTCCTCATGTCTAAAATCTCCATACTTGAAAAAAATGAAGAATATCTTGAGAACAAGCTAGCTTCTTTGTCTGATGATGATAAAATGTTTGAAAAGCTACTTGATTCTGAAATTGATAGCAAAAATATCATGAATGAAAATAAAGATCTTAAAAAGAAAAATGGTGCCATGTTAATTCAGAATTCCTTACTAGAAGGAAGATTGAAATGTCTTGATAAGCTTGAAAAAAAAATTTCCTTGTTGAAATCTGAGAATGAACAATTGCTTGTTAAGATTTCAAAGTTTGTTGAAACTGAGAAAGTTCTTAAAAATTTAACTGAAAAACTCTATGCCGTGAATGATGAAAATAAGGAAATCTTGAAAGAGAATGAAAACTTGGAATCAGTGAATTACTTGCTTAGTGAGAAAATCCTTGCATGTGAAAAAGAGACAAATGATTTGAAAAATGACTTGTCTAGATTTGTCAAAGGGAAGGAGAACTTAGACTCATTGATAGGTGTTAAAGTGAACTTTCAAAAAGAGGGTCTTGGTTACATTCCCGGTCAACAAAAAATCTTTTGAATCAAAAATAAAAATCTCTTTTGTTCATGTCTCCGACATTCCTAGCACCTACAAAACACCTCCTCCCATTGCTCAAGTGAAAATATCTGAAAATACTTTTGATAAAAAGAAAAATCTCAACAAAAAGCCTTCCATGTCAAATAGATCTCAAAAATCAAAGTTGAATGTTGAATGCTTCTATTGTGGCATGTTTGGTCATGAAATGATTGATTGTGATGTCTTGAAAATGGATGAGCAAAATGCATGCAAAGATAACGCTTCCTTCAAAAGAAAGAAAAATGTCTCATACTTTTATTGTCACAAACTTGGCCATGTCATGGATGATTGCTTTGTGAAACAAAATGATGATTATCGTGCCATGAATGCTAAGTTTAACTTTCAAAGAAAATTCAGAAATAAACATGCTTCCCATGCTGAAAGGTTTGCATCCCATAAGAAAAACTTATTCACAAACACTCAGGCAAACAATGGAAAGTCATTCCGTAGACCCACGTCTCCTTGTTACTTTCATTGTGGGAAGTACGGACATGTAATGAAAGAATGTTAGTTTTTGAAAACAAAAAATTTTCATGCTTCTAGAATGCATGCTCGGTCTAATTTTGTTAAATCTAGACCTTTTGAAAATAGAAGATGGAATGGATTTGATACTTCCTTTGCTCCAAAAAATAAGTCTTTTGGTAAAACTGCTTCTCCTCAATGCCTTTATTGTGAAAACCATGGACATGCTATTGAGAATTGTAGGATCATGAAGAATGATGATGTTGTAGCAATGAAAAGGAAGAAAGTATTTGGTGGCAATGCTACCAACCTCCAGGGACCCAAAAAGGCTTGGGTGCCTAAATCTGGTGAATGAATTATTTTGGATGCAAGTGTGCCTTGAGGTAAATAAAGAATGAAAGGGGTTCCAATAAAATGGAACAAGGCACACTCATATGATAAAACTCTAACTTTGCTCCTTCATTGTCAAACTTGGTGGTTTTGATGTTTTGGAATCAGATTTTGGTATGTTCTCATGTTTTGCTCAAATTCTTCACAAGCCATACATATCTTCAATGGATGAATATTTGGTATATCAAATAGTGGTTAGAAAAGGTTGGACTACGTTCAACTGGATACTTCCACTAAGCGTGATGGTGGTCTTCGGACCTATGTTCTCCGCCTAGTACCAAAATTCAGAAATTGAATTATTCAACTTATCAGGAGCCTTGTGTTTTGAATGAAATCAATTTACCTTTGATTTGCATGTGCTTTCAAATTGAATTTGAAAAACCTTCTTGTTTCAAAAGGGTAAAATTTTTGAAATGTGGAATTGCTTGATCATATGCAACAATTGGTATTGAAATGTGGAAACATGTCTTTTGAAGGAAATCAATTTACCTTGAAATTCTGAAATATCACGTGCATTCAAATTAATTCTGAAATTCATTCTTACTTCTAGAAGGTAAAATTTCTGATATGCAGAATTGTTCCTTTGACAGATATTGTTTCTGAACTTGATCTGTTGTTCTTACATTTTGCTATGATGAACATGTCTCATTGGTTGAATGAATCTTAAAATTTTGAGGAATAAGCATGATGTCTTTACCTACTAAATACTTTTCAATATGAAATGCATGAGCATCTGAGTGAAATTGAGTATCTGGTATATCAAATGGTGTGTAGTGGAAAGGTGGATTATGTCCACCTAGAAGCTCTCGAGTTGGGTTTTAAAACCTTCACCTCCACCTCGTACCAGAACCTATAAAATTTGTTTGGTTTGTGGATGGCACTCTAAACTCTTGAAATGTTATTGAAAATCTGTTTTTGAACATTTCTGAAAATAATTTGAGTTCACTACTTGATTTTGATCATTTGTGTACCCTTGTTCAAAAAGGACAAGTTTTGGAAAATGGTTGCTACTCATCAGTTGAATATGTATGTCTCCTTGTGCATTCTATCATGATGTTCTAAAATAAAAATAAAATAAAAAAATTTGCATCCTGCATTGCATTCTCATGCTTTTATAAGTTACATGCATTAGAAACTTCATAAGGTGCATTTAGATCATTCATATGAAAAACTGAAAACTTGCATCTTGCACCCATATTGAATTTTACAATGCATTTAAAACTTTTAAATAAAAATCTGACATTCCGCATTGCATTGGCATCTTTGCATATCATTCATATACTATGCATATAAAATGACAAAAAGATGCATATTGCATATTCATGCATATAGAGCATATGCATATATTTCATGATAATCGCATATCTTGACTCGTGAATGATTGTATGTATGTTTCATGAATCCTTGAATGCTTGTAAGTATTTACCCTATGAAATCATTTCTTGATCTTTCTAAGACCTCACCTCCTTGATAAATAACAATGCAGTGATTTTATTCATATGTGATCCATGTCATATATTAAGGGGGAGGATTTGATTCCGACCGTGCATACATTTAGGGGGAGTCATAGCTATGTCTTGTCGAATTCATTTTATACATGCAAAATAAAAATTTACCCCCACACTCTTGCACATAATGAATTCAATGAATTTCATTGATAAGGATTTAAGAAATTCTTTCCAACACTCTAAAAGAAATTTGAATCTCTACATGGACATTAAAGAGTAATCGTGAGGAAAAAGCTGCCTACCCCACAAAAATTCAATAAGTGGAATGTGGATCCGAGTAACCGGGAATCCCCCCTGAAACAATGGAGGAAACTCGCGTCAAAAGGAGAAACAAAAATCTATTTGTGTGACGAATCCAAGTAGCCGGGAATCCCCATTGAGACATATGAGGAAACTCGCACCGAAAAGTGAAGTCCATTAAAAGAACAAAATCGGGGTTGTGCGAAGCTACCGATAGTCGAGAATCTAAAGTGAAAGTGTAGAGAGGAGATTACCTTCTACTGTTTTTTAGAAAATCTGAAAATCCATATGTTTTGAAGCTCATTAGTCATTACCTCACATTTCACATGGGCATTTTTATGATGTATGTCTTTTATGAATTTGCCTACACTCATGGTTTATGTATTACTCCTAGTTGTGTATGCACAAATCTCTTAGTTATGCTTCATGCCTTACATTCTTGAATTTGAATCACATACTCTTTTGTTAACCCGTGCCTCATTTAGGGGGAGTTACTATATGTAATATTTGTGTGCATGACGATTGTGCTTGTGTGCTTGCATGTTCAAGCATTCCCCTTGAGTCTAATTCTGAGTATAAACCTTACTTTTGAAAGATAGAAGTCATCATGTGTATAGCTTCATAACTTGCATGATTAGCATTCACATAGTGCATATTCAGTGCTAATTTGCATATTTACATATTTGACATTTTCAGCATGCATATAGGTCATTCATGATATCATCTTGATCAAATCCATACTTTTCAACAATTGGCACAATTCATTTTGAAATGCATGATCTGAACACTTCATGTTGCATCAATGTCAAAATGAGTTCAACCAACAAATGGTATCATGATCAACAAATGCTATCTTTGAGGCTCTCTCTCTTCGAGAATTAAAATTGCCTATGTTTGTGCCTCTATCTTGATCAACACTTGGTATCATATATTTGAGCCCCTACTTAACATCAATTGACCTTTAAATTGGAAACTTATCATTTGGCCTCACATGTTCATTTTATGTCACATGCACCCTTGTCTTTTTGTAGATGACAAAAAGGGGGAGAATGATTGGTGTGTGCTCAATGGTGTATGAATGTTGTTGTCTTGGAGAGAATGTGAGAAGTGATTATGCTCAATGTTTGCACATGTTTGTAAAATCTGTATTATCACACACATCGTTTTGTCAGCATCAAAAAGGGGGAGATTGTTGCATCCCATAGTTCGTGCTTGGTTTCAATGATATCAAAATGATTGTGTTTGTATGCGTATGTGTTCATTGAGCAACATGATTTATATCTTGATTTGATGGGTTGAAAGATGGAGTTACACTTGATGTTTAAGGAACTAACGTTATATTTATGTTGGTTTGCAGGAATACAACTTCATGGCTCATACTTAGAATCTTAAGGAGTCCATCAATGAAAAAGGGAGTTAACTCTGTTCATGTTTAAAAGTTATATGAATGCTTTGTATTTAATGGTCTCATACTTTGAATATTTTGATTTGCAGGATCAAAATCCATGATTTATGTTTGGAACTCAAAGGAGTGCATCAATGAAGATCTTATTGAAAAAGGGAGTTGACTAACTCACTGCATTGTGATGACTCTTCTATATTTCATGCATTCCATCAAATAGCTTTTCACAATCTTGATTGGGTATTTTCATGCGCTTTCCTCGTAAGATTTTTGGGCTTGAAATAACCTCAACCTTGTAACTTGAAATTTGATGGATGTGATCTTCTAAGTTGCTAATGACATGAATGTGGTTCATGTATTTTCTACTTGAAGCTTTTAAGCTTGTGTTGTTGTTGAAATATTCGTACAAGACTTCATGAGATTTGGTTCAATATTGCTCATGCCTTGCATGAATCATTGGTATTTACTGATGTGTGAGATGCATGTGAAGATAATGTTCCTCGTGAAAATAAGGCTTCATGAATATTAATCTTTGTCAACAAGAATGCCATTTGAATGAATGTGGTTCTATGATATTATGTATGCTTTACATTTGGCATGATTGTTAACACTTGTGTAATGAAGCATCTTGATGTTGAAGATTTGGTTGATTCAAGAATGTGATTGAATGGTTGAGATTCCATGTTATTATATTTGATTGAATGATAGATTCATGCTTATCATTTCAAAACCTTGTCATTTGGTCAAATATATTTTTGCGAAGTGATTTGAGAAGCAAAACGCATGTTTGAATAGGTTCAATGATGTATTTCATTGTGAACATGTTCATAGTGTTAATGCATAACTCATATATTTTGATTCTCAACTAACCTCTTGCTTTATCATATTTTTCAGGATGCAAAATCATTGTTGATCTTCATGGGATTATGGTAACATTTAATCAATTGTTTCCCTTTGGTTTGATGGAGGTTTTAGTTATTTTTCAAACTCAAACTATCTTACAGTCTTCACCATTTTCAATCCGACCATTGGATCTCCCTTATAAAAAATTTATGTTGTAGCTCTGGGAGTCCTCTTTCCAACGCCTCCAGTCTCGCCTCGATCGGAGTTCGGAGCTAGGAGAATTAATTCCTGCCGCCAAAGCGCGCAGAGCTATTTTTTCGGTGCCCAGCCATCTGCACCAGGGTCGACCCACTGCCAAGGGTCGACCCCTGCAAGTTTTTTCTGATTTTTGGCCCCGACAGCACCCTGAATGCCGAGGGTCGACCCAGGGGTCGACCCCTTCTGGAACGTGACTTCCGAAAGTGCTTTAAAACCCTTTGAAAACCCTTTCAAACATTACCATACTACCCCCTATTAGTTTCTATTGTCATTAAGGTGTTTTTAACATGTATTAGGAGGGTTTTATGAGTCTTTTCCCCACCCCTTAAGTTGCTTATATAAGAGTTACAAATTTGGGATGTGATTAGCCCTAATGCTCATTTGTTCTTTCGTATAGGTGAAGAAAAGGGGGAAAACGTGGTGGAGCTCTTCCAAGGAGGATATCATCTACATCCGTGAAGATCTGGAGCTCGTGGAAGAAGAAGAAAAGGAGCGGATCGAAGAGAGGATCAAGAGGACGTAAGAATCGTCGTCATCCGGCTACCCTCCAACTCGTGGTTCAAGAAACATCATCAACCGACCTTGGAAAATAAAGGGGGATCACTTCTATGTCTTCTATCAGTTCTTTGTGATATGTTCTATGATCTATATTTTGGGTTTGAGCATGCTTGAGTATTTGTGTTTATTTTCTGAACAATAGAGATACTCGTGTGTGTGACCGTTTGTGTATACGGTCGTGTTTGATCACCTTTGTGCGATCGTGTTTGTGTTATTGTGCTGCGGTTGTTGCAGCGTGTGTGTGTGTGTGTTGTGATCCGGTCGTCGGATCGTGTATGTGTTTGTGATCCGGTCGTCAGATCGTGTGGGAGACTTCATCTTCGTCTCTGTGTGTGTTGGGACGTGTCCCCGTGTGTGTGTGGAGATTCATCCCCATGTGTGTTTGGAGCGTCGTCTCCGTGTTGGAGATTTATCCCCGAGTGAAGTCTCACCGGGTTTGGTGAGGGGTGGACGTAGGGAGTCCGTCGTGGTCCCAAACCACCTTAAAAATCTCAGTGTCCTATGGTTTGCATTGTGATTTGCCTTGTTATGTTTAACAGCTTAATGTGTTTATCTTAATCATGTGCGAATGGTGAGATTGAGAGAATTTAATCATCTTGCTTGAGTGAAATCTTCAATCTCGTCAAGAATGTTAATTCCGCTGTGCACTTGTCTATGTTTTTAATCGGTCATAATTTTTAGTAGTAGGATCTATTCACCCCCCCTCTAGGTCCGTGTTCCTGCACTACGGGACCCAACACACCTGAAGAGGGAGGCTGGGGATGTGGCCGCTTCCCCGGCCAGACGGTCGGCCGAGCGAAACCCTACGCTACGGGAGAGGATGCAGAGACCCTACTCTTTCCCGAGGAATAAAACCCGAGGAATTTTTGAGTGGGCTTGCTACAATGGCAAGGTCTTCCTCCCAAGATCCAAGAGGCCGCAAGATGTTCGCAAAAGCGGTGACCCCTTGTTCTGCCCTTATCACCAGATACTAGGCCACCCTATCGAAGACTGCTACGTCTTCAAGGATATTGCTCAAGACCTGATTGAGAAAGATGAGCTAAGAATGAGAGATTATGTGGTGGCCCCGCCACGCCCCCATGTGACAGGCAACCACAAAAGAAGTGTTCACATAGTGTCGGTCCGGCACCAGATTTTTAAAAATACAGCTGAGAACAGACAACCTCAGCCGCTGGCGGAGAACCAGCCCCTGGTGCGGCAATCCGTCACTTTGGCCCCTGGTACAGCCATATATGATGATTACCAAGAAGACCCCGAGAAATCCTTTACTTCTCAGCACAGAAGGGCTTATCGAAGCCATGGCCCGTGAGCCCGGAGGCGGGGGATGCCAGCAAAGTCTCATTGTCCGACGAAGCTGAGTAGGGTGACACCTATGGTGTCCTTGAAGCAGAAGATGGCGAAGATCAAGATTTCGTCGACCTGTTGCCGGCGTCGCCGGAAATTGAAGATGGCGGCCAGGCCACGGTAGATGAACTTGTTGAAATTAACTTGGGCATGGAGGGCGACCCCAGGACGACCTTTCTAAGTACCCTTCTTCCTCCACAAGAAAGAGAACAATATATCAAATTACTGTAAGAGTTCCGGGATTGTTTTACCTGGAACTACAAGGAGATGCCCGGCCTAAGCCCCGGTGTGACCCAACATATTCTGGCCATCATGAGGCCGGAGTTGATAAGTCAAATTTGTAAAGAAGTCGACAAGCTCATAGATGTCGATTTTGTAGTAGAAAACCAGTACACTACTTGGCTGGCCAACATTGTGCCGGTGAAGAAGAAAAATGGACAGATCAGGATTTACGTGGACTTCCACAACCTGAATAAAGCCTGCCCGAAAGATGATTTCCCGGTGTCCATCACTGAAATCATGATTGATGCAACCACTGGCCACGAGGCCTTGTCCTTCATAGACGGATCGTCCGGCTATAACCAAATTTGGATAGCTGAGCACGACCTAATTCACACGGCCTTTCGGTCACCCAAAGGGATATTCCACTACAAAAGAATGCCCTTCGACCTTAAGAACGCCGGCGCTACTTACCAGCGGGCGATGACCAAAATATTCGACGAGCTGTTATACAACAAAGTCGAATGCTACATTAATGATTTGGTCGTCAAGTCGAAGAAAAGAGAAGATCACCTAAGGGACCTCAGAGTCATCTTTGAAAGACTCAGATAGTATGAGCTGAAAATGAACCCGATGAAGTGTGCCTTTGGCGTCTCCAGTGGGAAGTTCCTTGGCTTCATTGTTCGATATAGAGGGATCGAGATCGATCCTTTCAAGATAAAGGCCATCCAGGAGCTACCTCCTTCGAAGGACCTGGGAGAGTTAAGAACCCTGCAAGGCCGGCTGGCTTACATCCGAAGATTTATCTCCAACCTGTCGGGGCGCTGTCAGCCATTCCACATATTAATGATGAAAAATGCACCTTTTAACTGGAACCAGGAATGCCAGAAGGCCTTCGATCAGCTGAAGGACTACTTAAGGACCCCGCATGTGCTAGGGGCACCTGTCAAGGGGAGACCGCTTATTCTATACATAGTCGCCACCGAATGTTCACTGGGGGCAATGCTCGCCCAGAACAATGACGAGGGAAAAGAGCAGGCTCTCTACTATCTTAGTCGAAGGCTAGTGGGGGCAGAAGCAAAATACACCCCGATTGAGAAGGTCTGTCTCGCCTTGGTCTTCGCGGTCAAGAAGCTGAGACATTACATGCTCTCCCATGAAGTGAGCATGATCTCCAAGGCCGACCCAGTTAAACACATTCTCTCCCAGCCAGTCCTGAAGGGACGTCTCGGCAAGTGGGTCGTGCTGCTAATGGAATTTGATATCACCTACGTGCCGCAGAAGGCCGTTAAGGGTCAAGCCGTGGTCGAATTCTTCGCGGCACATCCTGTGTTCGAGGATTTCCCACTGGCTACAGAGTTGCCTGAAGGAGACACTGGAGGTGGACCAAGTCCAACAGATCGCCTGACAGCTACACTTTGATGGAGCCTCGAGAACGGAAACGACCCCATCCAGACGTACCAAAGTACGGGCAGGGGCCGGCATTGTCCTTAAATTCCCGGAGGGAGAAGTATTGCATACATCTTGTTCTATCAATAAACCCTACACAAATAATGAGGTAGAGTATGAGGCTCTGATCATTGGCCTCCAAGTCGCTTTGCAAATGGAGATTAAGATGCTGCAAGTATTTGACGATTCATTACTAGTCGTCAAGCAAGTCCAGGGGCAGTTTGATGTCCGAAAACCTGAGCTGCTCCCTTACCATGCTAAAGCGAAGCGGCTTATGGAACAATTCTACCTTATTGAGATAGGTCATGTTGCCAGGGGAGAAAATGCACAAGCCGATGCACTGGCAAAGCTGGCAAGCTCATTAGCAGTCCCGCCTGATGGATCTCTTAGCATCCGGGTGGTGAATCAACGCCAGGTGCCTAGCATGATAGAAGAACCAGAAGAAGAAGAACTGGAGGTCGCTGCAGCAGAAGCCATCGGCCTGCCTGACTGGAGGGACCCTCTTATGCAATGGTTTAAACACTAGCAACTGCCCAAGCAGAGAGAAGAGAAGATTAAGCTGATCAGAACAAAGGACACTTATGAGGTTCGGAATGGGATCCTATTCCGAATTATGGCGGATGCCAGACAGAAGGTGCTCCTGCGATGTCTATCCACTGAAGAAGCTTGGAAAGTCATGAAAGAGGTCCATGCCGGGACAGCCGGTGCACACCAGGCGGGACCGAAGATGAAAATTGAAAAAAAGAGGCTCGGCTACTACTGGACGACAATGTTCGATGACTACTGCAAGTACGCCAAGTCTTGTCAGAAATGCCAGGAGTATGTCACGGTGTCCAGGAGGCCACCCGTGCCGGTACACTCGACATTACCCAGCTGGCCTTTCGCCTAAACAGACGTCGTGGGTCCACTATCCGCGTCATCCGTCGGGTGCAAATACATTTTGGTGGCAACCGACTACTTCTCCCGTTGGACGGAAGCCGTTGCTTTGAGGGAAGTAACCGGGGAGATCGTCGCCAGATTTGTCCGTCGCAACATCATATTCCGGTTTGACACTCCGAACCGAATTATCTCAGATAATGGGAGCCACTTCCGCAACCAGAAAGTCTACCGACTAGCAGAGAAATACAAGATCGACTGGAGGACGTCAACCCCCTATAACCCGCAAGCCAATGGTTTGGCCGAAGCTTTCAACAAAACTCTTTGTACGCTCCTCTTTAAAATTATCAATTCTAACAAGAGGGACTGGGAAGAAAGAATGTATGAGGTCCTCTGGAGATATCGAACTGTTTACAAAACTCCAACGGGTTGTTCACCCTTCTCTTTAGTATATGGCTCAGAGGTAATCGTCCCCATTGAGCTGGAAATACCCTCCCTTCGGGTCGCAGTCCAACACGGGTTAGTCCGGGAAGAGCAAACAAATGTCGAGCGAAGGCTCGAAGAGCTCTCTAACTTCGAGGGGAAGCGGCTCCGAGCCCAGCAGAACATCCAGGTCTATCAGGCCGGAATGGCTCACACCTTTGACAAGCTCGTCAAGGAGCGTGAATTCAAGAAGGGTGAACTCGTTATGGTCAAAAGGAGGGAAGTCATAGCCTCCAACCCCAAGGGCAAGATGAATGAGAATTGCCTTGGACCCTATGTAATCCAAAAGGTTTATGAAGGTGGAGCATATGTGATAGTCGACCATCGGGGGAGGTCCAGTTTCCACCCCTTAATGGCAGGCATCTGAGGTTGTACCACGCTCCAATTCCTCCATTCAATGAATAATACATTTCTCCGCCCCACGGCGGGCGGATTTGTTCTCAACTGTTTGAATGGTTTGGCTGCTATCTGCTACGGATTACAAGAGAAGCAAGAAAGGGAACACGCAAAAAAAACAAGAAAAAAAAGGGAAAAAAAGAGAAAAAAAAGAAAAGAAAAAAAAGAAAAAAAAGAAGAGAAAAAAATAATAAAAAAAGAGAAAAAGAAGGGAAAAGGAATGAAGAGAAAAAGAATGAATATTTCATAAACGAATCAATCCTGTCAGCCCTTGACATTCTGTCGGCACTGACGAAGAATATCCCAGCCGGGCCTTTCGCCCGGGATTGGGGAATCAACCATTCTCCTTACGTTGGCACCAGCCCGTACCAACGAATGTTTCAATAAACGAATCAACCCTGTCAGCCCTTGACATTCTGTCGGCACTGACGAAGAATACCCCAGCCGGACCTTTCGCCCGGGATTGGGGAATCAACCCTTCTCATTGTGTTGGCACCAGTCCGTACCAACGAATATTTCAATAAACGAATCAACCATGTCAGTCCTTGACATTCTGTCGGCACTGACGAAGAATACCCCAGCCGGACCTTTCGCCCGGGATTGGGGAATCAACCCTTCTCCTTGCGTTGGCACCAGCCCGTAACAACGAATATTTCAATAAACGAATCAACCCTGTCAGCCCTTGACATTCTGTCGGCACTGACGAAGAATACCCCAGCCGGACCTTTCGCCCGAGATTGGGGAATCAACCCTTCTCCTTGCGTTGGCACCAGTCCGTAACAACGAATATTTCAATAAACGAATCAACCCTGTCAGCCCTTGACATTCTATCGGCATTGACGAAGAATACCCCAGCCGGACCTTTCGCCCGGGATTGGGTAATCAACCCTTCTCCTTGCGTTGGCACCCTCCCGTACCAGCGAACACACCAAGAGGCAAATAAATCACACCTGTCATCAGCACTCTGTCGGCACAGACAAATAATCCTGTTTTGACCAAGACCTCCCATCTGGGTTGTTGGATGAACAAACTCTTCTCTCCGCCCTTCCAAGGTCAGATCAACCTAGTCGAGTCAAATATACCGGTGACATCATTCGGATGAGTCGCTTGATAGACATGATGGAGTGGTCCCCTCGTCCCTCCTCTGGAAAGGGCGAGCACTCTCCTATGCTCCTCTGCGAACCTCACCGGGTTCTCCTCGGGTAAGCAGTTAGCGTGGACTTGCGTCACATCACATAGCATGGAAAAGAAAAGAGAAAAGGGAGGATGAGACTGCTCAATACCACACACATACAGGAGGCAAGTGGGATAATTGCATTGTATTCCTGTTATAAAAAAAAAGAGAATTACACTGGCCTCGGGGCATACCCCGGTGTTACATGCAAAAAAAAATGGATGCAAGGGGGACTGACAGCTAGTCTAGCCCCCGGAAGATGTCCTCGAAAGGGAGGATCTGATGTGACACAACCTTGGGGTGATCATCACATGATCAAATGACCCTTGGACCTAGCAAGCAACCAACGCACGAATCGGTGACTTTACTCGGGCGGACTCACCCGCTAAGCGCACTCTTGTGCCCGTAGGCAAACCGGTGATAGTGGTGAGGGTCCGGGACGGGCCCTTGCTGCTCCGGGGGTTGGCTAGCTTTGGATTGGACCTCTCAAGGGTCCTAGGATGCCCACTCTCGTAGGTGGCCAGCACGCCGAGGGCGTGGGTGTTAATGGCTCTCTCGCAACTCACCCGCGGTAGTCACTCAATCACAAGCAAATTCGGGTTCGGGCGCTCCACTTACCACCGACGGCACTAAGATGCGATACTACTTAAGCAAGGGAATTTCAGCAAAGAGGAGTGTGCAGTGGCTCACCTAGTCGGTGTGAAGACACCGATCCCGGTCGGAGACTAGGGCGAGCGAGGAAGCGTGGGCTTACCCGCACGCCGCGCCGGAGAAGCTTCGATCTGAAATTTTAATTTACATGCACTACACCCCATGCAAGGGGGGGGGGATCTTGGGGTTGGGGTTAATGTGAATACAACAATACTACCTCCACGCAGGGAGGGGCCTTCAGCCGGCCAAGCGGGGTGGGGAAACTAAAGCAAAGAACGACGACTAAGTGTGGATGCCGACTCTGCCGGCTGTCTGCCAACAGGGATAGTGGGTCGGTGTTGCAGCTGTAGATCCCCCTCACGAATTTTTCTGATGGCGAGGTCGGCGGAGAAATATTTGTAATAGGAAGGGGAATGCCTCGGAATTTTTGTGATTTCTTCTGGAGAAGCTACTGGTCGGGGCTGAAGATGGAACAGGACCTCTGTTTCTCGGACTAGCAGGGACTGACTTCCAACAGTAGGATGCACAGGGTACGCCGGCCGCTCCCGTTGTCGGAATCAGGCGCCGTCAGAGTCGTTGGAATTGTAGTCAAGGTCTCTTCGCAGCAAAATAGACGGGAAGCCTTCCGATGTCGGGGGAGGTCTGAGGACGCTGAACACTGCTGACAGGTCGAAGCAGACTATGTTGTAGCAGAGTGACGCAGCAGAGGGAGAAAAATGGTAACTCCGGCCACCGGAGGCCGAATGGAACTCCGCTTCCTGATTCTGAAAATAGACAGGGAGAAGTAGAACTTTGTAGAAGAAATGGTGGACTTATTCCTCCGAGGTTTGTCGTGGCAGGGCTCTCAATCTGGTTCTGGTGCTCAGCAGGATCGGTTCCGCGCAGTCGGGGGAGAACGGAGTTTATGAACAGCCCCGAGCTCCGATGAAGACGAAACCACTTCTGTTGCGAAGAAGACCCGGAGAAGCTTCCAACAATGGCTCTTGTGTCTTCAAACTCGTCCGGATGGCGTCGTGGTGATCGCTGCAAGAGACTGGTTCGTCTGCAACCTGTGGACAGCAACCTGCAACTCTTGTGTTGGCTTCTAAAGAAGGAGATGGGGGAGGTGTATGTATGAAAGGGGTGATGGGGTGGAAGAAGTAGTGTGTATGGAGGGATGGGGAATGCTAATGGAGATAGGAAGGGGATGGGAGGGGGCAGTGGGGGCAGGTCCTCAGCTGGAGGTAGGGGAAGGTGGAGGCAATGGAGGTGAATGGAGGGAGATGAGAGGGGCGACCCTAGCTAGAAGGGAGATGGGGGGGGGGGGCGGCCAAATCATGGAGGGAGTGGTGGATTTCAAATTTGAAATGGCCTTGGAAGTTGTGGGGTTGTGTGGGGAAGGGGTTGATTGTGTTGGAATGGGGGAAGGGGTGTTGGAATGTGGAAGATGGTGTTGGAATGGTGAGGGATCTCCTTGGGACTAGGTGGGTGGAGTAATGGAGGCCATGGGGAAGTGGAGGGCTTTAATGATGGTAGGTGGGGGTTGAGGTGGTTGGGAAGGGAGGAGAGAGAAGAAAATTCGAAATTGGGTGTTGAGGAGAGAGAAAGTGGGGTGAAAAAAAAGAGATTAAGAGAGGGAAGGGTGGGGAATCTCTCCCCTAGGGCTTCTCACCCAAAAAATGTTGGAATCACTCCACTAAACTAAGCTTTGGACTCTCAAATGGTATTTTTCATTCAATGATTCATTACCTCAAAATGGAGAGAGTGGAGTCCTATTTATAGGGATCCCATAATTTACAATAAGACCCTGACTTTTGACACATTAACAAATAACCGAAGGAAGGGGGGGACGCCCATGGGCCTAGCCCAAAGAAATAGGCCCAATAGCAAACTCATTAGCCTAATGTGACTCAAACTTAGGGAAATGACTCAAATAAAAGGAAAATTACATGATTATGACTCAAAGAAAATATGAAAATTACATGACTCGTCTTAGAGAAATATGACGGACACAATGGAGCTATGCTAGCAGGCAATTGAAGTTGTAAAAAAAATATGAAGGGCGAGAGATGCCCCCATCATACCCCCGGGGTGCGAAGAACTCGACTCCGTCGAGTATGAGTCCGCCGGGGGAGAGGTCTTCCAATGCAACTCTGAGCAAGCTACAACCTCCAAACTCAACCTCGCGTTCGCAACCAGGGGACGGCGCTTCAACTTCTCAAGGTGGCTTGGACACACCCTCTTGCCAATGATAGTACCTTGCTTGCCCAGTATTGCCTCCGTGTGCACACGTCGGACTCTCAAGCTTTTATGTGGAAGCTCTCCGAGGGTTGTTGTGCCCCTGTGGTTATTTGAGTTTCATTTGGTCACTTGGGTCATTCGACATCATTCTATGGTCATATGTGTTCTGTGATATTCTTGGTTTTGATAATGGCTAAACACTATTCGTCATTGTTGCTTTTCACTCTTATATGACTGACATATGTTCTGTTGTGTTTATGACAGATATGCACATGAAAGCTCAATGTTGCGCCCTCGCACGCGGATCGACCTGAACATGTTTCATTGGTCTAACACTTCATTTTTGCAGGTATAGGTATTTCCGGTCGACCTACACACCTTGGCCGGTCGACCAGATTTGCCAGAGCTTAAGAATTCCACGTTTTACAGGTTTCGGTCGACCGCCCCTGCCTTTCCGGTCGACCGGTTCTTCCAGAAACGAAACACTCCAGGAATTATAGATTTCGGTCGACCGCCCCTACTTTTCCGGTCGACCGATTTTCCCAGAACTGAAATGTTGACATTGTTACAGGTTTCGGTCGACCGCTCCCAGGCGTCCGGTCGACCGGTTTTGCCAGAGCCGAAACGTTCTGGCTGTAGCAGGTTCCGGTCGACCGGCCCATGAATTCCGGTCGACCGCCAGCCCCGAGCCTTCATTTTTCACTTTGTTTCCAACTTCGAAAAGGGCCATTCAACCTTGATTTCTTTAATCCAAATGTCACCTAATCACCCACAAATTGTGGATCTGGTCTGAGGCTTGTCTATAGACCATTCAAGGTCTATAAAACCAACACATGAGGGGATGAAAACCCTAATGCTTCAAGCCTTCAAGGGAGCCCATTTTCGAGCTACTGTAGCACCTCCGTGAACAGTGTTTCGGGAGGAAGTTCTTCATCCATCCAAGGTGATTCAAGCTCAGATCTGAAGCCAAGCAACCTCCTACAAAGCAAGAAGCAATCAAGGGCAAGAAGGGTGATCAAAGAAAGTTAGAAGGAGTATACTTCAAGAAGGAAATCAAGATACTCCGGGAAGAAGCTCTTCATCAAATCTTTATCCATCCTCTTCATCATCTCAAGGGGATCCATTGAAGCTCACTCTCAAGGGAGATCATCTTCATCCATTCAAGTTCTTTCAACCTCATTCAAGTTCAAAGAGAAGATCAAGAGAGAAGAATTGAAGGAAGAGGTACTGTTCACATGAACAGTACTCCGTGAAGAACATTCATCCAATCAAGGGTGAATCAAGAAGATTGAGTTGAAGCCAAGAGGATCCTTGTTGCTGATCAACATTTCATACAAGGGCCAATTCATTTCTACTCATAACTCAATTTCTTGTCTTAGTTCATTCACATTTGTTTTCCTTTCAATATTGATTAAATATTGAAGTTGTGATTCGTCCCTACCGTTGGTTAGTAGGAAGGCAATCGGAGGTGTTTCCGATCTGCGGTGTTGACGTCCCTACCGTTGGTTAGTAGGAAGGCAATCGGTGGTTTTCGATTTGCGGGTTGGTGCGCTACACAAGTGAAGCCTCACCGGGTTTTGGTGAGGGGTGGACGTAGGGCTGAGGATTCAGTCCGAACCACCTTAAAAATCCTATCTAGTGTGGTTTGCTTGTGTGATTGATTCGTTCTAGATGCATGCTTAGGATCGAATTATTATATATCTTGCTTATCTTGCTAAGTGAATCATAGCATTCTTGGAAGCTAGTTTCTATTCCGCTGCAATTCATTTTAACTAGCTGTTTAGAGGGACGCATTACGAAAAGTGGGGCTGATCTATTCACCCCTCCCCTCTAGATCCGCTGTCCACTACACAACAAGGGTGTCGCTCACATAGATGGGGGTAGGCTCAAGGTGCTCACTAGGATCTACCGCGGTGCCCTTAGAGGGTGCTAGATCCGTTATATGAAAAGTGAGGTATATCCCAAAATGTTATGAGTAAATCCAACCCATAAGCTTGGTTGCCAAAGCCACTTGGAACATGGAAGGTCCAAGTCCTCGTGCCCTCGATTTGGAGGTGGCCCTAAGGTAGAGCCACTCCAATGTCATCATCACCAGATTGCCTACTTGGAATTCCAAGCGGCGCTCGCGAGCTCTTATCCGCTCTTTGTGAACCTCACCGCTCGTCAAGAATTGCTTGTGTGTATGCTCATGCCATGCATCATAATGCGGTGAGTGGGTGTGAAAGTGGATAGCATGCAAAGGTGGACCGGGGCAACCGTACATAGACCTATCATGCATAGATGTGATGAAGACTCTTATGGACTTGGGGGGGCCGGGGAAAGCATAGGTGGATCTATCGTGCATGGTTGTGATAATTACCGGGGGGCCCGGACATCCATGTATGCTCCTTTCATGCTTAAGAGTTATGACGAATGTGGGAGGACCAGCACATCCAAATGTGGCTCTATCAGGTATGGGTGCAATGAATGCCGGAGGACCTAGACTTCCATGTAGACTCCTATCATGCATAAGATGGATGATGAATGGGGGTGGACCTACATATCCAAATGTGAACCTGTCATGCACTGGACCTAGTGTGTATGTGACACAAATGAGATAACTAGCCCTACCAGGTGGGGCAAAATGTTGTGGCACATGCATTACAATCAAGATGGTCCCATCTTTAGGTGGGGGTGGATTTGGGGGTTTCCACTCATAGGGGTCGAAGGGGTCCAAGAAGGTGGACATTTTGGGATAGGTCACTTCCTCATTTCCTAGGTGGTTGTCACCCTCGGTCATGGCTCTCATAGTGTGACCTAAGTAGTGGAATGGGTGGGTTGGGTTCAACATGGTGGGTGAGGGTAGGAGGGAGTGGGTGGTGGGTAAGGCGGCTAGGTCCCATGGGTTCAATGTCTTCCATAGGGAGGGATCAAAGGGGTCATGGAATGTGTTACCAAGGAAGGGGTATTCTATCTCCTCAAGGTCTTCAAATGATGGTGAGTCCTCCTCCTCAAATGAAGTAATTGAACCGAAGTCCTTGGCGGGTTGGTTGGCCATGAATGGAGGGCTTGGCATCCTACCCGAAATAAGCAAATCTAATTCGTGGATAGCATAGGGCTCTTCGGGTGTTGGGAGGAACAAAAGAAGGTCGCTAGTGTAGCAACCCACAGTGTATATCGAGGAGATGGACCCGACACATAGGTGTAGGAGGTCAAGGCTCCTAGGTTGGTCGACTATAGTGGTCAACATGCCAGTTAACTCCATTTGCCAAGATAGACCCTTAAGGAAATCCCCTAATGTTTCCACTTGATAGGATGATTGGATTGTGGTGTGATAGGTGGGTAAGGGTACTATAGGAAGGTTTTGTTCCATAGGAGGGCAAACATGAGCCATGAGATCTCTAAATGGGTTCTCCTTTAGCCAACGTGAAAGGGGTTCTCCTAAGATGAGCTCGGCCCCTACTAGGGAGGGTGGTGTAAGGTGAAGTCCACCATGTGAAGTCTCTTCTTCTTCCTGGACATGGGTGATCTCCATGGCGGGGGTTGGGTCCGGAGTATTCACCACTATGGGGTCGGGTATGGGGATCATGGTTTCCTCTACCAAGGAGGTGAGTAAGTCCATTGTTTGTGGGGCAATGATGACTGGCATATGGCTCTTTTGGGGTGGTGGGTAATGGGGGACCTGGGATAGGATGGGGAGGGGTAGAAGTGGAGGCCTATGTTGGGCATCTTGTAACTCATGGGGGAGGGTGCACCCCATTTGGCTCAATAGGTCTTCTTTGCGTAGGAATGAGTTCTCTTGACCTATTTGGGCCTCATATTCTTCTTCCCAATCTAGGGGAGCCTCATAGTCTTCGGTCACCTCCGTAAGTTCCTTTTGGAAATGGGTGGGATGAGGATTTGTGGAAGCTTGTGGGGTGTGGGTTTGATGGGGAATGTTGGGTTGGGCGGTGGCCAATTTGGTTTTAATGGTGGTGGTGATCGGGATTGGAATCATTTGGGGTGGTGGAGCTTGGACCCTAAGGGAGGTCTTGGGTTGACTGGGAGGGAAAGGGGGAGTGGGAGTGCTCCTCGGGTTATAGTTCTCAAGGTAGGAGTGGGAAGGTCGGGGAGCGTAGTTCTTCCTAAGCTCAAGGTAGGAGTGGGAGGGTCGGGGAGCGTAGATCTTCCTAAGCTCAATCTTCATCTCTTCCCATGATCCTATGGGTTCTTGCCTCCAAATCCTTCTTAAGCTCACTATGTGTTCCCACTCCTTCTTGGCTTGTCCCCGAAGCCACCCTGTGGCCCTGCGGACCCTAGCATGTCCATAGACCCTAGTCCTATCAAAGTGTTTATCCATGGTAGCCTCCCACTTTAGGTAGGCATTAGGATTGGATCCGTCAAAACTAAGGTCTCCTTCTAGGATGATGTCCATGAGGAGGGGGTCAATCGGACTCTTGTGGACGGCCGTGTTGAGGGGACTTAACCAATGTGGAGTGTACATGATGCACTGGGTGGCCCGAAAATGACTCTAAATGTGAATGCGCCCTAGGACCAACTTGTAGAGAGACAAGTTGTGAACTTGCTCTGATACCACTTGATGTGACACAACCTTGGGGTGATCATCACATGATCAAATGACCCTTGGACCTAGCAAGCAACCAACGCACGAATCGGTGACTTTACTCGGGCGGACTCACCCGCTAAGCGCACTCTTGTGCCCGTAGGCAAACCGGTGATAGTGGTGAGGGTCCGGGACGGGCCCTTGCTGCTCCGGGGGTTGGCTAGCTTTGGATTGGACCTCTCAAGGGTCCTAGGATGCCCACTCTCGTAGGCGGCCAGCACGCCGAGGGCGTGGGTGTTAATGGCTCTCTCGCAACTCACCCGTGGTAGTCACTCAATCACAAGCAAATTCGGGTTCGGGCGCTCCACTTACCACCGACGGCACTAAGATGCGATACTACTTAAGCAAGGGAATTTCAGCAAAGAGGAGTGTGCAGTGGCTCACCTAGTCGGTGTGAAGACACCGATCCCGGTCGGAGACTAGGGCGAGCGAGGAAGCGTGGGCTTACCCGCACGCCGCGCCGGAGAAGCTTCGATCTGAAATTTTAATTTACATGCACTACACCCCATGCAAGGGGGGGGGATCTTGGGGTTGGGGTTAATGTGAATACAACAATACTACCTCCACGCAGGGAGGGGCCTTCAGCCGGCCAAGCGGGGTGGGGAAACTAAAGCAAAGAACGATGACTAAGTGTGGATGCCGACTCTGCCGGCTGTCTGCCAACAGGGATAGTGGGTCGGTGTTGCAGCTGTAGATCCCGCTCACGAATTTTTCTGATGGCGAGGTCGGCGGAGAAATCTTTGTAATAGGAAGGGGAATGCCTCGGAATTTTTGTGATTTCTTCTGGAGAAGCTACTGGTCGGGGCTGAAGATGGAACAAGACCTCTGTTTCTCGGACTAGCAAGGACTGACTTCCAACAGTAGGATGCAGAGGGTACCCCAGCCGCTCCCGTTGTCGGAATCAGGCACCGTCAGAGTCGTTGGAATTGTAGTCAAGGTCTCTTCGCAGCAAAACAGACGGGGAAGCCTTCCGATGTCGGGGGAGGTCTGAGGACGCTGAACACTGCTGACAGGTCGAAGCAGACTGTGTTGTAGCAGAGTGACGCAGCAGAGGGAGAAAAATGGTAACTCCGGCCACCGGAGGCCGAATGGAACTCCGCTTCCTGATTCTGAAAATAGACAGGGAGAAGTAGAACTTTGTAGAAGAAATGGTGGACTTATTCCTCCGAGGTTTGTCGTGGCAGGGCTCTCAATCTGGTTCTGGTGCTCAGCAGGATCTGTTCTCCGCAGTCGGGGGATAACGGAGTTTATGAACAGCCCCGAGCTCCGATGAAGACGAAACCACTTCTGTTGCGAAGAAGACCCGGAGAAGCTTCCAACAATGGCTCTTGTGTCTTCAAACTCGTCCTGATGGCGTCGTGGTGATCGCTGCAAGAGACTGGTTCGTCTGCAACCTGTGGACAGCAACCTGCAACTCTTGTGTTGGCTTCTAAAGAAGGAGATGGGGGAGGTGTATGTATGAAAGGGGTGATGGGGTGGAAGAAGTAGTGTGTATGGAGGGATGGGGAATGCTAATGGAGATAGGAAGGGGATGGGAGGGGGCAGTGGGGGCAGGTCCTCAGCTGGAGGTAGGGGAAGGTGGAGGCAATGGAGGTGAATGGAGGGAGATGAGAGGGGCGACCCTAGCTAGAAGGGAGATGGGGGGGGTGGCCAAATCATGGAGGGAGTGGTGGATTTCAAATTTGAAATGGCCTTGGAAGTTGTGGGGTTGTGTGGGGAAGGGGTTGATTGTGTTGGAATGGGGGAAGGGGTGTTGGAATGTGGAAGATGGTGTTGGAATGGTGAGGGATCTCCTTGGGACTAGGTGGGTGGAGTAATGGAGGCCATGGGGAAGTGGAGGGCTTTAATGATGGTAGGTGGGGGTTGAGGTGGTTGGGAAGGGAGGAGAGAGAAGAAAATTCGAAATTGGGTGTTGAGGAGAGAGAAAGTGGGGTGAAAAAAAAGAGATTAAGAGAGGGAAGGGTGGGGAATCTCTCCCCTAGGGCTTCTCACCCAAAAAATGTTGGAATCACTCCACTAAACTAAGTTTTGGACTCTCAAATGGCATTTTTCATTCAATGATTCATTACCTCAAAATGGAGAGAGTGGAGTCCTATTTATAGGGATCCCACAATTTACAATAAGACCCTGACTTTTGACACATTAACAAATAACCGAAGGAAGGGGGGGACGCCCATGGGCCTAGCCCAAAGAAATAGGCCCAATAGCAAACTCATTAGCCTAATGTGACTCAAACTTAGGGAAATGACTCAAATAAAAGGAAAATTACATGATTATGACTCAAAGAAAATATGAAAATTACATGACTCGTCTTAGAGAAATATGACGGACATAATGGAGCTATGCTAGCAGGCAATTGAAGTTGTAAAAAAAATATGAAGGGCGAGAGATGCCCCCATCAGGATCCCGATGCAAGGGAAGCTCATCATCTCACGCAGACGGTCTTCCTGCGCGTCGAGGCGTTCAAACTCTGTCGTCACAGAGGCCACCGCTGCTTCGGCGACGGCCAGCTCTTCAGTTTCCCTGGTCTTGTCCGTCTCGACCTCGAGCAGGTCGGACTCAGCCTGGGCAAGCCAACCCCGGAGTTCCTCTATCCGGTTCTCCAAGGCATAGATATTGGCATTGCACCCGTCCAAGATCCCCTGGTGTAGCTCCCTGCTATCCCTCCGCGCCGCTAGAGCCCCCAGATACTCATCCCTCTAAGCGCCGATAGCTGTAAGTTCGGTTGGGGCCTGCGTCTCGAGGAATGCGCGACGATTTACGTACTTCAATAATAACAGAACGCGTCGCGACCACTCTTCCAATGGGCAGCCCATCATCTGTAGTGCAGTGCTCAGCTGCTCCACAATAGCCCTTACATCTCGATATGTGAGCGTTGGGTCGACAACGACCATAGAGCGCAATACCAACAGGGTCTGGCGGACTGACAGATCCGAACTCATGTGGCCGATAGAAGGGACGGCTGCTGGGTCGAAGCTAACTTCGCTGTCCACGGCCACCTACAGCTCTGCGTCAACCACGGCCGAGCTACTCAGAAGGGTCAGGGCCGAAAGGAGGGACCTCGCCGGTTCCGAGGTCGACCTTTGGCCAGCTACCACCATAGGTAAGGGGGAGATCATAACAGAGACGTCTGGCGCCGCCATGATGAGCGGCTGCTCTAGCTCCATCGACCGGGCAGGTTCTAAGCCCTACAATGCCGCCTCCCTCGTCAAGACTAGAGCCGCAGCCCGGTCAGAGAATGGACGTTCGTAGAGGCCGGATCTGGTGCCACAACAGACAAAGTTACTTCAGCCTCCGCCGCCTCGGCAGACAAAGTATCGATGGCGGGCGGGTCTGATGTCATTCCCGGGAAGTCTTCATCTCCTCCCACCTGGAATTCTCCCTAATGTTCAGTAAGGATCGCCAATATCCTCCCAAGGAGTCGGGCCTCCTCGGGTACGACCGGCGTCGGGATCGGTGGCAGTGGGATCACCCGCCGCGGGACGGCCCCCATCTGCAGAAGAGACGTCAAGGACCCCGCGTCCTGCCCTAGAAGCATCTTCAATCTTTTATCCTCGTGCACGCGGAAGGATGAGCTCCACCTGGGGACGGCTTTACGAGCCCGAGGGGCACGCACTCCGCGGGGCATTGTTGTTACCTGACCATGTAAGGAAAAGTTAGCCGCTCGCCAAGTGGAGTAAATCACTGCATTCTCAAGGAGGCCGGATGGATCCCCATGCTTACCTCACCCACCGGTATTATGCCGCTCTCCGGTGTCGTCTCTCCTCGGACGGCAACTTCAGGCCCCGTCTCCCCGCGGGTGTCGATCGCCGGCAACACCTCCCCTTCCTCCCGAATCTCGACTTCGGGCACGACCGGCTCTCGCACCTCGATCTCCGGCGCTATCTCCCCCTCCTCCAGGGCTTCGGTGGCAGGGATAGTCGCCTCCACGGCTCCTTCGGAGGCACGAGCCTGCATTGCCTCGAATAAATCAGCAACCCCGAAGGAAGACTTAAGGACGAGAAAGGAGGGAGGAAGAGGAAGGCGTACACTCACAGCCACTGCCACTTCTTCTCGAGGTGAGAGCTCGGCTGTCGAGATGGCAGCATCTACGCTCACTCCGGCTCCTTCCTGCCGCAAAACCTCGACCAGGGCCGCCAGTCTATCCAGACCAGCGGTGGTTGTCGCTTGTCTGGCGGCTTCTGAACCCGGGACGTGGATTGCTGCATCTTTTGACGGGGCATGTTCTCATCAAAAAAAAAAAATAATGACATCGAGGAGATTAGTTGACGGCCTCAAGAAGGAAACCTGAATTAACAAGTTCGCACTTACGGGTGCCCGCTTCACCAAGCTAAGAGAAATAGGTAGTACCGGGGCTTCTCAGGTGGGAACTTGAAGGCTGGGCTCCCCGGGGATACCCTCCGTTGAAAGCACTTCGTTAGAAGAATAGCCGTAATCTACCTTCTCGCCAAACGAAGACTTAGTCCTAATGGGCACCTCTCTCGCTGTCGAGGCGGCCCCCGCCTCAACATTCGGGGTCGGCTCGTCGCTGCGCCGGACAGGCAACCGCGACTTCCCTCACCACCACTCCTTCGTTCTGTATGTCTGCCCGAACCGGAATGCCTCAGGATCCGCCTCCGGTCGAGGGGCTGCCACATCAGCTCCTGCAAGGCAAAGCAGGACCCGGGTTCAGTCAGGCCCGTAAAGCTTCAAGATTCTTAATCAAAGCGACTAGCAAGGAAAGCGTTATACCTCCTTCAGCTCCGGCGGCGGGGGTTGGGGCGAAGAAGGTCTCTTCGACAGATTTCACGGCCCCGCGGGTCACAGCTTCACCTACGCCTGGAATAGATACGGGCGCAGGCCTCTCGGTGATAGCTGGAACAAAAACATGTGTGTTACAAGAAACGCCCCTCCTAATGTCTAAATAAATCTCGGAGAGCCTCAAAGAAGAAGAAACCCGACCTGCAGGTCGACTAGGCTCGGTTCGAGTAGCCTCGAACTCCTCAAATGAAGAGATCAAAGGCGCCGGGGGAACGGTCGACGTGGCTTTAGCGGCCTCCGTCTTTCGTCGCTTTCCTTGGCAGCATCTACCACCTTCTTCACGGGCGATTTCGCCCGGGGCCTCTTCGCAGGCGGAGGCAGGGGAGTCGTGGTCGGAGCCGCTGGCACCTCCTCGAAGTAAGCAGGTTTCCCTGCCTGCCGCAGAAGATTACGATACGTCGCCATTTGAGTGCTGTCGGGGTGATCTGTTAAAAAGAAAAAAAAAGGGGACCCAGTCAACGTCCAGTATTCAAGAAAGGGCAGCATTGAAGAACACAAGGGAGAGAAGATAGCACTAAGTACCATGTGGGCCAGTGTACAGCTGCAGCGTTATCGGCCAATAATTGAGGGATGGCTCCTTGTCCCGACGAGTCGCCTCCCGGACCAGCCAGCATACATCTTCAATCTTTTGACAGCGATCGGCGAGGGTGGCCATGTCCGCATGCTTCTTGGCGGCCAAGTGGCAGAAAAGGTTGAAGTGGTCCATTCCCCACCTCTCGGCATAGTAATAGGCGATGCGAAGGCGCTTGCCCAAGATGGCCCCCGCCGAATCTTCAATCTTCAACCCGTGCACTCGGAGGAGGACGTAGAGCCACGTGGTGTCCTTGTAGTTCTCTGGGTTCCGTTCCTCCCTCCTCACAAATGTGCGATAGGGACAAAGTGGGTCCCTCTCCGGGCGCCAGCTCCTTGCTGGGGTGCCTTCTTCTTCCATGGGAAAGGGATAATTGGTCAGCTCCAGGTGGTCACTCCCAACATGGCAAAGGTCCCGCAAGGTCTTCTTGAAATCATCCTTCGCCACCGGAGGCAGCGTAACCTGCGGTGTTGGCTTGGTCTCGCGAGCTGCCTTACGCGCGATCATGTACGCGGCTACTTTCTGCTCCTTGCCACGCCTCAATCGGAGTAGGTGCTCCGGGTCAATATCCAGTACCGGCACTGGCTGCTGGCTCAGAAATTTCCTCTCTGCCCCATCCCAGTAGTCGGTCCGGCATAGTCGGTAAAAAGCTGTCCGGGCGTTCCACCACTTCACATACTCAGGGGTCACCCGTGGAATCCGACCCGGGGCTGGCACCCTGAAGGTAGCGGTGTCCGCCTGATGAAAGAAATCCCACCAGGTTCGGGCAGTTTCGGCAGTGGGACTCCCCCGGAGACTTTGCATCGGCAGATCGAAGCGAGCGCCGTGTGTCGGGATATGTTGATCATATCTGAAATTCCTGCCAAAGTGAAAGGGGTAGTACGGCTCCAGTAACAGACTGTCCCCATTTCGGAAAGCCAACACGCTTGGACGAATGGATAGTGTCCAGGCTCTGAGCTCCGGCTCCAGTAAAGGGCGGACCACGTTCTCCTGACTGATCGGGTGCACATACTTTGCCACCTGGTCGTCTCTGCATTCCCGGTTAGTGTTTACCAATGGACTTGAATGAGCGGCCAGGGTCCAGAAGTGGATAGTGCCCGCGGCGTCGAGGGGTACCGTTGTCAACCTGCCCCGAATGTCGTATAGCCGCATGGACATCGAGCTCGACTCCACACTCGCAAACTCCAGCATCCGTGGAACCAACCCCCAGTCTTGAATGGTGCGGGGGGCAAATTCTGGGAATAGAGAACAAACCCACGCGTTGAAGAAATGCAGTGGGCATACATACCGCGCCTGCCGCAGGAACTGGTGACTGCTGATGTCCCCAAGCGCTTTGTATATCAGACACAGCGTGGCCGGGCACAAAGACAACTTGATGTCCCAGGCCATCCGACAGGCTGGGTAGATGGCGTCCGATCGGATGACGGTCTCGTATCCATACGGCATGGCGAACGAGCACAGCCAATACGTCAAATATGCGGCGCAATGCGTTAATGGTCGACTCCCATCGGGTTCGGCCCGCTCCGGCGCCCTTGAGGAGGGATCTTCACGTCAACTTTTGACTTGGCACGTTTCTTCTGGGCGGCGGCAGTGCCAATATGTGGGAACTCCTCATACTGCTTCAGCCCATCATAAAAATACTGCAGCCAGAGGACCATGCGGACTCTTTTCCGGTCCCCTCGGGGGGGTTGCCTACCGCCTGCGACAGCTGATATAATTCCCGGTACGCCTTCATAAGGTACCGGTATGAATAGTCGAGGGAGTAGTAGCCGTCCCCGTTGGTCTCATCCTTGATTAGATCTGGGAGGCAAACTTCTTCATAAGGCTCCCCGTCAATAGGTAAGCCACTGAGCTGATTGAGACTCCACAAGTCCAATGAAGTCTCGCCCTCTGCCGTGTAAAAAGTGTTGGTCTCGGCGTTGAACACTTCGATCATTCCGCAGGAGAGGCCCCTGGAAATAGGATAACTGTATCAGGAGGTGTACACACTGTGGTAGACGCCAGCCCGGATGAGGATCGGCGCGTAATTGAATAGCACGTATTCTGTAAACTCCGTGGCCCCCTCTCGGAAGTTGTGCGCATCTTTAAGCTTTAACTCTCTGAACAAGCCCAACGCCAGTTCATGCTTGATTCCGACGGTGAAACAATCTAACATGAAAGGTTCTTCTCTATACCCCCACTTTAGTGGAGCCAAGAACAGGCCGAACCGGGGGTGCTCGCCCTGAACCCGCCCGGCAGACGTGTCCCACCGAGCAGGGGTGAACTGAGGCGCCCGCACTAACTTGTCCTCTGTCGGTAGCACGGCTTCGAGCCCCAAGACGGGCTTCCACTCCCGGGCTTCCCCCACTAGGTACATCGGGATGCTCCTTGGGACGCTGTACAGCATGCTGTCCCGGGACTGCAGAATCGCCCGCTCGGCGTCCCTAACAACTCGAAGTTCCGCCCCTCCTGGCGACTAATATGCGTCAGGAAGCGGATGAGGTGCTTGTCCTTCGGATAGTCCTTCCGATACTCCCCTGTGGCATGGTCGAAAGTCATGCTGCCTTCAACCCGAGTGAGCCTGCGAAAATCCATCGTCTCGGTGTCGGAGCCCGACGATCCGACCAGCGCCGCTATCTCGGCATGCTCCCTGTCCAAGTCCTCTACGTTGAACCATGTAACTGCCGGCACTGGGGGTGGGGGAACGTGTTCGGCACCAGAAGCAGCAGAAGTAGAAGAATCTCTCAGGGTAGCCATATCTCTGCAAGGTGCAAGGTACCTCAAGTCAGAACGAGATATAAATAAAGAAAAAGAAAGGGAATTATAAAGGGGCTACATTATAGTTGATCTAAAACAAAATGCCAATAATTTCTGATGAAATTTTGGCAGAGTTTCCCCTAGGCCGGAGGCGTAATGGGAAAACACGGGTGCACACCCACAAGGAGTGACAGCCCCAACAAAGTCACGGTGTGTCCAAGGGCGACACCGGAGGTCCTCCGGTTGAAGAAGTCTCCTTCTCTCCTTCAGCGGCACGCCCCGTGCCTTGCTTCGGCGGTACGCCCCCCCAGCGGCACACTCCCTGGCCGCCCAGTGGCACACCCCAGTGGCCGCCCTAGCGGCACACTCCCTGGCCGCCCAGCGGCACACCCGTTGGCCGCCCCAGTGGCACGCCCTGGCCGCCCAGCGGTACGCCCCTTTGGCCGCCCCAGCGGCACACTCGTGCCTCCCCCAGCGGCACACCCTTGGGCCTTGTCCCAGCGGCACACCTGTGCCCGCTCCCAGCGGCACACTCCGACGCCACGGCTGCCTCCACCCCACACCGAAGAGAAGAAGGAGAAGAACGAGTGGAAGAAGAGAAGAGAAAGAAAAAGAAGAGATGAAGATGAAGAAGAAGAGAAGAGGAAAGAGGAAGAGGACGACGGAGAGCCTAGGGCTCCGTCGTCCCCCGAGCGAAGAAAGAACGGGAAGAAGAAGAAGAAGAAAAGTGGGAGGAGAACGGAAGAAAAGAAGAGAGGAAGAGGAGGAGAAGAAGGGGGGGGCCTCTCAGCGCCCTCACCAGAGGAGGAAGACGACGGCGAGCGGTGGTGGTCTCCGGCGATGGAGAGAAAGAGAGAGGGAGATGACGGGAGTTGAAGAGACAAAGAGAGAGAGAGAGAGAGGGGATTTGAAAAGAGAAGGGGGGGGGAGTTTCGAACTCCCCCTCCCCTTGTATAGCCGCCCCAAGAAAAAAGAGAAAAAGAAAAAAAAGGGGAAACAAACGAACAAAAAAAAAAGAGAAGAAAAGGAGGAAAAAGGAGAAAAGAGGAAAAAGAGAGAAAAAAATAGAGAAAAAAAAGGAAGAAAAAAGGAGAAAAAAAAGAAAAGAAAGAAAAAAAAAGAAGAAAAGAAAGAGGGAATAAAAATAATAATAGTAATTATAATACAATGCATATATGATAGTAATACAATAAACACATAATAGAAATAACAATGTCCATGTCACACATCTTAGGAACGTACGCCCAATAATGCACGTTAATCCCACAGATACACCCGCGAGCACCGTCCGGCTCATCCTTCGCCCGCGCTGCCCGCGGGTGGGGGACATTTGTGGACGTATAAAATTATACGTCCATATGTCCCACCAAGCCCCGCATTAATGTCAAAGTCAAAAGGAGAAGACTCGGGGAGACTGGCCATCCAGGGCTCCGGGAGAATACTACCGTCCGCCAAACCCCACATTTACACGGGCGCATTAAACGATAGAGAAAGCACATGATCTCCTCCTGAATTTATACAATGCTATGGACCCACCCTCGGGTCCCTAACCGTGAAGAAATATCCCAAACAATGTACAACTTCAAGTTCCTGAAGCAAAAGCAAAGGCTCCTTTCAAAACGACACTCTTGGTGCCTCCAGCGGCACACCGCCCAGGTGCCTCCAGCGGCACACCCTTATCGTGCCCTTTAGTGGCACAGCATCAGCTGTCCCAGCGGTACACCCCTATCGTGCCCTTCAACGGCACAGCCCTCAAATGCCCTTAGCGGCACACCCCCCTGAAGTGCCCCAGCGGCACACTAACGGTTGCCCCAGCGGCACGCCCAATTCGTGCCCTCCAGCGGCACACACCAAATATGCCCTCCAGCGGTACAGTCGTTCTGCCTCTTCAGCGGCACAGTGACTTGGCCTCTCCAGCGGCACAGCGGCCTGGCCCTCCAGCGGCACAGCGTTGAATCCCCTGAACGGCACGAACCGGCAGAAAACACAACGGTCAGTAGGCAAACCTATTGGCGCGCAGCGGGGTCATTTCAACACCAGCTAGCGACCTACCTTGGTGTCACCCTCTGGTTGGAGGAGGGAGATCTTCACCCGACGAGGAAGATACCGAAGTCAACCTCGGATGGCAGTGCCATCATGAGGTCGGCCTCCTCAATAGCCCACGTATAAAAGACTTCCACGCAGAGAAAGAAAAAAGAGGAGAGAGCTACATGCGAAGGCACTGGTTCGAAGAGAGCGGCACCGCAGAGAAGAAGAAGAAAAAGGAAGAAGAAGGTAGAAGAGAGTGGGGGATTGAGAGAGAGATAACCACCTGCATAGGGAAGAGAAGGAAGGGGGTGAAGGGCAACATCCTCCCTCGTTCCAACTCTCCCCATTACCGTTTTGTTTCGTTCCTTTTTTTTCCTCTCTCGCTTCTCGACTGTCTTTTCTCTGCCCATGCTCTTCTATTCTGCAATGTGATGTAGCTGGCCCCCGAATCTTGGCCTTTGTCTTTTTGTAGTTCTGATCATGAATAAAATGTCTTTGGGTTCTATCTTTTGTTGCCTCCGTTGTCTTCTCCTCACTGTTAAGCTGTGATTTTGCTTTAATTCTGGGTCTTCCGGTTGAGTTCCCCTTACTGTTAAACTGTGGTATTCTTGGCTCGGCAGTGCGGGGTTGCCTCCCTTCCTGCTTGATAGTCTTTATGGCGTGGGTGTTACCCCACTCCCTCCACTTATGGGTTAGTTAGCACCCACCATCCCTACCTGGCCGTTGGAACTCACCTACTGGTCAGGAGGCCCCTTTGCCCCTCCTTCAGAGACCACAGCACACATACATTCAAGCTCCCCGTCATCCTACTACTCAGGCCCCCCAGCGGCACACCCCTCCCATTTGTCCGTCTGGCGGCATAGCCTTCCCTGGATTTGTCCAGCGGCACACCTGCCTTGGCCGCCCAGCGTCACACTCTCCTTGGCTGCTTCAGCGGTACACTCCCCCCTTCAGGCCTGTTCAACGGCGCACCTCCACTGTTGGTCTGCTTAGCGACACACTCTTAGGCTGCCTCAGCGGCACACCTTGGCCATCACTTCTTCAGTGCATTCATAGCTGGCATCAGTCTACTGGTTCCCCGTTTGGCATTTTCTCCGAGTCTTCCGAAGTTTCCCCAAAGGTGGCTGCCTAGGCACACACCTCAGTTGTTGGTTCATGTCACTCTCTGTGGACATGTCCCTTGTATTCCCTTACCATCCGAGTCAAGGGGAGATGCTGCCGAATTTTTGTCAGTAATAATGATAAGTTAAAAGACGAAAAGAAGCAACAAACAGACGAAGTAAGCAACAATAAAACATTCTAATCAACTAAAGGAATTATACAAAGTTCCAGGAATTGGCTGAATAAGACTCAAACGACTGCATTATCGAACGTGAATTGGGATTCAATTACATGATAAAAAGGTGAAAGTTGATCCTCTGAGGTGTTCCATCAGACCCGCATGGGTAGGGACTCTCTCTCTTGAACTTTGTTCCACCCATCTGAACTCCACCCTATTTTCCTCAACCTTTTGCTCTCAGTATAACCCTTCCAGCAGTTGCCCACTCCCTAACCCACTCGTTGCAGCGGTACACCCTAGCCTCCAGTCCCAGCGGTACACTTTCTGCCTTCAGCGGTACACCCTTCAACCCTTCAGCGACACACGTTCCCCTTCCTTCAGCGGTACACTGCCCGCTACTCCCAAACCTTCCAGCGATGCACTCTTTACTCTCCATCTGACACGCTCATCCCTCAATCCACCTCTCCCAACAGCACACCCACTTCTCAGCCCACCCCGCCTTCCAACGGCACACTCGTTCTTTACACCCTCAACTCCCCAGCGGTACACTCCTCACCCCTCTCAGCGGTACACCCTCAACTCTCCAGCGGTACACTCCTTCATCTCTCCAATAAATATATAGGTATAACGAAAATTATAATAAAAGGGACAATAAGTAATAATAATAATGATAAGATAAAAGTGGGATGGCTCCAATCAAGCAACGAGCGGAGAGAATATAATAAAAGGGGTAATGCTAATAAATGAACGACAACGATGAATGTCACTCAAGGCAACTCACGAACATAACGACATGGTCTTCGTCTCCCCTTCTTGGATTCCGAATCCGGGAATATTGATGATGCTCTTGTAAGCCGAACTTCACCCTCGGGAGCTCTCTCTCCCGTCATGGTGACGCTCGGCCTTACCTCGGGCCAATATCTCATCAGGGTCCCCTCCCTCATCAGGATCTGACTTTCCTCCCGTTATTAAAATTGCCGTCCCTCGGCAGACATTCGCACAGATTCGTCCCCCGTCACCATCTTGCTTTCCGTATGAACTTTTGTCCAAATATGGAATGGTCCATTGGTGACTGACATAATCCGAGTATTCATGCCTTCACCTCGGGCTCACCGCATAGCCCGACGGTTGTTTCCTTCCTGCATTAATTAGTATTTGTTTCGGCCGTGGGGCCCTTATTTTCGGCAATTAATCAAGGGTATTTCCCTCTCCGAGGGGATGCAAAAGACGTTGTGACCTTTATGGCACACCGGGTCTCAGTCCCGACCCGAACCACACAATCGTCTGATTAGTCAGATCGAGCGCACCATGGGCTTCCGTGAAGCCCGAATAGATCGTCACTTTGTGACTGGCACGCCCACACACTTAATAAACAAATAAACCCACCGAATAAATCGACTCAAAGAACAAACAAATGAGCGTGTCGAAAAGTGCGTCCAGAGACATCTCGATCAGACACTATGATTTGAGGGAGACCATGCAGACGCACGACTTCATCAAAGAAAAGGTGAGCTACTCTAGATACATCAGATGTTTTGAAACATGCAATGAAATGGGCCATCTTAGAGAACCGATCAACGACAACAAAGATGGAGTCATGATTGTGAGCAGTACGAGGTAAACCAAGGATGAAATCCATGCTCAATTCAACCCAAGGTCTATCAGGAATGGGGAGAGGAGTGTAGAGACCAGTCTTTTGTTTGACCTGTTTGGCCATCGTGCATGTCCAACACTGGGTGATAATTTTGGCCACATCTTTCTTCAGGTCAGGCCAATAAAAATGCTCCTCCACAGAATGGATGGTCTTGTTTCATCCAAAATGACCCGCGAGACCTCCAGCATGCATTTCCCATATCAAAAAGTCCCGTACCGAAGTCTTTGTGACACAGAGTTGCTGTCCTCGAAAGAGAAAATCATCTTGGAGTAGATAGTCAGCAAATACTGTCAAGGATCCAGCAGACAAGGCAGAGTAGGCAGGGCCAACATCTGGGCATTCTCCTTATAGTTCCTTCATACGATCAAATCCGGTGACCTCTACCCGAACAGTGGAAAGAAGGGAGATCCTTCGACTCAAGGCGTCGGCCACCTTATTCTCCTTTTCAGTCTTGTGTTTTAGGACAAAGGTGAAGGACTGGAGGAATTCTACCCATCGACCGTGTCTAGGGTTTAAGCCATCTGTGAGCTAAGGAATTTCAAGGCCTCGTGGTCCGAGTATAAGATAAACTCTTGAGGTAAGAGGTAATGTCTCCAGTGTTTGAAAACTTGGACCACGACATAAAACTCCTTATCGTAGGTAGACTAACGAAGTTTTGCATCAGAAAGCTTCTCACTGAAATAAGCCAAAGGGTGACTTTGCTGACTAAGCACTTGATGCGAGTGGATGCTCGTCGTTAAAAACACTGCGCACACAATTTTAAAAATTCCGCACTCATAAATAGTAAATTTAAATTTGAGCGTAGTGGCAAGTACGGGTCGATCCCACGAGGAGGTTAGAATTTTAAAATTGAAAACTTTGTATTTTGAGAAGAGAAAATTTATGGACTGATTTTTCTTATGTTGAAATTTAAGATTGCGTAAATATAAATTTACCTAAAGAAATTTGGAATGATTAGAGAGAGAAATGAAGAATAAATAGAGGGTGAAGAGAGAGAGAATATTAGAGAGAAAAAATAACACTGAGCTGATTTTATTACTCATAAATTAAATGTTTACACAATGATAAGAAAAATAAACATTACAATCCCCAATAAATTCCAACTAAATTAAAATAATGAAATGGGAGAAAGAAATAGTCGAGATGCAGATGAAGAAGCCTTTGCCCACTCCCTAGGGTCTTGGAGAGCTGCCCAACCCTGTGTGGATGCCGACGTGAGAGAAAGAGTTTTAGAGAGATTTAAAGAGGAGAGAATAATAGAAGAGAAGGAGAAATAGGTGGTGATGGGAGTTAAATAAAATAAAATAAAATAAAATTTACATTAAAATGGTAGATGTGTGTGCATGTGTTGAATAGAGAGAGAGATGAAGAGGAGAGAGATGGAGAGAAAGAGACGTAGGGAGAGAGAAGGGGATCGCGTGGGTGATAGAGAGAGGAAGAGAGAGATTATGTGAAAGAAAAAAAAATATATATATATAGTAAGAGAGAGATAGTGTAAGACCCTGAGTCTTTCGGATCCTTATCGGAGAGTTTCGGATCACTTTTGTGGGTCTTGAGTTTTATTTTACGATCCGCGTGGGTTTTTCTCCCGTACAAGTTACGGAACCCAGTGGAGAGTTTATTATTGAGTTCATCGACTCGAGGACGCTACAGTTGCGTTGCATTCTTTCCGAGGATCATTTAGACTATTTTTTCGTATTTTTCTGAATTAGTGTATTTTCGGACCAAAAATCAGATTTTACGGAAATTACAAAATTTCATAATTTCCTATTTTTTCTTTTCTCTTTTTCTTCTATCACCTCTCTCCTCTTTCTTCTCTCGCCGTTCACACTCTCTCCCCCTCCGTTTTCTCTCCTCTTTCCCCCTCTGCTCCGGCTGCAGACGGAGGAGGCCCGGGGATGCTGTGGAGATGCCGTAGAGGTGGTCTGGAGCGTGCTAGCGTGACAGATGGAGCGTGGTGTTGGCGTGATCCCTCGGTGGATTCAAAGCTGACATGTTCGATTTGTTTGATCGATTTCGGCGTGGTTTAGTTGCTTCGGCGCGTTAGAACTTCGGTGGAGGTAGGGAGATGGACGCCCTACTCTTCTTCTGCGTTTTCTCGCGATTTGGAGCTGAACGGTGCGCGTATGAGCGGGTTTGGCTTCATTTTGGGAAAAAGTATGTTCGGGGGGTGTGAGACGAGTTCACCTCTTTCGGCGACAGTTTCTTGCTAGATTAGTTTCATTTGAACCTCTGGCATGTCAGCATTACATTTTCGCTGGTTTCATTGCGATTGGTAGCCATTTGGGACCGGTGTGAGCCCGGGAACCCATGCGACTCATTTTGGGCCGATTCGGTAGAATCATCCATTTCTTGTGTTTTTGGTGTCGTTTGGACCCCTTCCGGTCTGTGGAAGGTTTATTTGGTCAATAGGGTTGTTTCCCCTTCCTTTAGAAGCAAACGGGGCGTGGAACGGCCGGATTAGGCCATTCCCCTGTTTTTCCCGCCGTGACGCCTAAGCGGTCGTACCAAAGACCGTTTGGGTTTCCTTGACGGTCCAGTCGTGACCGTTTGGGTTCTATCAGTTCTATGTCGGTTAGAGTCTTAGCGGTCGTGCGATAGACCGTTTGGGATGGCTAGCGGTCCATTGGGAGACCGCTAAGCCTTGTGAAACGGTCTATTGGAGACCGTTTGGATTGTGAGTGTATGGCGGTTTGGCCAAGCGGTCATGCGATAGACCGCAAGGCTAGCCCTGGCGGTTCAGTGGATGACCGCTAGGCTTCGTTGTCGGTTCAACGGGTTTTTATGTCGGTTTGGGCTAGCGGTCCCAGCTCCGACAGTTTAGCTTTCTTAGCGGTCCCTTTGGTGACCGCTTAGCTCGTTGACTGGGTTATGTCGGATTGGGGGTTGACTGGGTCAAGCGGTCCCGTCCATGACCGCTTAGGTCTCCATGCGGCCCTGCGATAGACCGCATGCCCCTGTGGATTTGGGGTTTTATTCCTTTGTCTCTGAGTGAAGCGGCCACGGCCTATGAATAGACCATTTATGTGTTGGTGCGGCCCCTTTTTGACCACCCAGTGCCTATATTCTTTGTGTGAGGGTAGCGGCCTTTGGCTGACCGCTTGGCTTACCTAGCGGCCTGGCATATGACCGTTTCCCTCCCAGAGCCTTGTTTTCTTATTGCTTGGTCTCCAATTGTCTTGGTTTGACCTTGTGGTTTGCCCGGAATCCCGTGGATGTCTTGCACGTCCTATGAGAGCTGTGACCATGTTGTGGGATGGCCGGGAATGCCATTACATCGAATAGTGTTTCGTACTGCTTCAGAGTCATGATTGGTTCTGGTTAACCCGGTGTGATCTAGTGGTTGACACGTAACCTCGTGAGTGTCTCGTCTATCCTGTATGGACTGAGATACGATTTTAGACGCCTTGAAGTATTATCTTACCTTAGTTTACGTGTCCATATGTTTTGAGGGTCTTAGTGATCCCTCGGGTCTCCGTGGTTCATGTTATGCGGATGTATGGATCCGACTGTCCTGTGCCGTTTCCTTTACATGTGTTTTATCATGACCTTGGCTTAGGAACAAGGCTGATTAACAGCGTGAACTGTGATGTGTGACGATCTTGACTCTGAGTCTTGTGACTCAATGATCGTTGTGTCTGCAGGTCTAGTTGTCTGTCCTGAGTGTGGTAGCAGTCTGGTGTGCTGCCTGTTATGTTAGATGGACGCAGTCTATTACCACTGAGAGTGGATCTAGAGGGGGGTGAATAGATCTAATGACTAATTTTAGAACACAGTTGAACTCTAATGCGGAATTAAAACAAGCAACTATTGAACGACAGAAAGAACACTATGAAATCACACAAACAACATGCAATCACACAGTAGACACCGATCTTTAAGGTGGTTCGATCTCAATCCAGAGATCTACGTCCACCCCACACTCCAACTGGAATGTGGATCCTGCTGACTCACAGCTTGAACAGCTGGGCTTCACAGCTTGCCAACAGATCGCTGATACATAGCTTCGCTGGGCTTTACAGCTTGCCGACCAGAGGAACAAATCCTCTGCAACCGCTGGGCGATACAGCTTAGCCGTCCGAGACCTGGTCTCGCCTGCTGAGGATTACAGCTTCACCTGTCCAGTGGAAACCTCCACTGCAATTGCTGGCTCACAGCTTGATAACAAAAGAGTTTCAAAAATAGTAAAGATAGAAACAAATGAAATGGAAAACCAAAACGAATGTAGCTCAATTGAGCAGTATCAGCTCTGGTATCTGAACCAAGAGACTGATTTACAAGACTTCGAAAAGACTCTCTCAACTCAACTCTCTCAATCTTCACTTCTCTCTTTCTCTTCTTCTCTCTGAATCTTCTTATCTCTTTTTCTTCTTCTCTGTGGATCGTGCAGGCGCTCACTCTATGTTCTTTTCTCTTAGCTCTGGCTGCTTTTATTCGATCAGCTTCTTCTGAAGGAAGAAACTCCATATATATACCAGCAGTAGGAAGGGCGTGTGCTCTCCACATCTCCCGCCCAATGGCTTGGACCACGTGGCAGCATCCAGCAGGCTTTCAGTACACGTGTCATAATCTGGTCACTCCCCTTATCCTCGGATCACGTGCCCAGTCATCAGTCTCTGCAAAGAATCCCTGTCAGACAGTCGAAATACAATTGTCAGTTTAAGGTTTAAGCGATGTACAGACTGTATGAAGGCACTACTGAAGCAATGTATAGACATTGTGAATGCGAAGCTATGCAGTGTTTAGACTCTACGTATGCAGACCCATGGCGTTGTACAGACTTAGTAAATGCAGTGCTGTAGCCTGTATAGACTTCAGATATGCAAGACTATGCCATGTACAGACTTCCTATATGCAGGACTTATGCCATGTATAGACTCCATATATGCAGAGCTTATGCCATGTATAGACTTCAAATATGCAGAGCTTAAGCCATGTACATACTTCAAATATGCAGAAGTAAACGTGCATCAATGTGTAGACTTAGCAAAACAAAATATGAACAAAGCAACACAATGTGCAGACTTCGTGCAATGAGTGAAGCAGTGTATAGAGTTATGAGTGGAATACATGAAGCAATGTATAGAGTTAGAGTGCAATGAGTGTTCAAGTGATGTACAGACTCAACGTTATGCAAGCAGACAATGTATAGAGTTGATGAAGCGATGCTCAACAAAAAGACGCCTTACACTTAGGCGTTTGTTTCAGAAGTGACGCCACTTCTGGTGGGCGTCAAATCTCGAGCATAGAGAATGTATAGACTTACTACGGCATAAGGCAGCATAATGATGTACAGACTCTACCAAGAGCAATGCACAATGCACATATGAATGTACAGACTTTGTTTGTGCTGTGCAAGCATGCTAAGATGCAATGTATAGACTTTATGCGAGCATGCTGCAGCCAGTGTACATACTTAGACCTGCGTGCATGCAATGCGATGTATAGACTTGCCCATGGCTATCTAGACTTTGCATGCGTGCTTATAGCAATGTGCAGACTTGCAGACAATGCGTTGTGCAGACTTTGCGCCATAATGTATAGACTTGGTGGTGAGTGACTTACACAAAGATGCTAAGTGAGACGGACCAGTGTATAGACTTAGTGTCCACTTGAGACGCTCAGTGAGACGGACCAGTGTATCGACTTATGCTGTGCTGCAAGATGGCAGTGTACAGACTTGGTTAAGACTGTCTAGACTCTGCATGCGACCTATGGCGATGTATAGACTTGCTAACAAGGCGTTGTGTAGACTTTGCGTGCCACAATGTGCAGACTGCATGATGTATGTACTTGCAAGTGCAACGTAGGTAAAATCACCAGTGTACAGACTTGCTAGTTGCAACGTAGGTAAAATATACCAATGTATAGACTTGCGAGTTGCAACGTAGGTAAAGATACCTAATGTACAGACTTGCTAGTGTGCATGCCACAATGCAGTGTATGGACTTTGAGTGTGCGTGCAGTGCTGCAACCGATGTATGGACTTGTGTTGACGCTGCAGGACAACAGCCAATGTATAGACTTTACAAATGCAAGCAATGCAGCAATGTATAGACTTTAGGCTTTGCCATGCAATGTATAGACTTGCTAGCCTGCGAGCCATGCGATGCACAGACTTGCTATGTCTGCGACACTTGCGTTGTACAGACTATGCTAATCTGCAGGGCTATGCAATGAATAGACTATGCTCATCTGGTGCGTCGACCCATCTTGAAGGTGCGTCGACCCATCTGTATAAACTATATAGACTGTGCTGTATTCATTGTCCAGACTATGCAGAGAGTAATGATGCATGGATGTATAGACTTGTGACTCATAAGTTTACTATCATCAAAACTACAGATCATCAAAAACTACAGGGGCACAACAATCTCTCCCTTTTTGATGATGGTAATACTATGAGTTACACTGACTCCTAATGCATGTTATGAGAATGCAAGTTCTAACAAGATCTCCCCCTTAACAATGAATACACTCCCCCCGGAATTTAACAAACAGACAATATTCTCCCCCTTTGCCATCAACAAAGAGGAGGGAAAGTGATTACAAGGGAAGGAACAAGAGAGATCATCTGACTGGCATTCTGAACAAGTAGTTCAGGAATAAGCATTCTAAAGCATAGAGTCTTCAGTCATATGAATTTAGAAACTGCTTTGAGATAGAATTCTGGTTTAAAGGTTATAAATTTTGAGTTCATGCACTACAATCAATGGATAAGTTTTCTGTGCATGATAAAACAATAAACTAGAATCACATTTGCATGAGAGATTCAGTTTCAAAATATCTTACTTTCATAAACTTAGTAAAAAAATGGTTAAGAGATACCGGGTCTTGTATTGAAATTAAACAAATTGACATCCCTGAAATTTCTTTTAAAGGAACAGCATTTTTAATATTATTTCATTAAGGGCATTCAGGTACCATTTATCTTTTTGCGTAAGGGTATACGTTTATCAGACGCCAATACCCCTAGATACTCAACATGATGGACCATTCTACCTATGATCAAACTCAATGAAACTGATTTACACCTTTTTGTATGAGGGTACACGTTTATCAAACGCCAGTTACCCCCAAGTACTCAGTGAAACCACCCTACTGTTTTGATCATTTTATACAGAGATAACTGATACACCTCATGACTTAAGTATTGTCCATTTCTTTGATGGATCACTTAGTTTCTCAGTATTTTACCAGTCATTACTCTGCCAATGTTATTTTTTAATTAATTTTCAATATTTTTCAATATCTTTCTTAGCTGTCCTTTATTTGTTTCAGAATGACTTGTTTAAGGATAATACACATACTTAGCCTTCTCTAACAGGATTTTAGATGAGTTTTTAGATTTCAGATATAATTAGCTTTGTCTGACATGAAATAAGATAAGGGTTGAGAGCTTTATCAATTTTCAGCTTTCTTATTTACTGATTACAATCTTTAAACTTTAAAGTTTATAAAATTTAAACCATTAAGTCAGTCTTCAAGCAATTAAAGTTCTTATAAATGAAGAAGTCTGTTTTCTATTGCTTAGGAATCAGAACTGACTAACAGATTGCCATATTGTCAGACTCAACTCATTCAGGGTCAAAGAATTTAGATTTCAATAAAGTTGATGACCACCCTGAATTTCTAACAATACTCCCCCTGTCTATATGCATGTGGTTTTAGATGAGAGAGAGCTTAGACACAGTCATGACTAAATGATATGCAATGATGATCATGAGTGTGATGCCAAAAAAAATGAATGTCATGCATGATCATGAGTCTGTTGCAACATTCAACATTCACAAGGTTTATTCAAGCCATCAGAGAGTTTATTCATTATGCTGAAATTTACACAAGCCAAGTTCTCTTTTAAGAAATTTAAACCTTTCATTCCCAAGAGGCTTAGTAAAAATATCAGCAATTTGTTTTTCAGTTTCAATGAAGTTCATTTCAATTTCCTTTTTATTTACAACATCTCTAAGAAAATGGTGTTTTATCTCTATATGCTTAGTCCTAGAATGATGAACAGGATTTTTAGCAAGGCATATTGCACTAGTATTATCACACAAGATTGGAATACATTCCAGTTTTATCTGATAATCATCTAGTTTGTGCTTGATCCAAAGTACTTGGGCAGCACAATTACATGCTGCAACATATTCAGCCTCAGCTGTAGACAAGGCTACAGTTTGTTGCTTCTTAGATGTCCAAGATACTAGACAGCCACCAAGGAATTGACAATAGCCACTAGTACTTTTTCTCTCTACTCGACACCCAGCATAATCTGCATCAGTGTAGGCTAAAAGTTCTAACTCACACTTGGCAGGATACCAAAGACCTAGCTCTTGGGTGCCTAGTAAATACCTAAAAATCATTTTCACAGATTTAAGATGTGATTCTTTAGGACTAGCCTGAAATCTAGAGCATAAACACACTGCAAATTGAATTATGGCCTAGATTATGTAAGATATAGAAGGGATCCGATCATACCTCTATATAGCTTTTGGTCCACTGGTTTACCTTGAGGATCTTCATCTAAACTGGTTGAGGTACCCATTGGAGCAGCTATTTCTTTGAGGTTATCCATCTTGTACTTCTTCAATAAATCCCTTATGTACTTGGACTGAGAGATGAAAGATCCATCTTTTGATTGTGTCACCTGCAGTCCAAGAAATAATTTGAGCTCACCCATTGAGCCCATTTTAAACTCATTAGTCATTATCTGAGAGAATTCCTCACACAATTTGGGGTTAGTTGACCCAAAGACAATGTCATTCACATAAATTTGAATGATAAGAATATCTGAATGACTTACCTTAGTAAATAGGGTTTGATCAACTACACATCTTGTGAAGTTCTTATTAGTGAGGAATTTGCTCAACCTGTCATACCAAGCTCTAGGAGCTTACTTAAGACCATAGAGAGCTTTTCGAAGTTTATACACATGATTGGGGAAGTCTAAACATTCAAAGCCAGGAGGCTGCCTCACATAGACATCCTCACTGATTTCCCCATTCAGAAAAGTAGATTTTACATCCATCTGCTGAAGATTTATTCCTAGGGAACATGCATAAGCCAATAAGATTCTGATAGCTTCTAACCTGGCTATAGGGGCAAAAGACTCTTCAAAGTCAATTCCAAATTTCTGGTTATACCCCTGAGCTACAAGTCTGGCCTTATTTTTAATGACATTCCCTGATTCATCAGTTTTATTTCTGAATACCCATTTAGTCCCTATGACTGTTTCATGATCAGGAGGTGGAACCAAGTGCCACACCTTATTCCTGTCAAATTGATTGAGCTCTTCATGCATGGCATTAATCCAATGCACATCCTTAAGAGCACAGTCAATGGACTTGGGTTCTACATTTGATACAAAGGCATATGCATTCAATTCATTTTGAATTCTTAAGTGGCCTCTAGTCCTAGGAGGGTCATGCAAATTGCCAATCACATTATCTACAGGATGATCTTTTAGATATCTAATGTTGACAATTTCATTATCATGATTTTCATTTACCTCCCCCTGAACTGTAGGCTCTTCTTCATTAAGCTCTTCATTTCCTTCCTCATCTTCGGATTTGTCTGCAGGATTCCCTTCTTTCAGAATATCACCATTGTCTTCATTCCTGCATTGACCAATATTAGACTTTACCAAAGATTCATCAAAAATAATATGTGGAGATTCTTCAACAGTTTTGGAATTCAGATTATACACTCTATATGCTCGGGTGTTTTCAGAGTAACCAAGAAAAATTCCTGGTTCACCTTTAGGTTCAAATTTATCAAGGTCTCTTTTATCATTTATATGAATAAAATATTTACAACCAAAAACCTTGAAATGAGCAATAGAAGGTTTCTTACCCTTTATGATCTCATAGGGTGTTTTCTGGGTAGAAGGTCTTACCATGGCTCTGTTAATTACATAACAGGCAGTATTTACTGCTTCAGCCCAGAACTTCCTTGGCAGACCACCTTCAACCAAGAGTGTACGACCCATCTCCACCAAGGTTCTGTTCCTCCTCTCCACAACTCCATTCTGCTCGGGTGTCCTTGGTGAGGAGTACTTGTGATGAATTCCATTTGACCTGCAGAATTCATCAAACTGTGAGTTTTCAAACTCACCTCCATGATCAGTTAAAATATTTTCAATTTTCTGATTTTTCTTAAGACAGAACTCCTGAAATTCTTAGAATGCATCACTTTTATGTGATAAGAAATATACCCAAGTATACATAGAGAAGTCATCTACCATGATAAACCCATACTTCCTCCCTGATAAGCTGACAGACCTGGTTGGCCCAAAAAGGTCCATGTGTATCAGCTCATAGGGTTTAGAAGATAGATTTTCTGTTCTAGATTTAAATGACTTTCTAGTTAACTTTGACTGAGTGCATGCATCAGAGATTTTATTTTCTTTCTTAAAGGAAACTTCAGGAAGTCCTCTAACCATGCTATGCTTATTCAGTTTATGCAATACAGTGTAACTAGCATGGCCTAACCTACGATACCATAAAAATACTAAGTCCTCTCTGCTAGCAGTAAGGCATAGGTTAGAATGTTGTATATCATCTAAGTCTATCATGTAAGTGTTATTTATCCTTTTACAAGAAAATTTAACAGTTTCGGAATCAGGTTCAAAAACTTTGCAGCATTGAGAGTCAAAAAGAACTTTGCATCTTTATCACATAGTTGGCTGATGCTAAGTAAATTATATGCTAAACCTTCAACCAACATGACATCTTCAATACAACAGGTAGTACACTTACCTACCTTACCTGTCCCAACAATCTTATCCTTTGTGTTGGTACCAAAGGTGACAAGGCCTCCTTGTTTCTCTGTCAGCATGCAGAACTTGGCCTTATCTCCTGTCATATGCCTGGAGCAGCCACTATCCAAGTACCACAAATTATTCTTGGCTGCCAGGCATACCTGCACACACAATCAGGTAGAGAAGTTTGGAACCCAAGACTGATTGGGCTCCAGAGAAGATGAAAAGTAATTAAAACAAGAAAGCAGACTTTTAGGAATCCACATTTGTTTGAAACAGTTCTATTTAGTGGATTTTCTAGATTTCTTTTTGTTATGCTTTTTCTTGTTGACACTAGCATGATTATTTACAGATTGATTATTTCTGTGCTAGTGCCTTGGCCAGGGTGTATTCATGAAATTTCGGCCATAGTAATCATTGGGCTGGCTGTGGAAATGTTGGTTCGTAGGTGTCCAAGAGCCATACCCATTAACCCAATTTTTAGTGTAAGGTTTATAGGACTATGTAGCCTGATGTCCATAACGTGTAAACCTTCCTTGAGTCCTAGTCCATCCTGACCTATTTGGATAGGTTGACTGTGCAAAGAAGTGGGACTGGGCTCTAGGTTGGTAGAAATGTTTGGGTTGAGCTCTAAAAGCATTCTGCCTCCCCGGCACCTTGGACCCTGCTGACCTATTCATAGGTGTGTATTGGGTCTTCTTCAGAGGTGGTGGTGATGGTGGAGACTTGGTGACCTTAACATGTGGTTTATAAGACTGTGTAGGTTGACCCCTAACCTGAGACTGAGCTTTGAGATTTTGCTTGGATGTGCTAGCTCTACTAGGCTCACTCAACTTTTGTTTGCCCTTCTCCTCAGCACTGGGCTTTTTCAGATTTACAGCTTTGTTCACTGAAATGTTTAACTTCATGTTGATTAGAGATCCTTTCTCTTTTTGTGCGACAAATGAAATAGTTTTCATTCGAAAGCTTTTTGTTGCACTAGAATTAAATCCAAGGCCCTCTTTTCTGAAGTTGACTTTTGACCCTAACAAAGCATTTAGGTTATCTGAACCTTGGGTCATTTTCTCAATAGTTTTAAGTTTGTCCTCATTATCCTTTTGAATGTCTTCAATGGATTTTTTCAGTTCTGTATTCACACTTAGGACAGCTTGATATTTTTCATTCACAATTTTTATCTCACTTTCATATTTCTGAATTTTCAACTTCCATTCATCAGCTTCTTTTTCTAATCTCTCATTATCTTCTTTAGAGGCTTTTGACTCATTCTTGATTTCTTCTAATTCAGAACATGTGATTTTGAGTTTATTATTCTCAGATTCAAGACATGCAATTTTATCAGTTAGAGTTGTATCATTTTGCATGGAGTTAATCTTTCTTCTTAGATGCCTATTTTCCCTTCTAATGTCATCTGCTTTATCAGCTATTTCATGATAGGCATCTACCCAATCAGTAATAGTAAAATTATCGAATCGAGAAGTTACCTCATCTGAATCCTCCTCTCTGTCTTCAGAGCTTGTTGCCATAAGGCAAATGGGCTTGTCAGATTCGGCTTCACTGTCAGAGGTATTGCTCAAGGGGCCTTCATCTTCATCACTCCAGGTACTCACCATAGCTTTCCCTTTCGTGTTCCTCTTCTTTGACTTGTCCTTGTATTTCTGATTCTCTGGATAGTCAGCTTTCAGATGGCCTGTCTTCCTGTATTGATAACAAGTATTAGTTTCAATTTTCTTTGCAGGGTTATGTTTATACCTTTTATCCCTTCGGCCGCCACTATACTTCTTTTGGCTGAATCGTCCTCCTTCTTTCCTGAGGAACCGCCTAAACTCTCTGGTCATCATTGCCATCTTAGTACGAGTTATATCTTGTTCATTCAGACTCTCCTCGGATGATGATCCACTAGAGCTAGATCTGCTGGACTTGCTGGATTTGCTGGCACCAGCTTTCAGAGCGATTAGCTTCTTCTTCTTTTCAGCTTCCTCTATCTTTGGCAGATTAATCTCATATGCCATCAGCGAGCCAATTAGCTCATCTGCCCTTGTATTTCGTAAATCCCTTGACTCCTCCATTACTGTAGCTTTAGTATGCCAAGCATGAGTCAGGGAACGTAATATCTTCCTCACTACATCGTATTCTGTCTGAGCCTTCCCGAGACCTCTAAGACCATTTGTGATGATAGTTAATCGAGAGTACATCTCCTTGATGGTCTCATTTGGCTTCATCTTGAAGGCTTCATATTCTGACACAAGGAGATTAGCCTTCATCTCTCTAACCTGAGAAGTCCCTTCATGAATAACTTCCAGTGCATCCCACATCTCCTTAGCTGAGCGACAAGCTGATACTCGAGAAAATTCCGTGGGGTGCAGAGAGCATTGAATAGCGTTTATGGCGCTCCCGTTTAGAGTAGACCTTCTGATCTCCTCCTTGGTCCAGACTTCCTCATTAGGGGACAGCTCATAAGGTCCCTTGTTGACTACCTTCCAGATCTCATAATCCTTCGCCCTCAAAAATACTTGCATACGGTTCTTCCAGTATGCATAGTTAGATCCATTGAAGAAAGGGGGCTTGGTGGTTGAGTGTCCTTCAGCGATCATCCCTCGAGCATCCATCTGTACCTTCCTCTTCGGGCTGTAAGTCCCTGTAGAAGAGTTAGGCTCTGATACCAACTGTTATGTTAGATGGACGCAGTCTATTACCACTGAGAGTAGATCTAGAGAGGGGTGAATAGATCTAATGTCTAATTTTAGAACACAGTTGAACTCTAATGCGGAATTAAAACAAGCAACTGTTGAACGACAGAAGGAACACTATGAAATCACACAAACAACATGCAATCACAAAGCAGACATCGATATTTAAGGTGGTTCGATCTCAATCCAGAGATCTACGTCCACCCCACACTCCAACTGGAATGTGGATCCTGCTGACTCACAGCTTTAACAGCTGGGCTTCACAGCTTGCCAACAGACGGCTGATACACAGCTTCGCTGGGCTTTACAGCTTGCCGACCAGAGGAACAAATCCTCTGCAACCGCTGGGTGATACAGCTTAGCCGTCCGAGACCTGGTCTCGCCTGCTGAGGATTACAGCTTCACCTGTCCAGTGGAAACCTCCACTGCAATTGCTGGCTCACAGCTTGATAACAAAAGAGTTTCGAAAACAGTAAAGATAGAAACAAACGAAATGGAAAACCAAAATGAATGTAGCTCAATTGAGCAGTATCAGCTCTGGTATCTGAACCAAGAGACTGATTTACAAGACTTCGAAAAGACTCTCTCAACTCAACTCTCTCAATCTTCTCTTCTCTCTTTCTCTTCTTCTCTCTTTTTCTTCTTCTCTGTGGATCGTGCAGGCGCTCACTCTATGTTCTTTTCTCTTAGCTCTGGCTGCTTCTATTCGATCAGCTTCTTCTGAAGGAAGAAACTCCATATATATACCAGCAGCAGGAAGGGCATGTGCTCTCCACATCTCCCGCCCAATGGCTTGGACCACGTGACAGCATCCAGCAGGCTTTCAGTACACGTGTCATAATCTGGTCACTCCCCTTATCCTCGGATCACGTGCCCAGTCATCAGTCTCTACAAAGAATCCCTGTCAGACAGTCGAAATACAATTGTCAGTTTAAGGTTTAAGCGATGTACAGACTGTATGAAGGCACTGCTGAAGTAATGTACAGACATTGTGAATGCGAAGCTATGCAGTGTTCAGACTCTACGTATGCAGACCCATGGCGTTGTACAGACTTAGTAAATGTAGTGCTGTAGCCTGTATAGACTTCAGATATGCAAGACTATGCCATGTACAGACTTCCTATATGCAGGACTTATGCCATGTATAGACTCCATATATGCAGAGCTTATGCCATGTATAGACTTCAAATATGCAGAGCTTAAGCCATGTACATACTTCAAATATGCAGAAGTAAACGTGCATCAATGTGTAGACTTAGCAAAATAAAGTATGAACAAAGCAACATAATGTGCAGACTTCGTGCAATGAGTGAAGCAGTGTATAGAGTTATGAGTGGAATACATGAAGCAATGTATAGAGTTAGAGTGCAATGAGTGTTCAAGTGATGTACAGACTCAACATTATGCAAGCAGACAATGTATAGAGTTGATGAAGCGATGCTCAACAAAAAGACGCCTTACACTTAGGCGTTTGTTTCAGAAGTGACGCCACTTCTGGTGGGCGTCAAATCTCGAGCATAGAGAATGTATAGACTTGCTACGGCACAAGGCAGCATAACGATGTACAGACTCTGCCAAGAGCAATGCACAATGCACATATGAATGTACAGACTTTGTTTGTGCTGTGCAAGCATGCTAAGATGCAATGTATAGACTTTATGCGAGCATGCTGCAGCCAGTGTACATACTTAGACCTGCGTGCATGCAATGCAATGTATAGACTTGCCCATGGCTGTCTAGATTTTGCATGCGTGCTTATAGCAAAGTGCAGACTTGCAGACAATGCGTTGTGCAGACTTTACATGCCATAATGTATAGACTTGGTGGCGAGTGGCTTACACAAAGATGCTAAGTGAGACGGTCCAGTGTATAGACTTAGTGTCCACTTGAGACGCTCAGTGAGACGGACCAGTGTATAGACTTATGCTGTGCTGCAAGATGGCAGTGTACAGACTTGGTTAAGACTGTCTAGACTCTACATGCGAGCTATGGCGATGTATAGACTTGCTAACAAGGCGTTGTGCAGACTTTGCGTGCCACAATGTGCAGACAGCACGATGTATGGACTTGCAAGTGCAACGTAGGTAAAATCACCAGTGCACAGACTTACTAGTTACAACATAGGTAAAATATACCAATTTATAGACTTGCGAGTTGCAACGTAGGTAAAGATACCTAATGTACAGACTTGCTAGTGTGCATGCCACAATGCAGTGTATGGACTTTGAGTGTGCGTGCAGTGCTGCAACCGATGTATGGACTTGTGTTGACGCTGCAGGACAACAACCAATGTATAGACTTTGCAAATGCAAGCAATGCAGCAATGTATAGACTTTGGGCTTTGCCATGCAATGTATAGACTTGCTAGCCTGCGAGCCATGCGATGCACAGACTTGCTATGTCTGCGACACTTGCGTTGTACAGACTATGCTAATCTGTAGGGCTATGCAATGAATAGACTATGCTCATCTGGTGCGTCGACCCATCTTGGAGGTGCGTCGACCCATCTGTATAAACTATATAGACTGTGCTGTATTCATTGTCCAGACTATGCAGAGAGTAATGATGCATGGATGTATATAGTTGTGACTCATAAGTTTGCTATCATCAAAACTACAGATCATCAAAAACTACAGGGGCACAACACTGCCTTATGTTAGTGCTTCGTAGTACGTGCGATAGTGCATACTTAGCCTGTCAGTACTTCAACACTGATGTTTTAAAACTTTTGTGTCTAGTGAACCTCCACTAGTCCTAGCCTGACGACACTTTCCTGTGTGTCGGCCCACCTAGGAGTGGTGGCGGGGTGTGACGACCAAGGGTCCGGATACCGGGTAAACCCGATAACACTTGGATCATGCGAGGCCTCCCAAGAGCGGTAAAGCTCCGAAGGGATAAAAGGAGTGTGTGTTGAGTCCATTGAAGTCCCAGATAAAGTAGTAAGTAATTAATATTTCAATGATCAGGTTTGCTAAAGTAGCAGAAATAAAATTACTTTTTTAATTAACAGTTTAAATTAACAGAGTCCAGTCCAAATTAAAGACAAGTATAGTCCAACAAAAAATAAAACGTACACTGAAGTCGGGGGATGCCCGACGCAGGTAACGCTGGCAACTACAACAGGCACTCCGCGCCACGAACCACGAGGAAGAAGAAGTCCACTCCTGAAAAGTAGGGGTTAGCCTCGTGTCACTGGCTCAGTAGAGGTCACACAGATCCCCACTAGAAACATCGCAGTAACACGCTAAACAGTAAAGCAGGAATAACAGAAGTAACAGCAGTACTAAACTACACAGTAAAGCTGTAAAAAGTAGGAGTAAGCAAAAGTAAGAATAGCTTAAGAAAGAGTAAAGCCGTACTAACTACAAACACAGTAGCCAATCGAACCACGGCTCTCTAAGCTACTCCAGGTAGCAACAGCAAGGTGAACCCTGATCTCACAAAGTCAAGCGTTACCGATCCGTCGATAAAGTACAAGCTCCATAGCTGAAGCCTACCAAAACAAGCAAAAGCCCTATTAAAAGACTTACACAGTCAAAGGCATGAACATTCACAACTAGATCGTCATGTACGTTACACAACACTGGACCGCGGGTGAAGCCAAGAACAGACTACCCGACAAGTCACGCCAATCATGACGGGAAACGGTCACAAACACAAGTCACGAGATTGTGCGTCAAGTGACAGGAGCACCTCCTCACTAGAAGAACAGCCAGATGCGTCCACTGATGTCTTACACTGCGCCACAAGTATCTCCCACACACCGAGAATGGTGGTAACTGAGACACTCACAAAACCAAGTACGAGGAACAACAGTACCAAGTACAAGGAACAACGGTGCCACAGAACTAGGGACAAGGTACCACAGTAACGAGTGACTAGTCAGGGTCATGCCCGTCGGCGCTCGTCCAAACGCCACAGACTACGTGTGCACACACAAGCTCAATGCCTTGAGCCAGGCCTCTAGCTAGCTTCCCCCCCAGTAGGATGCTACCGCAAGGCAAGGGGGCCCACGTAAACTAGCTTACAAACCGTATATCGGGAACATGCCCCACCACCACTCCTAGGTGAGCCGACACACAGGAAAATGTCGTCAGGCTACGACTAGTGGAGGCTCACTAGACAAAGAGACTCCAAAATACTAGTGCTGAAGTACAGACAGGCTAAGCATGCACTATCACACGTACTACAAAGCACCAAGCACGAGACACAAGGTAGCATACCAGACTGCCACTGGACTCAGGACAGACAACTAGACCTGCTAACACAACGATCCTTGAGTCACAAGACTCGCGGTCAAGATCATCGCACATAGCGGTAACAAGCCGTCAATCAGTCTAATCCCTAAGCCACATCATAGTAAAACACCGATAAAGAAAATGACAAAAGACAATCGGATCCACGCATCCGCATAACACGAATAACAAAGACAAGAGGGATCACTAAGACCCTCAAAACACATGGACACATAAATCAAGATAAGGTAGTACCTCGAGGCATCCCAAAACCCATGTCTCAGTCCATACAGGATAGACGAGACACTCACGAGGTTACGTGTCAACCACTGGGTCACACCGGGTTGACCAGACACCAATAATGAACTTGAAACAGTACAGATCACCACTCGATATAATGGCACTCCTCAGCCACCCCACAACATGGTTGTTGTGTCCCGAATGGTGGCAATCAAGAGGGGAGGGGTGAATTGATTGGCCAAATAAAAATTGTCTACCCAATGAGATGCTAGATGGAAATTTTAAACTACAGAATTGAAGGTGTTCTAGACACACAAGCACTCAACCTTACCTGAACAAGATCTCTCTCGTGAGTACTCGTAGATGAAAGTATGAAATCTATGACGGAACTTGAGATCACTCAGCTAAGCGTGAAGCCCACTCGTTACAATGCACGATAAAACAAACCACAATGGGAGCACAGGATTTTTAGGTGATTCGGGTACACAAACGTGTTCCGTACGTCCACTCCTCACACGTGAGGATTAATGCTCCACTATGAAGTGAGCCACACACACGCTGTAACGACAGCCAATACACACACGACAGCCTATCTTGGCCACCACACACACACACACACACTTGTATCACCGATCACGAGCACACACACATGAATGCGGTTCAAAATATTCAAGGATTACGATAAATATTCAAACTCAATCAGTAAAAACTTGAGAAGATTAGAGTAGAGAAGATTTGTAGTGATTAGAGCTCCCCCTTTGTCTCCTTCGAATGTACTTGAACACTTCTGCAGGATGAAGACCGTTCTTGAAGGAAGATGATCGATTCTTGCACGGACAATGGTTGTATCTTGAATTTGTACGCAGCTTGTAGCAGAGGATCGTTTGGAGACTTGAAACTTCGTTCTTCCCTTCACATTCATGCTCAGAACGACGTGGAAGAAGTCTTGGAGCCGCTGCTTGCATCCTGCACTCACAAGGGTTTTAGAAAACAAAAACCAATTTCAGATTTCACTACTTGATTAGGGTTTATGACCCAAAGAGATGGTTTTATGCTACCAGATCGGTCAAGGGACACCCTAGGGACCAGATCCACGAATCTAGAAGTGATTTGAGGCAGAAGGACCGGACTGGTTGGACTTCTTGGCCAAGGACGAGAAAGTCCATTTTCGAGGCGCCGCAGAGGTGTCGACACCGGGGCCAAGGCCATAGCAGAAAACTGCCATCCAGCATAGTTTAGGGTGGTGCCGACACCAGGTGTCGACACCAGGTCAAGGCCCATAGCAGAAAAACTGCTGGCCAGTGCAAAGTGGAGTGGGTGTCGACACCAGCTCCCTGTCTGTTGGAATAATAAAACGGGCAAAACATTGAGAAAATGGTGTCCACACCAAGCCTTTGTGAGCCCAAAAATGCCCAATGAACTAGAAACAAAACATACAACCTCACCGGGGTTTTGCCACTATAAGTTGGGTATTAGAAATCCTTCCAACCTGTAAGAACACCACAAGAAAATTAGATTTGTATTGGCATTCATAGTACAAATCCGCTCATGCATTCCTCATTATGTCATAAACCTATGAATGACAAAAGATGCTTACCCTTGTGGCTTTTACCATGTTCTAACCTGTGAGATGGAAAGGCATATATCTATAAGAACTCCATTGACCATTCATGAAGAGTTTAACATTGCAATCCATTTGTCATGCACACGTTAGCACATATATCTGAATGCATACCTTTACCCATCCAAACCACTTTGAATTGTGACCCTGTGATAAACTTACACAAGTAGCATTGTTTTCTCAACCCAAAGGTTTCCAAAATCCATTGTCAAATGTTTCATAAGAGAATAGCATCACTCCAATGAGTTTTCCTTGGATCGGCAAGTCCAAGTGTTGAGAAGTTATAAACAGTTCAGCCGTGATTATTCCAAATCCGCATGACATTGAATCATTGAAGTTCATACAGATATCATCAATTTAACACACAGTTGATGTAGGATTTCAAATCACAAATCAATAATGAATCATGAACATTCCCATTTCATAAACCATGAACTCATCGATTCATTCAGATTAAATCATTAAACTATTTAGCTACATTGCATTTGACATCATCAAAACTCTTTGAGCCACACATCATAATCTTGGGAGAAACAATCTCCCCCTTTTTGATGATGACTAAAATGTTATGTGCTACTGTTCAAAAGATGAGATTGATCAGCATGAAGGAGATAAAAGGATCAATGTGCAATCCAAGTGACAGTGTAACAAGCAACCAAGATAACCTTATCAAGAAATGGATTGAACATTCATACATTGAACCACAAGATTTCATATTTGTTGATCAGAATGGCAACAACAACAAAATAATTTCACAGCCATAAATAGCAATTTCATTAGAAGATAAGTGAACCATGAAACTCCTTGACACAACAACTAAGCATGCCATGCCATGAAATAGCTAAACAAGACTCTTAGACTTGATGCAAAGACTCAAATGCAAACTAAATGCATGTGAACAAGCAAGCATGCAAGCATGCAACACACATAATAAGTAACCTAGTAGTAGCAACATAGAGATACAAATATCTCCCCCTTTGACATCAACAAAAATAAGGCGGAACCGAGGCACAAGTAGCATTGCCAACATGTCACAATAGGATTCATTCCGATCTAGAGGAAGGTGGAGGAGGTGAATGGCGAATGTAATCAGCTATGGTAGTGAACTGTGCGGTTTGAGCATCCATGGCAGTCTTAAGAGTATCAAGGGAAGTATTGATAGACTGAAACGCCTGGAGATACGTGGTGTGATGAAGCTTCAATTCTGCCACATCCTGAGTAAGAACGTCCACCGTCTCCCTGAGGTGACCCACCTCACCACCCATAGTCTCCATCGAGAGTTGTAATCCAGATATGTCCGTGGAGGCTACATGAGTTCCGGAGGTGCCACCTTGTTCATGTTGAGCATCGGCCTCTTCATCATCAGAAGCATCATCGGGATCCTTTTCTGGCACAGCTTTGAGTGTCCGAACTAAGTGACCTTGAGCATTCCTTATGTAACCCATGTTCTTGCAAACCGAGTTAACAGTATAAATGTTGGCTTCCCGTAGTGATTGACAAGGCTCATCTTTGAGTGAAATGTTGGCCGCATGAAAAATAACAGTTAAGGCGACAGCATACGAGAGAGTTCGACTGCGATTTTGGGTACAACTTGTGATGTGATCAAGAATAACTGAAGGGAAATTTATTGGCTCTTCCTGCAGCAGACCATGTAGAAGAAACATTTACTGATCGATGACTTTTTCTCTTCCTCCAGCCTTGGGAAGTAATATAGTAGTCAGCATGTGATGGAGAATGCGCTGTAGAGAAGGGAAATGGTTTGCATTTAAGCCACTAACGGACCTGTCCCCCATAGCTTCCCCTGTCATTATCTGATAAACCTCATGTTCGGCATGCATGGCACTCTCATAGGTGTCACCATTATCAGGTAAATCAAATGCACGTACGAGAAACTTCCTTGAAAGAGTGATAATTTGGCCATTGACGACAGTAGTATACTTGCTCTTTCTAACAACCATGTTACCATAAAATTGGAGAACAAGTGAATGGTAGATTTTTCGGTGAGTGGACATGAACGTACCCAAATTTGGCTGAACTTCTATTAACGGTAATAGTTCGGGAAGAGCTCTATGTAGATCTTGAAAATCAACAGCCCGTGGTCGAAGAACTTTTCGATCCATCATTTTAAACTGTGCGGGCGTGGGCTTCTGCTGGAGGGCATTTTGTTCATCAGTTTTAGCCCTTACTTCCTTCTTCCTACAGGATTCGGCAACCTTCTCTTTACCGGACGCATGCCTCTTTGGAGCCATTGGAAACCACTTCGAATGGAGATGAAGGAGGCAAGTAATAGGTTGCTCTGTTCAACGAGGGAGCCCTTACCTCGGATGGACGGTTTCTCCACAGGGCACCCACGTTCCAGGGAACAACGGCAGAAGGAAGCAGCCGTGGATGCTCGGCATGGGGAGGTCGCGAGTGCCGCGGAGATGTCCGCTCGTTCTAGGGCTGGAAGGAGCTTGGAGGCTTGCAAGAAGGGGCGTGGGGAAGAAAGGAGGGTGGCATGGGTTAAGGAGGGGCTTTAGGGCATGAAAGGGAGGGGGTTCGAACGGGTTCGAATGGGGTTCGAACCCCACGGACCGGTTCGTGAATGGGTCGTGACCGGACGGTGTCGACACCAGGTGTCGACACCGGTTCAGCCCTGTTCTGCCCGAAAAAAAAAAGGAGCGATCAGGGATGAGTGTCGACACCAGGTGTCGACACCGCCCTGTCTACTTAATATGAAGGTTTCAGCAGTCTGTTTAAAAAGGATTTTTGAATTCCAAGGAACAAGGCTTGTGACCCAAATGACTTAGGAATAAATATGAGCAATTCATATGATAAAATGCTTGGGTTTGTCAATTTGGGGAAGTTCAAAAACATAATCAATCACACACACCAATGACTAATTCCATCCTTCCCGGACCTTGTGTCACCCCGTTCCTTCATGTGGCTGTGCTTTATTTAACAAGGAGTATGAGGATATAGAAAGTCAAGGAGTGCATTATTTAGGTTTATATAAAGAAGCACACACCATGCACTGACATTCCACATTTAAGCAATTAAAACTCAATACATACATCAACATGATGCATATGCATGGCCAAAGGAAACTACTAATGCAAGGATCATCTAGAGATGGTGAAGTAAATGCAAATGCATGAGATGAGACTAAACAAATGCAAGATATACACTAACCTTCCAAACGACAAATGCCCAATTCTCTCCTAAAAGAAGTGAATTTATCTTCATTAAGAGGTTTAGTGAAAATATCTGCAAGTTGGTTATTAGTATCAACAAACTGTATTACGACATCACCTTTGCTAACATGATCACGCAGGAAATGGTGCCTAACTTCAATATGCTTAGTGCGAGAATGATGCACGGGATTTTTTGAAAGATTTATAGCAGATGTGTTATCACATAGAATGGGTGTGTTTTTAAGTGTGATGCCAAAGTCAATCAACTGTTGTTGTATCCAGAGCACTTTGGCAACACAACTACCTACGGCCACGTATTCGGCCTCGGCGGTTGATAATGCCACAGAGTTTTGTTTCTTGGAAGCCCATGAGACCAAGCAACCTCCAAGGAACTGGCAGTACCCACTTGTGCTCTTCCGGTCTATTTTGCAACCCGCGTAATCGGCATCGGAATAACCAACCAATTCAAGGCATGAACTATGCGGAAACCATAGTCCTAGTTCACAAGTGCCAGCAACATATCTAAAGATGCGTTTCACGGTCGACATATGAGATTCTTTAGGATTCGATTGAAATCTTGCACATAAGCATACTACATATTTAATGTCGGGCCTGCTGGCTATCAGATACAGCAAGGATCCTATCATGCTTCTGAAAAGGGTTTGATTGACGGCCTTACCTTTCTCATCATGGTCAAGCTTTAATGATGTGGACATGGGAGTTGGTTGTGGCTTTGTTTCAGATAGTTTGAATTTCTTGAGCAGCTCCATAGCATATTTCTTTTGGTTTATGAATAAACCATCAGTCGTTTGTGTCACCTGCAATCCCAAGAAGAATGTTAACATTCCCATAAGGCTCATTTCAAACTCACTTTGCATTAATTTTGCAAAGTCTTCACTGAGAGTATCCTTTGTGGAGCCAAAGATGATATCATCTACATACACTTGAATGATTAGAATTTCCTTACCATTCATTTGTGTAAAAAGAGTCTGATCGACATTACCTCGCTTGAATCCATTTTGAATGAGGAATTCACTTAATCGTTCATACCATGCACGGGGTGTTTGTTTCAGACCATAAAGAGCTTTGTCTAGCTTGTATACGTGATCTAGATGCTCCGTATCCTCAAACCCCGGCGGTTGCTCCACATACACGTCCTCCTGGATAAAGCCATTTAAAAATGCACTTTTAACGTCCATTTGAAACAATTTAATGTTATTGCAGCATGCAAATGCCAAAAGAATCCTCACTGCCTCGAGTCTTGCTACTGGCGCAAATGGCTCATCAAAATCAATTCCTAACTCCTGGCTATAACCTTTGGCTACAAGCCTCGCCTTGTTCCGAGTTACCACCTCTTGATCGTTTGTTTTATTTTGAAAGATCCACTTGGCTCCGATCACTAAGTGGTCTCTAGGACGAGGCACGAGGAACCACACTTTGTTCCTTTGGAACTGGTGTAGTTCTTCTTACATAGCCATGATCTAGGAATCATCTTTTAAGGCATCTTCTAAGGAGTGAGGTTCAGATTGCGAAAGTAAGGCTATGTAATCCAGATTTTCAACTTCCCTGAATGAGGAACGCGTCCTTATTCCTTCTTCTACATTGCCGATGACAGCCTCCGGCGGATGGTCTTTAGCAAAAGTCCACCGCCTTGGTAGTTGCAGTTTAATTTGATTTTACTGATTTCCACCAGCATCTTGTTGTTCTTCACCTCCGAGTTTATTAACTTTCTCTAACAATTTTTCCGTATCATCATCTTCTGATTCTCCTTCCTGCAAGATAGATTTTTCATTAGTATCCTTGGATGATGATTCATCAACAATGACATGTGGACTTTCCTCAACTACAAGAGTTCTCAAGTTATACACTCGATAGGCTCTTGAGCTAAGGGAGTATCCAAGAAATATCCCCTTGTCACTCTTGGGGTCAAACTTTGCCAAGTCCACCTTGCCGTTGTTATGGATGTAACGAATGGAGTCAAAAGGTTTGAAGTAAGAAATATTCAGTTTCTTACCTCGATATAGCTCATAAGGTGTTTTCTTTAACAACGGCCTTACCATGGCTCGGTTGATTATGTAGCACGCAGTGTTCACGGCTTCAGCCCAAAAATTCCTCGGCAAGTTGTTCTCATTTAGCATTGTCCTGGCCATTTGAACTAGTGTCATGTTCTTCCTCTCAACGACCCCATTTTGCTCGGGGGTCCTTGGTGCGGAGAAGTTGTGCATATAGCCTTAAGCCCTGCAGAAATTGCTGAACTCATGATTATCAAATTCCTTACCATGATCACTCCGCACGGTCTTGATGCAACATCCTTTTTCATTCTGAACTATCCTGCAAAATGCTTCAAACTCCATCAAGGCATCACTTTTGTGAGAGAGAAAATACACCCAGCTATATCTTGAAAAGTCATCCACAATCACAAACCCATATAGCTTACCACCCAAGCTATGTGTTCTGTTTGGTCCAAACAGATCGATATGGATCAATTCAATGGAACTAGAAGTGGTTACATCACTCTTACATTTGAAGGATGTTCTTGTTTGTTTGCCCCTGCTGCATGTCCCACAGATTCTTTCATCGACAAGCTTCAACTTGGGTAAACTAACAACTAGATTTTTTCTGAACAACTTCAACATCACATTAAAACTGGCATGCCCAAGACGGCGATGCCAAAGCTATGCATCATCAGAACTTTTAGCAACTAAACACAGATTGTCATGTGAGACATCATCAAGATCAATCATATAAACATTATTGTGTCTAAACCCTATGAACTTAATTTCATGAGAGTTTCTATCTACCACAGTGCAGTGAGTAGAATCAAAAGACACATTGCAACCTTTGTCACAGAGTTGACTTATGCTCAGGAGATTGTGATGCAAGCCTTTTACAAGCAAAATATTTTCAATGACTTGAGTTTGGTTCTTACCTATCTTACCTTCTCCGACAATTTTACCTTTATCTTTTCCCCCAAAGACTACCACTCCACCATCCTTTTCTTGCAGGTCTGCAAATATTTCCTTGTTTCCCGTCATATTCTTGAACATCCACTATCCATGTACCATTTGTTCTTTTGAGCTCCAAGGCAGACCTGTAAATTCAAAGATAATACTTATGGAGTTTTTGGTACCCAAGCAAGCTTGGGTCCACGATGGTTAGACAAAAGAGGCCTATATGACATGTTCACCATTCTTGCAAAATGTTCATCATCAAATCTCATGGTTCCGCAATCATACATATCATGGCCTAACCTTCCACAATAAAAACATGTAGTGACTCTGTTATCACGGCTTCTCCTCCTGTTCACATTCATAAATGAGTTATGCATATGTGTGTTAGACGTGGAGGAAAACAAGCTTCTTGAAACCCAAGGAGTCATGTGTGTTTTGGATTGTGATGTTTTTCTCTTTTCAAAGGTATGTAGAGAACTTCCTTCATGAGGATCCACACAAGTGTTCATCACTTGTTTCCCTTTTTCCAAGGTAGCAAGAACATTTTTCAACTCATTTATCTCAAGCATCAAGGTTTCAATTTCCTTTTCAGCTGTTTCCTTGGTTTGATTACATGCAATTCTTTCCAACCTTTCTTGTTCTAATTCCCTCTTCAAGTCTTCATGCATTTTGACAAAAGTGGTTTGATCTTCACACATGCATGAACTCTCTTCTTCAAACAGTTCAGTTTTAGACATAATAATTTCATTTTCATGTTTGAGATTCTCAATTTCATATTTCAAGGCATTGTAACTTTCACAAGAATTTTCAGCATGCACAAATTGCTCCATCTTCTTTTTCAGAAGTTTATTTTCAGATTTCAATTTTTTGCATTTTCCATATAATGATTCATATGCAATCTGCCATTGTTCACATGTAAGAGATTCGGATTCAGAATTTACCTCATTTGAGTTGTCCTCATCTACCATGAGGCACAGATTCTGAACAAGCTCATCCAAGTCATCTTCATTTTCGGATCCTTCCTCATCCTCGTCGCTCCATGTGGCGACCATGGCTTTGGGCTTTTTAAATTTTCCTTTCTTGAATCTCTTCATCAAATCCGGGCACTCACCCCGCATGTGACCAGGTTTCTTGCATTCGTAGTAGATTACTTCATCCTTCTTGCTACTTTCATTTTTCTTAGGACCTTGCCTTCTTGGTCCTTTTATGAACTGACCACCGAACTTCCTAGTATTCTTGACAATTTTTCTTGCTCTTCTGGTGATCATAGCAACAAGCTCTTCATCTTCAATATTGGCTGTGGAGCCTTCCTCACTTTCATCAGATTCTTGTGGGTTTACCTTCAACGCCAATGTTGTGGCTACCTTCTTCTTTTTGTGATCCTCCTCGCTCCTTTTGATGTTAATTTTGTATGTCATCAAGGAGCCAACTAATTCGTCCAAAGTCAAGGTGCTGAGATCTTTGAATCTTCAATTACAGTGGCCTTTGTGTGCCACTGTGGTGATAGAGATCACTTTCATCAGATTGGCCGTGGAGCCTTCCTCACTTTCATCAGATTCTTGTGGGTTTACCTTCAACGCCAATGTTGTGGCTACCTTCTTCTTTTTGTGATCATCCTCGCTCCTTTTGATGTTAATTTCGTATGTCATCAAGGAGCCAACTAATTCGTCCAAAGTCAAGGTGCTGAGATCCTTTGAATCTTCATTTACAGTGGCCTTTGTGTGCCACTGTGGTGATAGAGATCTCAGTACCTTCCTTACAAGATCTCAGTTTGCATATTCCTTGCCAAGAGCCTTCAAACCATTTGTAATTTCCATCAGCCTCGTGAACATTTCAGAAATGGATTCTTCTGGCTTCATCATAAACAACACATAATCTCGGACCAATATATTTGCTTTGGTCTCCTTGACTTCAGAAGTTCCTTCATAGATCAAGCGTAGCTTGTCCCACATTTTCTGTGCAGAGGAACACATAAAGATTCGTGAGTATTCATTTGGATGTATAGCACACTGAATTATATTCATGGCCTTAAAGTTAGCTGCACAATTATTGATATGTTCATCATCCCAATCATCTTCATTGTCAGGCAACTTATAAGGACCTCTATTGGTCACATTCCACACATCATACTCTTGAGCACGCAGGAAAACATACATTCTATTTTTCAATAAGTGTAGTTTGTTCCATCGAAAAATGGAGGTCTGTGTACCGAATGCCCTTCGGGCATCATCCCTCTGTTAGCCATGATCTAGGATCTAGCTCTACGACCGTGTGGTCGAGTCAATCAGAGGCCAGTGCTCTGATACCAATTGTTGTGTCTCGAATGGTGGTAATCAAGAGGGGAGGGGTGAATTGATTGGCCAAATAAAAATTATCTACCCAATGAGATGCTAGATGGAATTTTTAAACTACAGAATTGAAGATGTTCTAGACACACAAGCGCTCAACCTTACCTGAACAAGATCTCTCTCGTGAGTACTCGTAGATGAAAGTATGAATTCTATGACGGAACTTAAGATCACTCAGCTAAGCGTGAAGCCCACTCGTTACAATGCACGATAAAACAAACCACAATGGGAGCACATGATTTTTAGGTGGTTCGGGTACACAAACGTGTCCCCTACGTCCACCCCTTACACATGAGGATTAATGCTCCACTATGAAGTGAGCCACACACACGCTGTAACGACAGCCAATACACACACTGCAGCCTATCTTGGCCACCACACACACACACACACGCTCGTATGACCGATCACGAGCACACACACATGAATGCGGTTCAAAATATTCAAGGATTACAATAAATATTCAAACTCAATCAGCAAAGACTAGAGAAGATTAGAGTAGAGAAGATTTACAGTGATTAGAGCTCCCCCTTTCTCTCCTTCGAATGTACTTGAACACTTCTGCAGGATGAAGACCGTTCTTGAAGGAAGATGATCGATTCTTGCACGGACAATGGTTGTATCTTGAATTTGTACGCAGCTTGTAGCAGAGGATCGTTTGGAGACTTGAAACTTTGTTCTTCCCTTCACATTCACGCTCAGAACGACGTGGAAGAAGTCCTGGAGCCACTGCTTGCATCCTGCACTCACAAACACATCCACAGTCCATTTTGATTTAATAGGCAAAAAGTGCACGGACTTTGTTAATCGGTCAACAATTACCCAAAGTGCATCAAAGTTGCCACGAGTTCTGGGCAAACCTATAATAAAATCCATACCAACACTCTCCCACTTCCATTGTGATATTTCAAGAGGTTTTAATTTTCCAACATGCCTGAAATGTTCAGCCTTAACTTGCTTATGAATTCACCCACGTCTCTTTTCATGTTCGGCCACCAAAAAGTTCTCTTAACATCTCAGTACATCTTTGTAGCTCCTGGATGTATCGTATACTTAGACTTGTGAGCTTCCTCAAGAATCTTTCTCTTTATTTCTGTAGAATCAGGAACACAAGTTCTTCCTTGAAACAACAACCTACCATCATTAGCTAACACAAAATCTGGTCGACTAGCTAACTGCTCTTTGATTTCAACTAGTATTGGGTCATTATCCTGAAGCTGCTTAATTTCTGCCAGAAATTCTGAATGAAGCTGAATATGAGCAACCATAATCCGATCTTCTTTTTATGTAATATTAAGATCTAAACTTGCAAACTGTTCTAATAACTTCCATTCTTGAAGCATCAAACTGGCTAATCTAGCTATTGGCTTCCTGCTCAAAGCATCAGCTACAACATTCCCTTTTCCAGATGATATTCGATGGAGAAGTCAAAATCCTTCAAGTACTCAAGCCACCTCCTCTGCCTCATGTTCCACTCTTTCTGGGAAAATAAATACTTTAGGCTCTTATGGTCTGAGTACACTGTAAAAGTTTCCCCATAAAGATAATGAGTCCAAATCTTCAGAGTAAACACCACTGCTGCTAGCTCCAGGTCATGAACAGGGTAATTCTCCTCATGCTTTCTCAACTACCTGGAGGAATAAGCTATTACTCTTCCTCGTTGCAACAACACGCAACCTAAACCAATTCCTGAAGCATCGGTATAAACTTCAAAACCTCCTTCTCCTAAGGGCAAAGCCAAAACTGGGGCAATGGTCAAGCACTCCTTCAAAGTCTGAATGCTCTTCTCACATTCTTCTGTCCACTCGAATCGATTCTCCTTACGAGTTAACCTTGTCAAGGGCACTGCAATCTTGAAGAAATCCTTAATAAACCTCTGATAGTAACCTGCTAGGCCTAAGAAACTTCTGATCTCAGTTACATTAACATGCCTTTACCAATTACGTACAGCCTCAACTTTAGAAGGGTCTACCGAGATTCCTTCTTTAGAAATAATGTGCCCTAGAAAAGATACCTCATGTAGCCAGAACTCACATTTACTGAACTTGGCATATAACTGTTGATCCTTTAGTATTTGCAACGCCATCCTCAAGTGTTCTTCATGCTCCTCCTTGTTCTTTGAGTATATCAAAATATCATCAATGAATACTACGACCCACTAATCTAAGTAGGGTCGGAACACACTGTTCATCAGCTGCATGAAAGCTGCAGGAGTATTTGTTAGTCCAAACGACATCACAACAAATTCAAAATGCCCATACCTACTACGAAATGTCATCTTAAAAATATCCTCGTCTTTTATCCTCAACTGGTGATACCCCGATCTGAGATCGATCTTTGAGAAATACTAGGCTCCCGATATCTGATCAAACAACTCGTCAATCCTTGGTAAATGATACTTATTTTTCACGGTGAGCTGGTTCAATTTGTGATAATCAATGCATAACCTTAATGAACCCTCATTCTTCCTTACAAAAAGAACAGGAGCACCCCACAGAGAAGTACTCAGACGAATGAACCCTTTTTCTAGTAAGTCTAGCAGCTGCACCTTCAATTCTCTTAACTCAACAGGGGACATACGATAAGAGCTATAGAAACAGGTGAAGCGCCAGGAATTAGATCAATAGAGAAAACCACCTCCCACTCAGGGGGAAGACCTGGCAACTCATCAGGAAACACCTCCGGAAAATCTTGAACAACCGAGATGTCCTTTAACTCCACTTCCTTCTTATTAGTTAAAGAGGTCAAAGCCAAGAATGCTTGACATCCTTTCCTTAATAACATATCCGCCCGGAGTGTCGAAATAAGTGGCACAAACTTCGATTGCCTAGAGCCAGAAAAAAAAGCTCAGGGCGTCCAGGGAAAAACACTACTCCTGATTTACAGTGAACACTAGCACCATGCTTAGATAGCCAATCAGCCCCTAAGATCACATCATAATCTCTCATCTTCATGCACACTAAATCAGCAGATAAATTGCAATCATTAATCAAAACCTCACTGGAAGGATAATAACATTTAATCTCAGACCCCGAACTAATAGGGGTAGATATCATAAGATGAGAATTCAATAATACCGGTTTCACATGTAAAGTCTTAGCAAATTTCAGAGATATAAAAGAATGTGTGGCTCCAGTGTCGAAAAGTACAAATGCTGGCTTGGAAAGAATAGTAAGGGTACCTTCGATAATACCTCCTTCCTCAGTAGCTTCGGTCTCAGTTTCTGCATCCTGGAGGGCTATTAGCTTGCCCTGCCTCTTGAAACTCCCTTGCGGCTTGTCAGATGCTGCTGGTTCATTAATATGGGGGCACTCATGGATTTGATGGTCCCTGCTACCACATCTCAAACAAGCGCCTAACTTGCGCCATCACTCTTCCATCTTGTGACCCGGACGGTCACAATACTTGCAAACTGCCTTAGATGACACAGCCGGTCCAACCTTCTTTTCTCCTTCCTTTGGTTTCTTGTTTTAGAAAAACTCGGCCCACCATTGGGCCTCTTCTGGCCATTACCGGGTTTAAAGCTCCCGGAACTGGTAGAGTGCTCCTTCTTCTTATCCCGACCTCTTATTTGGTCAGTCATTTCCATCGTATCTTCCAAAACTTGTGCTTTCCTTACAATCTCAGTATAGACATGGATTTCCAAGGGTGCCAGTTGATTGCTGTACTGAAGCTTCAAACCATTCAAAAATCTTTTGGCCTTCATCTTCTTAGTGGACACCAAATGTGGTGCATACTTCGATAATCTAGCAAACTGCGTCTCATACTCTACAACAGATAAATTTCTCTATTTTAATGCCGCGAACTCAGCTGCTTTCTTCTCCTGCACTCGATCTGAGAAATACTTATTGTTAAACTATTCTTTAAACTCATCCCACGTTGCACGTCGATTACCAAGCGTGGCTTCCACAGCTTCCCACCAAGCACATGCATCACGTTCCAACTAGAAAGTTGCTAAGAGGACGTGATCATGTTCTCCACATTGCATAACCCTGAAGATACGCTATGTCTCTTTCAGCCAACTCTCGGCCTCATCTGGGTTTGAGGATCCACTAAAATGGGAGGATTCAAGCCTTGAAAGTTTCGATGTAGATTGCCCGCTCCGTGCTGTACACCGCCTTGAGCTACCTGCTGTAAGGCCTGGGTCAGGCCCTGCACCGTGCGTTGCATATCTTGCCACTGCGCGCGCTCTGCCGCCATTGTGGAAAAATCCTACAACATAACCAGAATTAGTTAAGAATATTTTCTTGACTATATATTCTTAAAGCTAGTTAATTAGCTTAACCCAAGTCTCTACCCAACTCACTGGGTTAGATTCCCTGACTTTACCAATATAATGGGTTCTATAACACTACTAGAAACCTAGGGTTTAAAGAAAACCTAGGCTCTGATACCACAAAAACTGTCACGTCCCGACGTGAGAAATTAGAACGTAGCAGTTTATATCATTCATGTCAATCAGAGCATTCATTGCCACAAGAGACCATACCACAAGGCTAAACATTAAGAATATGCATAACCCAACTTTTGATAATAGCAAAGAAATGTACTTATTACACCCGACATCTTGTGGACTTTCTACTCTTACATCAATTAGAAGGAAAATTATCGACTCAAATGGAAAGAACTCAACTGACTACTCTAGAACAATGACTTAGACATAATTCGCAAAGGCTCACTCCAGTATCACTCATTCCCATCCCCATCGGTACACACGTCTTCGTCCGAACTACCTGAAAAGGATTGGAAAGTAGGGGTGAGCAATGCTCAGTACGATTTTATATCTCTATCATCAGGCATAGTTAATGTGATTAACCATTTATCAAGAATAATACTATGATGAAAAATGATAAAATAATTGGCATGCGATAGGTTGATAAAAGAGATACAAATTTCCATGTAAGGAACAAGTGCAATATAACAAGAACTTTCATGAGATTGCAAGTAAATGATGAATTGAATTGGCCATAACAAGCACGCAAGTCATGTCACATAAGAAATTTCAAGTAATTGAGTGAAGTAGAATGCCATAGACCAATCACGCTAGTCATGCACTTCGGTGCAATGCCACACCTTGTCATTACAAACTCTCCGGGACACAAGTACTTTCGGGCACTCCTCCCAGGACCAGACCGGGCCCTTAATGATGTATTGGCATTGAAAAGTTAGATCATAGATCCTAGTCTAGACATTCACCACATTAAATGGCCAAGAATTTCAAGGTATAAGCTTAAGAACTTACTTCTAAGTGATATGCCCCTGTGGTTAATTCAGTCTTACTATGGTCATTTGAGTCATTCGACATCATCTTGTGGTCATTTGAGCTATTGGACATTCTTGGTTTTGATAATGGCTTGGTTTTGATAATAGCTAAACACTATAAGTCATTATTGTTTTAACTCTCATATGACTGACATACGTGATGTTTTGTTCATGACAGATATGCCAATGAATTGCCAAGGAATGAAGTGGAGATGGTAAATGTGAAAGCTCAATGTTGCGCCCTCGCACGCGGATCGACCTGCGCGATCAGGTCGCGGGGATCGACTGACCTGAGCAATATAATCAAGATAAATCTTCAAGACTGTCAAGGGTGATGCCACAGACATGAATGGGCTGCTAAAGGAGTCAAGCGATAGAGCTAAAGTAGTTAACGGACCGACCTGGGAAAGCCCGGGGTCTGCCCAGCTGGCGGTCGACCGCCAGCACAGGGGCGGTCGACCGCCCCAGCCAGCAACTCCCAGTCTTCACGAGTTTTAGTAGCGGTCGACCGCCAGCCAGTAGCGGTCGACCGGAATTCCCAGGGATCATCCGTTTGCAAGTTTTTTAGTTGCGGTCGACCACCACCTACTTCCGGTCGACCGCCAGCCCCGATGCAGCCATGTTTGACTTCGATTTCCACCTCGAGGCCAGCCCCTTTCCTTGTATTTGTTTAACCCCAAAGTCACCCAATCTTGCATAGATTGTGGATCTGGTCTGGGGGATGTCTAAGGACCATTCAAAGGTTATAAAACACATGCAAGAGGGTTAGAAACCCTAGTTGATCATTTTGTGAATCCAAGGGAGATCAAAGGAGGTTACAAGGGTGAGAGGAGTTCGAGTACTGTAGCTGTGAACAGTACTCCGGGAAGAAGATCTTCATCCATTCAAGGGATTCAAGCCTAGATCTGAAGCCATCTCAACCTCCAAGGAAGCAAGAAGCAATCAAGGCTCTCAAGGGTGATCTAAACTGCATCAAACTCTTCATCAACTCAAGGAGATCAAAAGGAAGATCAAAGCTACATCCATAGTCTTCTTCATCAACTCAAGAAAGATCATCTCTCAAGGAAGAAGACACCATTGAAGCATCCAACTCAAGCTCCAGCAATCTCATACAAGATTTTTCTTCTTAGCATATTCTATATCTTGTTTGATGATTGAGTGTTTTCATATTTGTTCTTTTTCATTTCATACAAACGATTGAAACTGAAGATCGTCCCGACCGGTGGTTAGTAGGAAGGTAATCGGAAGTTGTTCGATCTGCGGTGTTGACGTCCCTACCTGTGGTTAGTAGGAAGGCAATCGGAGGTCTTTCCGATTTACGGTTCAGTGCGTAGCACTAGTGGAGCCTCACCGGATTTGGTGAGGGGTGGACGTAGGATTGGGGATTCAGTCCGAACCACCTTAAAATCCTTTGTGTTGTGGTTTGATTGTGTGATTGATTTATTTTAGATGCATGCTTAGGTTCAATATCCATATTGTGAAATCATATTTCTAAGCAAATCGTTTTCTACGTCGCTAAGCTAGTTGTATTCCGCTGCAATTATTTTTAACTAGCTATATAGAGGGTTGCATTACGAAAAGAGGGGCAGATCTATTCACCCCTCCCCTCTAGATCCGCTGTCCACTACACAACACTAAGATCAACAGAAATCCCAATAAAATTGGAATGAGTATCAAGTGGAATGACTAGAAAGTCTAAAGTGACTAGGATCAAGCAAGATTCCGCAGTTCAAGACCAACCTTGATGTAACTGCTATCACAACAACAAACACGGAAAATCACATTAGTCTCAACTTTAGCGGTCAATAACTGGGCCGCTAAGGTGATATTAATGGTCTAACACTAGACCGCTTACGGTTCAGTACAATAGGCTCTTAAAATGAACCCAAAAGGGTCCTTATTTCAGCCTAATTTTAGAATGGGTCCGAACCAGAGTTCAGCCCACAAAGCTAAGGTCCAATAAAGCGGAATGGGCTAGGTCAGAATCGAATGGGTTGAAATAATCCGACTTAACCCAAGCCCATTACTTAACCAGGCCAAGAGGAAGATAGCGGTCTAAACCTGGGCCGCTAAGGATCGCTTAGCGGTCTCAAGTTGGGCCACTAAGATTGCAGAACAGTTCAGATTTGGACTGTCCCATACACGAATCAAAACACGTCCAAGGGTTCAGGTATTGGGGTACAATCCGCCCGGCGTCCTGGTGGGAATCCCAAGCTCACGGGGACTTACGGAGGTCTCATAATAGTGGTCCTAGTCTGAGGGAAGGAATATCCGGCGGAGAGTCCCAACTATTACAAGATTGAGGCTAGATGAAACATGGAAAACGGGACGATGCGGCCAATCATTCCCATCGGAGTGGTATGACTGTCAAACAATGATATCAAGATCGTAAGAATTTATAACAACATGGTTTAAAATTTACAAGATTAATAACCAAGCATTTATCAAGTTTCATATGATCATTTAACTTATGATTGTCAAAGCAACTTTCATGTAAATAAATGAAAATCAAAGGTCTATAACTATGATACTAGACTAATATCACTTTCTGCATCGTTATAGATCAAGGTGTCATACTAAAACATGGTAATTTCTCGGTCAAAAATGCATGAAATAGGGTTTGAAATACCCTGCCAGAGGACAAAAATGATCTATATAAGGGCCGCCAGAATCATAAAACGGTCTATCGTAGGGATGTTTCTTTTTAGAAGATAAACATACATCATTTTTAAAATTTTGAAAACGTAGGGCTTGAAGCGGTCTATCGTGGAACCGCCAGAGGACTAAAGACGGCCTATCGTGAGACCGCTACTTGTCTAGCGGTCACTGGAAGGACCGTTACTCAACCCGAGACCTCGCCATCGGCGAGCCTCGACACACCATGATAGAATCTCAATTCCACATAATAGGGTGAACGAAATTTAGGAAAAATGCTACCATTAGGAAGAGCATTAAAAACCGTATAAGAAGGCTTGTTTTGATTAAAATTTAATGAGACTAAATCATACAGAAACAAGTTAACATGGAAGTTACCCTTTCGGGTATACCTCGGCGTAAATCATAAAATTAGGGTAGCATTGTGCATGAAATTTAGGTAATTATGTATCCAAAGAAAGGGCTCAGGAAGATGATCAATATGGTATCTTAACTTAGTCTTTACGCCTGAGAGACACCTACCTTTGAGCGATGGAAAGATGGAAGAAGAATAGGGGTCGTCGAAACCCTAGGTACCCGCTCCTAGAACGTCCAAATCCTCCCTCGTCCGACCAAGATCGGTCACGCCACCAGCTGCTAGAGCAAATAGGGTTTTAGGGGGTCGAAAGCCTTCAATTTATAGAGCTAGAGGATGCCTCTAGCGATCGAATTCGGGTGGAGAGTCCAAGAGGGAAAAACGGCGAAATAATCGGATAGTACTCTAATCCGCTGCCGCCGTCGTCCATAGAAGGCTCTAGAATTAGGGTTTTTGAAGGAGAAACGGTGCTCTACAATTGGGCTAGGGTTTGGCTTCGATTGGGGCTCGAATGTGCTTGAATTTGGGTCCAATTAAGGATGATTGATTCAGGCTTTCAAAATAATGATTTTTAACTTAATCTGTGAATTTGGGTCTTAATAAATTTTATTTTGGGTTCTTCCTGAAGACAAAAACGCTGGAAATTAAATTTTACACAAAATACATATTTTTCTATATTTTAATAAAATTTTTAAGATTTGAGCTGTTTGAATAATACGATAATATTAATATAAAAATTCAGGATGCTACATATGGTTTTATGATTGTTGATGATTATTCGAGATTCACTTGGGTGTTATTTCTATCCAATAAAAATGATGCATTGATGGAATTTTAAGTGTTTTGTAGGAAAATCCAAAATGATAGAAGCTACCTTATCACTACTATCCAAAGTGATCATGGTGGCGAATTTGAAAATCATGAGTTCAGCAATTTCTGTGAAGAGCACGGGTATACATACAACTTCTCATCACCAAGGACGTCCCAAAAAAATGGAGTGGTGGAGAGGAAAAATAGAACATTGATAGACATGGCACGGACCATGTTAAGTGAAAACTCTCTACAAAAATATTTTTGGGCTGAGGCGGTAAGCACAGCGTGTTACATCATCAACAGGGCAATGGTAAGGCCTATCTTGAAGAAAACTCCCTATAAGCTCTACAAGGGTAAGAAATCGAATATTTCCGATCTTAAACCCTTTGGATGTTCATGTTTCATCCTGAACAATGGTAAGTCCAACCTAGATAAGTTTGATGAGAAAAGTGACAAGAGAACTTTCCTAGGCTATGCACTTAATTCTAGAGCTTATCGAGTGTTTAATAAACAGACTTTGGTTGTTGAAGAAAATCCTCATGTAATTTTTGATGAATCTGAACTAAAACTAACTACTCAAATTGTGGATGCAGGAGATGCCCCCAAAAACTCAACTAATGCTGGAACATCGAAAGCCAAGGATGAACCAAAGGAAGGAATACCTAGCAAGAGTGAAGAAGATGAAGATCCTTCAATTGAAACACTGCAAGAGCAGCAAGTGCAGCACCCCGACTTGCCAAGCACCTCTACAATCTTAAAGGATCATCCAGCTGAAAACATAATCGGTAACCCTCAAGATGGGGTAAGAACCAGAGCCTCTCTAAGGATAGTAGAAGAGGAAGATTTGATAGCATTAATTTCACAGGAAGAGCCTAAGGATATCTATGAGGCTCTCCAAAATGAATCCTAGATCCAGGCTATGCATGAAGAGTTACACCAGTTCGAAAGAAACCATGTGTGGACTCTGGTGCCACGACCTAAGAATCAATCCATTATCGGAACTCGATGGATTTTCAGGAATAAGTTAAATGATATGGGATTGGTTGTTAGATATAAGGCCTGGCTTGTGGTCAAAGGGTATAGCCAGGAGATGGGTATTGATTTTGATGAGTCATTTACACCGGTTGCTCATCTAGAAGCAGTATGGATCTTATTATCTTATGCTTGCTCATCTAACTTTAAATTATTTCAAATGGATGTTAAATATGTGTTTCTAAATGGGTATATCAAAGAGGATGTTTTTGTAGAACAACCTCTAGGTTTTGAAGACCCCAAACATCCACAACATGTGTACAAGCTCCAGAAGGTCTTGTACGGACTGAAGTAAGCACCAAGGGCATGGTATGAACGGCTCACGTCATTTCTGATTGAAAATGATTTCAAGAGAGGTAAGGTTGATCAAACACTTTTCACAAAGAAATCAGGTAAAGATACATTAGTAGTTCAAGTGTATGTGGATGACATAATTTTTGGAGCTACTAATAATGTGCTATGTGATGAATTTGCAGAAATCATGCAAGGTGAATTTTAGATGAGGCTAATGGGTGAACTAACATTCTTTCTTGGACTGCAGGTGAAGCAAACACCTGAGGGCATTTTCATAAGCCAAGCTAAGTACACAATAGTGCTTTTGAAGAAATATGGGATGGCTAAAGCAAAACCTTTGTCAACTCCAATGGCCACAACCTCGAAGTTAGACAAAGATGAAATTGGTAAAACAGTAGATCCTACACTGTTTCGAGGTATGATCGGATCACTACTGTATCTTACAGCATGCCACCCTGACATTCAATTCAATGTATGTCTTTGTGTCCGTTTTCAGTCATGCCCTAAAGAATCTCACTTATCGACTGTTAAACGCATTTTTAGATATTTACTTGGCACAATAGATTTTGGCTTGTGGTTTCCCATCGGTAGTTCTTTTGATTTGATTGCATATGCCGATGCAGATTATGCGAGTTGCATTGTAGATCGTTAAAGTACTAGTGGATATTGTCAGTTTCTTGGTGGGTGCGTAGTCTCATGGGCCTCCAAGAAATAACATTCAGTAGTTCTCTCAACGGCCGAGGTTGAATATATAGCCGTCGGAAGTTGTGGAGCCCAAGTACTTTGGATCAAAAATCAATTGCTTGATTTAGATATTAAGATGAAATGTGTGCCAATCTTGTGTGATAATACCAGTGCAATCAGTTTGTCTAAAAACCCTGTTCAACACTCTAGAACCAAGCATATTGATATTCGTCATCACTTTCTGAGAGATCATGTAGGAAAGGGGCTCTTTGAATTGAACTTCATTGACACACACAATTAGCTAGCTGACATTTTCACCAAACCCCTCAACCAGGATCAATTTAACAAGATAAGAAGATAACTTGGGATGTGCAAGGGTGAGAGCATACATGCATAGGTTTGCACTTAGGTTAAGATTTGCATTTGTAGAAACTCCTATGCATCAAGGGTAAGAAAACTTGCATATTGTCTTTACTTTTACTTCCTTGTGTGTTCACATACTCTCTTGCATGCTTGAATGTATTTATATATATATATAGCCCTCCTTGAAAAATTATTCTAAGGCCAGATATTCCTTGGATAAATCATTGTGGACTCAGTGATGTCGGACCTAGAAAACTTCTGAGGGAGAGTTAGAAACTTTCCTCAAATCTGCATCTATTTTCTTCCCTCCACTTCATGGCGTTGGCTCCTGCTCTGACGCTCGGTTGATGGTCCCCCCATATATATAAAAAAAAGAAACAAAAGAAAAAGAAACAAAAAAAATTACAAAATGGGGAGTCTTTGACCCTAGCAGTCGACCGCTAGCTCCGTATCGGTCGACCGGTGGCGGCGAACCGGCCCGACTGGGTCCCACCCGAGCCAACCCATAAGGGGTCCTAAAACCCCTCATTCTCATTCCATCACTCCCATTCACCTTCCACTACTTTGCCCTAACCCTAGAACCTCCAAACCGCACTTCCCAAGCTCCCAAACCTCATCTTTCCTCCACCTGCACAAGATCCGGCGTGTTCGTCACGATTTCGGGACGAACTCCATTCGGCCGTTCGTGCATTCGTGGAGTTCCCACCTTGGTTCCAATTTGTGGAAAAGGTCTTTTGCAAGCCCCTGGAGTGTCCCTTGATCTATCTTCATTCCCCGGGATGTGGGTCCTCTCTTCAAGGGTTTTTCACTAGGTTTCTAGTTCGGGATGTCGCCTAGACGAAGCTCTCGGCGTTCTACCCAAGGGGAAGGGAGTGGCCAGAGACGCGAGGCACCAGCCCCTCCACCACATTGGGCGCCTGCACCGCATCGAGCCCCTAGGTTGCTTATTCGTCCCATCATCGACCCTCGACTGGTCGATTTCAACGAGGTGAATGAGCTCTTGCCCGATATATGTGTAGTCTTTGAGATTCAGTCGGGTTGGACTGATTTCATCTCTAGATATAACCGTCATTACCCCAGTCTTGTACAGCAGTTCTATGGGAACTTGGTTGCCAGAAATGAGCAGTTATTTACTGTTGTTCAAGGGGTTGAGATTCACATTACTCCCGATCTGTTTGAGAGATGCTTAGGAGTTGCGACTAGAGGAGCCGACTTGGTTTTTGGTCATGGGGAGGTTGAGGACACATTTCTTGCTATGACTAGCTGTTATTACGTGCGTGGTGTTAGCAATTTGATTGAATTGAATGCTAATCATTTTCTACCACTGCAGCATGTTTTGCATCATATGTTTACCTCCCTCATTTACCCAAAGAGTGGCAGCAGAAATGAAGTCACAGAAATTTATAAATTCTTATTTTAGCATGTCATGAATGGTATCCAAATCAACATGGGTCGCCTCATGACGACTCTCATTGGAGCTTGCCAAACAAATCTGCGGCGATCTTTGCCGTATGCTTCACAGTTGACTGGGGAATTCATTCATCCTGGGATAAATTTAGCAGAAGCATAGTTTATCTATGTTCGCCAGGATGATATTTACAATAAGCATAAGATCCTTACAGATATGGGATATTACTATGGTCCCGATGGTGAGCTACATTGGGATGTGCCTACTTATGGGGATGAATTTGATAGTGAAGAAGAGCAGGCACAAGAACAACAGTAGGATCAAGGGGATGTTCCCCCTCCAGTTCAGGACGAGGAGCTGCCTCCTCACCATCACCGCAACATATGGATCCGGAGATGCCTCCTCCACCTCAGTTTCATCATGGAGAGTCCTCCACTCAGGAAGCCACGCAGCCTTCTTGGGAAGACTATGAGGTTTTTGACAGGCGGTTTACTGGGCTAGAGACACGTGTGGATACTGAAGTCCCGTGATCAATGACACCCAAGAGGGGGGTGAATTGGGTGTTTACAATTTTTATGGAAACTTTTAGCTTTTACAAATATGTGATAAACACTAATTAGGAAGTTGAAAGTTGTTAAACAAATTCTCTCAAACTCTTCGTTCCCACATGAGCATGTAACAAAATAAAACAATCAAACCACACACATGCACAACCCAAACCACAATGCACAATGATTTTAAGGTGGTTCGGATGCAACAGTGGCAATCCTACGTCCACCCCTCACCAAACTCGGTGAGGCTTCACTCGGGATAAAACCCCAAACGGAGACGACGCTCCAAACACACACGCAGGATGACACCTGCCCACACACACTGGGACACACCCCAACACACACACACACACACACACACAGAGACGAGGTCTCCAACATGATCTAACAAGCGGATCAACAAGACACACACATGCTGCGATAATTGCAGCACTCCACACACACAAACACTAAGATCCGGATAAAACCACACACACACATAGATCTAAAAAGACCTACGCACACACGAATCAAAAACGACACGCACACACACGACCATAGATCCAACAACGATCCACACACACACACACAAGTTCGCACTTTATACAAAACACGAATATGTACTTGAAACACAATAAGGCACAGTTTAGAATGCTCCTGATTTAGGCTCCCCCTGAGTGTATGCTCCGGATGTTTGCGTTGATTCTTCTTTACTTGAATGGCTTGAGATTCAGCTTGATTGGCCTTGTATTTGATGTAGATCCTCTTGCACGGAGTACTGTTCACTGCTACAATACTTCTTTCTTCTTTCACTTGGACAGCCTTCTCTTAAGCTTTTCTTGAGACCATTGCTTGATTGGAACTCCTTGGCTTGGGAAGATGCTTGAATGGCTTCAGTTGATGCTAGAACGGCTTCGATCGGATGATGAACTTGTTGAAAGGAATGTTGTTCACGAATGTTGCAGCAATCTTCATTTGATAGCTTTCCTCTCGATCTCTCCTTGTTGATTTCTTGCTTCTTCAGTTCTTGGGAGGATGAAGGCTTCGAAATGGATCTTGAACCCTCAGCTATGGATGAAACTTTGCCCACGGATCACTGTTCATGGCTACAGTGATTCTCCTCTTCCTTGAGCCACCTTGATCTCTCTCTTTGTTGATTTCTTCTCTTGGAGTCTCTTAGGGTTTATGACCTCAAAGAGAGGTTTTATAACCCTTGGAAGGTTAGGAGACAAGCCCCAGACCTCGATCCACAAATTCTGGGGTGATTGGGAGCATTGGGATTAAAGAAATGGGGAAGAGAATCTCTCCACGGATTAGAAACAAAAAGTCAAAGTTTGAGGCTTCGGGGCTGGCGGTCGACCGGAGGTGGGCTGGCGGTCGACCTAGAAGTTTCAGGCTGTAGCCCAGTTCATTCTGGCAGGGGCGGTCGACCGGACGCCCATGGGCGGTCGACCGCTAGAGGCAGAGCCTGTAGACTATTGGGTGCTGTTATTTCAGGTCGACTGGGATTGGTCCAGAGGTCGACCTGGACTTTCGTAAACCTAAAAAATGAGTAGTTAAGCCCAGAAACATATGTCCATAAGTCAAGAACTTCAAGTCCATATCAAATCCATGCATTTTGAGATTGAATTCAACTTAGTTTATGCATTAGACCATTTGAGCATTTCAAAATTTTGTTCCGGGGGCTCCGCCCCTGGAAACCCCCGCAAGGGGCGCTGCCTCCTTGACCCCCGCGACCTGTCCGCGCAGGTCGATCTACGGGCGAGGGCGCACGATGGCCAGAAGGGTTTCATGTTGAGTGTGCATGAAAGAGGTGTATATATGAATACACAAGGAAAGATCGGTGCTAATCATGAGATACACAAGGTGAGATCGATGCTAAGACAAGGTAAGAGTCTCACCAATGGTCTTTGACAGTAAATGACATATACCACCTGTTTTGGATTGTAGGAGTAGAGTTTTGGTTCACCAGGTGACTACCATGAGTTTGATCCTGCATGCAAGATAGTCAGGGTTAATTGCATGCTTGTTGACATTAAAGAGGTTATGAAACCTCTTGCCTCTTGTAAAACCAGCATATGCAACCAGCATAAACAACAAGATGAATGAACACAATCATCAAGAACATGTGTAATCAACCGTAAGTTTAGTTATCATCACGTAATCACACATTAAGTTTAGTTATCATCAAAACCATAACTCAACAGATACTTTTGGGGATCAACTTTCTACTCTCGGGGATCGCGTTGACACTATAGGCAATGTGGTTGACACCATGTCAGGTCTCATAGATTCCTTCTCCACTGCTCTGGATTCCCTCTCCACTCAAATGGCCACACTCTCCACTCATATGACTAGCCTTACCAACAGTGTTGCTGATTCCAGCCAGTGCTTCCACATCATGAACATGACCCTTCTTGGCATGGCTCGTCGTGATGCGGCTCGTGACCTCGCCATTGGCCGTATTCGAGATACTCTTCACGCTCAAGTTCATGCTCTTGAAGACATTCGCCATCGCCTTGGTTACCAACCCCCTCCTCCAGAGGATCAGCCACCTGCAGATGCACCTTGAGGATTTTCCCTTTTTCTCCCTCTAGCTTGTTGTCCTTTGGTTTTGTGTCACTTGGTGTAGACACGCCAAAATTGACGCTATGCTGATCAAATCTCATGTCACTATGTTGACGCCCCAAAGTGAACTTCAATATTTCTATAATATAAAGTTTTTCTTTTTTTTTGTGATTTATTCTTGCATTTTTTTGTGATTCACGACTTAATGAAGGGTGTGTTTTAAATAGTGACCTAATCTAGGGCGTGTTCTTAAGAAAGGACGACCAAATATGAGGGCGTCAATTCCTGGTATTATCCGGTTTAAAATAAATTCCAATTATTGATTAACGTCCTTCCTCAGGGCGTGTTTTCAAGTAACGCCTTCATCTCAGGCGGTTTCTCATAATTTTCAAATAAAGCAAGTTTTATTGCCAAAATTAAATCCAAGAAGTGACGCCCTTGATCCTGGTCGTGTTTTGAGTAACGTCTTGATGTAGGTCGTCAATTTATAATTTGACGCCCTTCTGAAGGTCGTGTTTTATCCTTTGGTGTCGTGTTTGAGTATGCCTTTCCTGAATAGTTCCCTGCCTCCAATGGTCTCCTTGCTCGAATTGGAACTAGAGTCCTGCCTTCATTGATCATTGCCCGTCCTTATCTTCCTAAATTTGAGTTTATCTTCGGTTGAAATCCTATATAAAGGAGCTCTGGTCGATCTTGACAGAGGTTACCGAGGTCAGAGTTTTTATACATAGATGCTGAATTTACGGAGGCTATCCATCTCCTTCCTGTGCAATCTTTAGAGCTCTCTGCTTCCTTTTCTTCCTGCCAACAGCATCAACTTCGGTTCCCCTTTACTATCGTCAGGGACAGCAGGGGTTTTGCTTATCTAATTATGTTGTTTTTCATCGGTCATCATACGGTTTTCTTCTTTTGCATTAGCATTACATCCTTTTCCTTTCCCTAACTCTTAGGGGTTTTAAAACAAACAATAAAAAAGGGTAATCAATAAAGGAAAACCCCCTTCATCGGCCGGCCGATTGAAGGAGGAGGAGGAATTCACAATCCATCCCGCGTTCTATTTTCCACCAGGTATTCACGATCTTCTTCGTTTCTTCTTGAGGTAACCCCTCTGGCGATCACCCTCCTTAGTAGCACCACGTGCTTCTTTTCTTTATTATTATATCATCTCTCCTCCTTATGTTTTCTCGTATTTAAACTCTTCATGTGTGGGTTTGTCACAATCTACAGATTGGCGATCACGGTGGGACATCCACTGTTTTTCTTTTGATTACCATCTCCTATTGGCACCCACGTGTGCCCTTTCCCCTTCGGCACCCACGTGTGCCCTTTCCCCTCGGTACCCACGGTACCCCTCCTTTTGTGCCCCACGGGCACCCTCCACCGTGCACGCTGCACACTCCCGGGATCAGCCAGTTTGTGATTGTTTGATTATTTCCTTAATTAACGCCTCAACCAGAGGCGCTTTTTCTTTTAACGCCTTCATCCAGGGCGTTTTCTTGCTGTGTTACGTCTTCTGCCAAGGCGTCTTTCATTATTCTACTGCTTTTATCACACTATCTGTGAATTCACGCCCTGCCCCAGGGCGCCCTTTTATTGCATAGCGCCTCACGTCAAGGTACGTTTTCAGATTTGACGCCCTCTTGCAGAGGCGTCCTTTTCGCTTATAGCGCCTCACCCAGAGGCGTGTTTTTTTCTCACGGCTGGCTCGTGGGCTTTCACAGTGATTCACGACAGTGACTCTGTCGTCTCTTTGGTTGATAGCGACCTGCCCCAGGTCGTCTCTTTCCTGCGTTTTACAGAAACCTGTTTCCTGTTGCTGTCTGTGATTGTTGGACTGATTATTACATTGCTTGCCTATATTGCTGTGATCTGATCGTATTATTTTGCATCTTGTGGCATTTGGTTGAGAGACCTCCTCTCTCTACACCAGGATTCCACACACCTCTCTTGGAATCGGGACAACCCTCCATTGAGCACTCCGTCTCTTTGGACCGGAAATCCCTTTTCCAAGACCTCCGTAAGTCCCCGCACCCGTGGATTCCCTCACGGACGCCGGGCTGGTTGTACCCTTGAAGTACCCGGAGTATAGAGAACCTATCGTTGGTAAGGAGAGAGAAAGGATCTAGTTAACCCAGAGATCACACTTGGATAAACTAGGTTTCACTTTGCAAAAGAGGGAATTATTCTGCAATTTAATCCACTCTAATCTCAAGCGTAACACTAAAATCTTGCGTTCATCTCAACTTGGTTGCATAAACTTGCTTGGGTTGATTTGGCTTGTTTGGATTGAGTGGGTTTTGTTTGATAGTTCCTTTATAAGGCCGTCTCTCCTCTTAAACATGAAACTCCGTTCAGGTAAGATCATCAACATGGCGGGCTACGGGTATTCATATGATGATGAGGATGAGAATATTTTTGGTCAATATGAAATCCCCCTCCAAGATTCCATCTATCATGAGGGAAATTACCCTCCTCATTCCCATTATCCGCATGTTCATGTGGTCGACACCACTTCCAAAGAGGTTGAGCCCTCTTCTCAGGCTGTGCCTTCCAACACCTCCGGGAATTCTTCCCCATCCATTAACGTCACCGATTTAATTCAAGCTTTGTCTCAGTTAGATGAGTCCCAGCGGCAGGCAGTTCAGGCCGCTTTGAAGGGGAAGTCCGTTCCCTCTTCCTCCTCTAATCCCCCTCCGGCCGAGAGTGGCCATCACCTCACTAACGACCAGGCGGTCTTACACAAACCTCCTTCCCGTCCACCAACGCCCGCTTCGGCCATGCCGGCCCAACAGGCGAGCTACTCAGCAGTTAGGCCTCAACCTCTCCAAGCTCCCCGAATTCTACGGACGCCTATACCGCATTCTTTCATTCAAAATCCGGCCCCAGTCGAGTCCGACACTAACGTTCTACTGCTTCAAAAGTTGGCTAGCATGGAAGAGCAACTGAAGAAGGTCACTACGGCTAAGAACGCCCCGGAAATTTCCCTCCCCACACTGCCAGTTTTCCACCTGCCACCATCTGAGATGCCGAATTTTCGGCGATATAATGGGACTGGTAATCCTTTCATTCATTTGAAGGATTTTATGTACGAGACCTCCTTCTGGCAAGACAACAAGGCCTCTTTGGCCTATTTATTCAGGAGATCTCTAGAGGGGCCAGCCCTTGAATGGTTCTATTCGTTGGATCCTGCTGATGCCAGCGATTTTGATATTGTTCAAAAGAAGTTCTTGCAGAAGTATAGAGACCGGGTCGGACCCTCCCTCTCAGTCACAGCTCTGGTTGCAGAGAAAATGAAGCCCGAGGAGGACTTCATCATATTTGCTGATAGGTGGCGTTCAATGGCCGAGAAGTTGAAGGACACTTTGGCGGAACAAGAACAAGTTAAGATGATAATTTCCAATGCAACTCCTCAGTTCCGGCACATCTTGGCCATGAACAGATTAACAACCATGGAGGAGCTCTATGAAAGAGCTCGTTATATTCAGACACAGATGAAGGATTCGCCCATTATGGGCATGTTTGAGGCGAAGCCACGGCTATTTAAGAAAAGCACGAATGTCAACAACAGCGGGCCCACGACGGAGGGCACAATTGCAAACGAGCAGGTTGGTGTAGTTGGCCACCCCCACCAAGCTAACCCACGACCTAACCCACCTCCACCACAAAACCCCCATTTCAACTTCACTCCACAACGCCAATTCACACCCCAACATTCCTTTGCTTCACCGCAAAACCAAGCGCCCCACGCTAACCCTCCAGCTCTGCAATAGTACCACCAGGTACCACCACCTACCAACTACGGCCAACAACAACAACGGAGACCACCACTTGGCCCCAAAAGGGACCACTACTCTCCATTACCAGAAAGTCTCCCGGATATTTTCAATGCTCTAATGGCCGCCAACTTGCTCATGTTACCAAGGGAAAGAACAGCGTGGCCCGCTAATGTTGATACATCCCGTTACTGCGCTTTCCATCGTGCACCTGGTCATAACCTTGATCGTTGCTTCCACTTCAGAGATTACATTTATGACCTAAATGACCAGGGTGGCATCAATTGGGATGAGATGAGACAGTTCATCGCCACCATGAAAGAAAGAAGGTCTCCTCGGCAGCAACAGGCTCAGCAGCCACAGCAACCAGCTCCACAGCAGCAACAACAAGCTCCAGCGCCTCAGCATGATATGGGGATCGTCCACAATCCACTGCCGGAGCACCCGCCAAACCAGCACGTAAACCCTGTCACGTCTCTCCATGAGGTGGAGAGAGGGCAGGGATGGCATGAAGAAAACACCTCTGTCGGGGCATTTAATCACAATCAAAATCAACCTCCGCGCCTCTTGCGCACCCTTTCTTCTTCTTCTGCTCCCCAAGTGGGCCGATCCCTTCTGCGCCCCGTTAATCCACCTCCTATCACCAATCCTCCAACCTTGCCGGTTCGCCCCCTTCTTACACGCTTACCACCTCCACAGCCTATGCCACAACAAAACCCATCCACCACCAACCCTTCGCCACTGCCACCTAGGCCACTCCTCATCCGCCCATCGCCAACGCCCACTGCACCCGCCACCACTACTCCTTCACCAGCAAGGATCCCCCCACCATCGGTTCCACCACCTTTTGTACCCAGAACTCTTCTCATTCCACCCCCCACCAATTCCCCCCGCATTCGGGTATCCCTTTCTACTCCTACGCCTCCTACCGGGGCACCAACACCCCCTACGGGGATTCCCTCTGCGGGAACTCCCACTCCACCACTCTTAACACCAACACACCTTCTTCTTCTTCTAATCCTCCTCCCACACTTGCCCCGACAGAGGCACGTCAAGGCGTGGCGCCGCTCCGCAGTGGACGGATGTTCCACCGTATTTTTCCACAGAGAGAGCTAGAGCCCGTGCAGGGGCCGCAAGAGCAAGAACAAGAACAAGAGTCAGTGCCAGGGACTCAGTATGATTTGCTAAAGCACTTGGACCAAACCCCAGCAAGGATTGCAATCCTGGAATTAATTAAAAGGTCCACCACTCATCAGCTAGCTTTGAAAGAATATCTGCAAAAGGTGATGGTCACTGAGGACATTCCAGTTGAGCAGATAGTCACGGTTTTAACGCCCGCTAGCAGTCAGCCGGCAATTACTTTCCATGAACATGAACTGGCGCCACTCCCAGCAAGAAAGTACGCTCTATGCATCACAGTTGACATCAATAAGGTGGCTATTAAGTAATGTCTGGTGGACACTGGGGCATCCATCAATGTCTTGCCACCTAGCACCTTGGAGTTGTGTGGCATTCCGGAAAGCCAAATTTGGCCGTCTACTATCACAGTAACTGCATATGATAACACGAAGAAACCTCCTCTAGGCATGATTACGTTAAAAGTAAGTTTAGGTCCTGCCGCCATCACAGCAGATTTTCACATTCTGGATATGGATCCGACATTTAATGGCATTCTGGGACGCCCCTACATTCAGCAACTCGATGCGGTGCCCTCCACAAATCACCAGTGCCTTAAATTCCCACACAAGGGCCGCATTATTAAAGTTACCAGTATGCCAATTCTGCCAGAGGAGGATATTCACGTGGCTTCATAAGTTCCATCCATGTGGCCGGCTAACAAGCCACTATTATCTGTGCTGGACGTCCCTTGTCCACGACCAATGCCAGAAAAGTCAGTTGCTATGACACCCCTGCCTCCCAAGGGGAAAAAGAAGAAAACAATGGTGAACACCTCTGGCTGGAACATCTTAATGAAAATGGGGTATCAAAATGGCAAAGGTCTGGGTGCCAATTATCAAGGCAGGATTAGGCCTGTTAAACCTCAGAAGCTGATTACACGAGGTGGCCTAGGTTACAAAGGGCCAGGCAAAAGCAAAGATGAACCATGGGCATTTATGACATCTACATTAAAAATAGATCGCCAACCGCTCACTTGGACATTGAAAACACATTTTGTCACAGGTGGCGTTCAGAATAATGAGCAGACTACAATAATCACTTCCATATTAGACTGTCAGGATGTTCATGCTAGATAGTTTGCTCGTCATATTGCCCCGCTGGCCACATATAAAGCCATGGAGTCCTTAAGGTCTGACAAAAGAAGGAAAATGGATGATCCGGAATGCGACTGGTACAGGTGGTTTGATATGAATGATATCACTATTTCCTTGAGCCGCCTCTTTATGACGACTGATCCGGAATGGCCGCCACTAATACACAAATTGATTGAAATGCCAGCTGCAATTACAGATAAGAGGCAGTTGCTGAATGATTACACAGACATCGGGGAGCCGGATATTCCGTTTGAAGAAGGTTTCACGGTGGACAGGCTGTGAGCCGGCCTCTTTTCCCTCACTTCCATGCATCCGTCTCTTCTAGCTTCCCTACATTCTCAATTGTTCTCTCGCGTGCCGAGACCGCCGCCAATTATGATCAGCTTTTCTCCAGATTCACTCCAAGTTTCTCTCACAATTCCTTCTTCGCTCCTCGAGCGATTTTCTAAACTCTCCATCACGCCCCCGCGCGGGCCATCACTGATTCAATCTTTCTCTGATCTGGCAATTTCACTCCTCCTGCTATCCTCCCTTCACACTGCTTTCTTCTTGAAACAGAAAATAAAAATGAAGAAAAAACAAAAATGAAAAAAAAATGCCAAACTCCCAACTTTCCAAACCTCCATTTCTGTTGAGGAGACCTCCTATTTCTCTTCTGAGTGCGTCCCGACCCAGGGGCCGCTCCTTCAAGATTCATTGCTAAATCTTTTCTCCCCCTCTGGTGAGGGGACTTCCTCTGTATTACCTCCTGTATCCACTTTTTCACCTCCTTCCCTTCCTTCTTCTGATCAAGCTAGTTGCTCCTCCTCTTCTTTTGCTAACGCTAAAATTCAAGGGGTAGATTCACATAAGAAGTCCAAGGGTAAGCAGATTCCCCATAGGTTTCTGTTGGAGTTAGCTATCAGATGCCAGGCTTGTTTAGCTCTTCCTGAATTTATAGAGAATCCAATCATCCTGCCAGAGTTAGAATATGAGGATGCTGTTGTTTCTTATGAGGGTTTGGGTGTCTATGAAATTATGAATGATGAAGACCCTATTGAAGAGGGGGATGAAAGTTATGAAGAATATGAGGACGAGGCTGATGCTTTTGCTAGTGGCATAAGATGATTTGACGAACCATCAGCCTCTGTAGAAGAGCCTACCAAAGAAATTAATTTGGGTACCGAGGAAGACCCTAGGATTGTCCTCATAAGCAAGAATTTGCCGCCCTCCGCAGAGGAGGCGCTCATTTTGGTTCTACAAGAATACAAGGACACGTTCGCATGGAGTTATGAAGATATGCCTGGTTTAGACCCTGCACTCGTCGAACACCGCCTTACACTTAAGCCAGGATCTGTGCCGGTCAAGCAACGGTTGAGGCGTTTCCACCCTAATATGGCTTTAAAGATGAAAGAAGAGGTCGACAAGCTCCATAAGGCTAGATTTGTTAGAGTTGTCCTCTACCCCAATTGGGTGGCTAACATCGTCCCGGTTATGAAGAAAGATGGAAAAGTTTGGATTTGTATAGACTTCCGGGATCTCAACCGCGCGTGTCCTAAGGATGACTTCCCCCTCCCTCATATTGATGTTTTGATCGATAATACGGCAGGATTTGAGACTCTCTCTTTCATGGATGGCTTTTCAGGTTACAATCAAATTCGTCTGGCTGAAGAAGATCAAGAGAAGACATCATTCACTACACCATGGGGTACTTACTGCTATGTGGTCATGCCTTTGGACTTAAGAATGCTGGAGCTACCTATCAGAGGGCTATGATGGCGATTTTTCATGACATGATTCATATCTATATTGAGGTGTATGTGGATGACCTGGTTGTAAAATCAAGGACAAGGATTGAACATCCTGGGGTTCTAGCTAAGGTCTTGCAAAGATCACGAGAGTATCAGTTGAAGATGAACCCCAAGAAGTGCGTATTTGGTGTTTCATCAGGGAAGTTGCTTGGTTTCATTGTTAGCAAGAGGGGAATTGAAGTTGATCCCAATAAGGCAAAGGCCATCAGAGACATGCCTCCTCCCAAGAATCTGAAGGAAGTTCGAGGATTAATCGGGAGGTTACAATTTATCCGCCGCTTTGTCTCCCAGCATTCACAAAGATGTAGGCCGTTTTACGAGCTTACTAAGCCGGGAGTCAAGTTTAATTGGGATGACAAGTGTCAGGCAGCCTTTGACGGATTGAAGGATTATTTGGCCAATCGTCCTGTCCTGAGGCCGCCAATTCCAGGCAAACCACTCGTTCTCTATGTCTCAGTCCTGGATGACTCTGTAGGTGCTGTCTTAGCTCAAGTGGATGAAGAAGGTAAGGAGAGGGCAGCATACTACTTGTCTAAACTTCTTAACCCCTGTGAGCAGAGGTACTCAGCCATGGAGAAGACTTGCGCTGCTTTGGTCTGGGTAGTTCAGAAGTTAAAACACTATTTCCTAGCTCACGAGGTTCACCTCATTGCACGCATGAATCCGATTAAATTCCTCCTTGAAAAATCTGTCCTCACTGATCGATTAGCACGCTAGCAAAGCTTCCTCTCTCAATTTGATATCACTTACATTCAGCAGAAAGCTATCAAAGGTTACGCCATTGCCGAACATCTTGCTCACCACCCTCTACCTCATTTTGATCCTGTCAATTCGGAGTTTCCAGATGAAGAACTGATGTCCATTAATCAACCTCATGATTCTATGTGGACATTACATTTTGATGGAGCTCTAAATTCTCAAGGAAGAGGGATCGGCATGGTTCTTTTAACACCAGAAGGGGTCACCATCCCATTTGCTGCTCGGCTCACTTTCCTCGTCACGAATAATATAGCTGAGTATGAAGCTCTTTTGGCCGGTCTTCAAACCGCTCATCGATATGGTGTCACCCATTTGAGGATTGTGGGTGATAGTCAGCTCATTCTGCGCCAGGTGCTTGTCAAGTGCCGCACTATCAATCCTAAGCTCAAACCCTACCAGGAACTTGCTTCAGCTTATGCCAAAATCTTCACCAAATTAATCTTCATCCATGTTCCTCGTAGCCAGAATATCTTGGCCGACGCCCTTGCTTCTTTGGCCTCTGCTCTAGTCTTCCCTCATGAGCGAGATTTTCACGTTCCTCTGATTCATCAGCGTAACACGCCAGCTATTAAGGATCGTGCATTCCTCGATATTAGGGATAAGGTGCTTGAGAAGGACAAGCAGAAGGAATCTCTTAAAGGCAAAGAGGTCATGCTTTTAGACTGGGAAGAAGAATTGGCTGACGAAGAGAAGCCTTGGTATTATGAGATTGCCAGATATTGCAATGATCAGTCCTATCCTGAGGAAGCCACTGCGGAAGAGAAGAAAGCAATTAGAAGAGTGGCTCAGCGGTATGTTTTGGTTGGAGGAGTACTCTACAGGAAAGGGCTCACCAGTGTTTTGTTAAGATGCCTCGACGATGACGAATCTTGAAAGGTTGTGGAAGAGGCGCATTCAGGAGTGCGTGGTGGTCATGTGAATAGCCAGATGCTAGCTAAGAGATTCTTAGGCTAGGTTTCTATTGGCCCACTCTAGAAGAGGATTGTTCCATCTATGTTCGAAGGTGTGTTAAGTGCCAACTGCACGCCGACAAGATTCATTCTCCTGCTTCTTCACTCCATCCTATGTCCTCCCCATGGCCTTTCTCCATGTGGGCTTTTGATATCATTGGACCTCTTGGTGATTCGAACCTCCTGACCAAGCAAAAGTCGTTCATCCTCACGGCAACGGAGTACTTCACCAAGTGGGCAGAAGCGGAAGCTTACGTGGAGATTAAAGCGTCAACCGTCTGTAAGTTTATAATGAAGAACATCATCGCAAGGTTCGACATCCCGAACACCATCGTCACCGACAATGGACCTCAATTTATCTCTCAAGAGCTCAAGGATCTCTGCAACAGGTACAACATTGCATTGCATCATTCTTCTCCCTATTATCCGCAGGGCAATGGCCAAGCAGAGGCAACTAACAAAATTTTGACCAAGATTGTTAAAAAGACGTGTGAGGCTAATAAATTTTCGGACTGGCCAGACAAGCTAGTTGAAGCTCTCTGGGCCTATCGCACTTCCATTCGTACCCCCACTGGGCAAACCCCTTTCTCCCTTACTTATGGAATGGAGGCGGTAGTCCCTTATGAGATTCTCATTCCCTCTCTGCGAGTACAATTGGATAAGGAATTTTCTATTGATGAACGTCGGGATTCACTCCTTGCCCAATTGGAACTCCTAGATGAGAAGCGTTTGGTCGCCGCTGAGCATGCGCGCATTTATCAAAACAGGCTCTCGCGTTTTTATCAAAAGAAAGTAATTGAGAGAAAATTTAAAATCGGTGAGATGGTAATCAAAAGGATTTTTGTAAAGCCGGGTGGCCCCCGCTCAAAACTCCAACCTAACTGGGAAGGATCGTTCGTCATAAAAGATGTTTATCCTGGCAATGCTTATAAACTGATTAATGCTGAAGGAGAAGAGTTGACTCACCCTTGGAATGGTTTGTATCTTAAGAAATACTACCCTTGATTCAAAAATCCAAACAAAATATATATAGAGAGTAATTTTCAAAATCCAAAAAAATGAAAATTGATTCAAAAAATCCCAAACAAAGTGGAATATTTCCAAAGACCAAAATAAAAAAAATAGAAATTCCAAAAAGCAAACAAACAAAAATAAAAGAAATTCTTCAAAATCAAAAGAGATCAAAATTGGTGCCATGGCACACGAAGGATCAAGGTCCGAAAGGTCAAAATTCAGAATTCATTCATCAGTCTTGCTAACTTAAAAGGGGGTTGATTCCCGCACACACTACACGCTTTATTCTTGAACTCAAGCAGTGTAAAATCCGATGGGAAGTCAAAAACCTGACTAAAAGTGAAAGACAATACCCGTTCTTTCTTCTTCGGCCCATAAGGGAGGAAGGGAGACCTCAGGGTAGACACGCCAAGCCTATCCGCCGCTCTAGTAGGTGGAAGTCAAGGCCCAAAAGGGAGCAAATGCCATAAAAGCCCAAGTACAATTAGGTTGTTCATTAATGCAAGTCGATTCCAAAGTGAAAGTCAAATGGTGAAAAGAAAAGCATGTCAAGAGGGCAAAGTCCCCGCAAGGAAAACCTTGGGCGTATGCGTGCAATATAAAAGAGGCAAAAAGGCAACAAATTTCCCTACGCCAAAGACCGAATCCCAACAGGCATAGGGTAGGGGAGGTAACTTTACCTTGAGCATCTCAGCATCCCTTATGGGCTTCCCTTATATTTTCTTCCATCCTTTCTATGTGGTAAGTCACGAACTGGCAAGATGGTCAAGACGGACTTAGGAAATTGCACTGTACGAAATCTCGAATACAAGTCAACTATGATCACATCAACTCTCTTTTAATTACTCAAGAAAGGTTAATGAATTTTAGATGGTGACCGTGTAGGACCCGTGGTTTTGATAGCCCTGTCAACCCATTTTTGCAGAATAATTCAATTAACGCCTTTATCTAAGGCGCGTGAAAGCTAATTAACGCCTTCGATAAAGGCGCGTTCTATAGAATAACGTCCCTAAGCGGGTCGTTACTTTCTCAAAAATCAGATTTCCTTTTCAAATTCACGCCGTCTTCTAGGGCGTCTTTATGCGAACCACGACCTACTCTAAGGCGCGTTTTTCAGGAAAAATAACAAAAAAAATATAAATGAGAGGGAAAAGAAAAAAAAATGCATTTCTTCACGATGTATGCTCGCATTCTTTTGCATGGGCATCTTTTATTTATGGTTTGCATATGCATGCTTGCATGATGCATCTCCCCGTTATCAGCTATTTTATTTGCCTTATTTGATTAAAGGCTTGGCCCCATGACCCGCCATTAAGGTCAAAAGTAAAGGCACCCCTTGCTTATTGAGCAAGGGGCCAAGTCAAACAGATGAATTAACATGTTTATTCAAAGTGTGGATTACAGTCGTAGAAACATGGCAAAGCAAAGCAAAGACGAAGAACGTGGAAAGAGGAAAGTACACAAACACAAGGCCACAACCACGCAAAGTGCTCAGGTAACAAAAGATGTCAATCTCATATATATATATACATCATGAATGTCTGAGTACAGGTGTGAGGGTGGAGGAGTACAAGTAAGTCTCTCAGCTCTCGCCTCCACCCTCCTCTCTCCTACTCTCAACCTCCTCCTCGCCGTCCCGAGCTGGCGCTGGTGGAGGAGGCATGGGCCCCCGTGAAGAAGCTGGAACCCGAACCTGACCCCCTGCCTCGCTCCTCTCTCGGAGGGAAGAGCCCGCCACAAAGGTGGAGCTGGTGAAGGAGTACCCCACAGCCCGTGCTCGCTCACGCCCTCGCTGGAGACGCTCCTCAGACACTCGTAGCCGCTCCTGAGAAAGGATCAACTGGGTCCTCGAGTCTGCCAGCTCTCGCTCGCGTGCTGCTACCTGCTCCTGGTACCGGGCACGCTCCGCCTGCTGAAGCTCAAGGTGCCGGGCACGCTCCGCCTGGTGCTCCTCCCGCTAACTAGCACGCTCCTCGCGCTCCCGGGCCCGCTCCCTCCTCTCCAGCTCAAGAGCCACCCGTAGCTCGGCCACATCCTGAGGCAGCTCCTCTCGACGCCTCAGGGACCTCTCTAGCTCTGAGATCCGCTGATCGCGGATCGCCAACTCGGTACGTACCGCCTGGAGCTGAGTCACCTGCAAACAGGTAAACAAATCATCAGTTCCACAATTAATGCAATGATTCAGTACTCTAGCAATACAAGCAATACATGATTGAACCACTCACCTGTGTGCTCGTCGCACGGAAGCCCTCATCAACGCAGGTAAGAGCGGCTCGAAGCTCCTCAGTCTGTAAAATGAATTTTCATCAGTGCACAATTATATAATCAATATTTGAATGGATTTGTGTTTTGGAATTTACCCATGAAGCGAGATCGCGCTCTGCTGCCTCAGCTCGTGCGGTCGCTCCAGCTAGCTGCTCTGCTAGTGCAGTCACCTCTGCACTGGGCCCTCTCGAGCTGGAGGCCTTCCCTGGGTCTCTCCTCAGTGCTCCCTGCTGGGCACGCTACATTCATTGAGATCGTTAGTGGCTAATCATCAATAATTCAACAAAAATAAATACATTTTCATATAGAAATAATTTAAACACTCACCAGGGTCTCTAGGTCGGCTCGTGTGGCGGCCAGCTGGTCCTCCAGGCTGTGTAGGTGGGCCTGGGCATCCATCGCTGCTATGTCCCGCGCATCCTGCATCCATTGCATATTAGTTGCATGATAGAGTTACATAAGCCTTCGCATTTAGAAATAATTGCATTCATACATACCCCTAAGACCTTCAACTAAGGTCGTCCGGCGTATACCTCCCAGTAGTGCCGGAGGTACTCGGAGCTGTCAGTCGCGCGAGAGGTGACTCTGGTCCCGCCTCGCTGCCAGTCGACGTACTGCTCCTCGAACCGCACTCTCCAGTCGGTCGCCTTCGTACGACCGCGTGTCTTCTTCCCAATGCCGCGTGGCTCGCCGACCGCTACCCACTCCTAGTGGAGGCCCAGCGTCCTCATCACCAACCTAAGCCGTAACGGCTCGATCTCGCTCAGGCAATGAACCCAGAGCTCATGCCCAAAATGAGGTCGGCCCGCTACGACCCACGGTTGGCCCTCGTCTGTCATTCCCTCATAGGGTCTCCACTGCACCTGCATTCATAAACATATATGTCATCATTTCATCATCATCATAATAAATTCAAAATAAATGCAAAAGAAAGATGCATAACATTCATGCATACCAGCGAGGGAGGGAAGTCTCGGAACTCTCTCCGCAGCACCCACAACTCGTAGCCCAGTGGGGCTCCAAACACCACTGGCAGCCGGCACCGCGCTAGAGGAAAAGCTCCCTCACCTCTAGGCCGTGGGTCAACGCGCCCCATCGGCATGTATAGGTGGCTCCAAACCTGCACCCATGCATTGCATTAGTAAGGCATTCACACGCATAAAAAAAAATAAAAGAGAAGAAAAAGAGAAAAATGCATACCTGAAGAAAAGGTGAGAAGCCACTGACGGTCGTCTCTCGTCCTGTCCCCGTGGACAGGTCGGCCATCATATGCGCCAGTAGTGCCGCTCCCCAGGCGTAGCTGCCAACTGCCTCCAAGTCCTCGAGAATGCCGAAGAATCGGGAGTTGATGACATCGCCCTTCGTCCCGAGCAATAGCCTCCCTAGTAGCAACAGTAGAAACCTCCTCAGGTCCCGGTCCGCTCTCTCTCTGTCAGCTGGGTCCTGGCAGTAGACCGCCCTAGCCCCATCGATCAACCTCTGTGAAAACTGCTCTAGGGTCTCCCCGGACCTATGCCTAGCATCCCTAAGCCCATCACTGTAGTCAGGTCGGTGCGGAAGATAGTCCTACACTCGCTAGGCGTCTCGTAGACCATCTCTAGCCCTAACAACCTCTGGGCGAGCTCAGTGTAGTCAGGGTAGGTGATCCCGCTCACAGCCTCGCCGTCTACCCTCAATCCGGTGATCCTAGCTACATCCTCCAGGGTAGGAACCATATGCCCCCAAGGCATCACGAATGCCCGGCTAGTCCTATCCCATCGCTCCCTCAGAACCTAGATAAGTGGTAGGTCTGGCCTGACTGGCTCTATGCTAAGGAAGGCCCCGAACCCCATAGCATCTACCCTGGCTCTCTGGAACTCGGGGAGGCCGTAATATGCTGCTCGGACCATGACCCAGGAGATCCGTGTCCTCATCAACCCCTGCACGCATAAAGAAAGAAATTTTGGTTTAATTGTTCAATTATTCTTGTTGAAATTCACTTAACTGCCTTGGTTTGAAATGTTGATGTTTGATTTAATTAACGACCATCCTCAGGTCGTGGTTTGTTGAATTAGCGCCCCTAAGGAGGGCGTGGTTCTAAGTGAGCTTTGAATTTACGACCTATCCTAGGTCGCTGTTATCTAAGAAACGCCTCTGTGTTAGGCATGGTTCTATGGTTAATTTCAAAATTCTTAAAGAATATTTCGAGTCACGCCCTTGGGTGGGGCGTTTTCCAAGATGGGTCCGTTAATTTAATCAGGAATTAATGAATGGACGACCGCTGGTTTGGTCGTCTATTGTTGAATTAACGCCCTGGTGGGGGGCGTTGTTTTCAAGTTTTTCAGAAAATGAAATAAAAATAACAGCATGCGAATAATTCATGGAAAAATATTTGAAATAATTAAAGCATGGGAATTAACGAAAATTAAGAGCATGATATGAAAAATGATGAATTTAAATGGGCGACATAATGCAGGGCGTGTTCTCATGGGGTTAATTATTTTTCAAGGAAATAATTTAATTAACGCCCTTTGGTTGGGCGTTTCATTTCTAAAACGTGACGCCCCTGAGGGCGTCTTCTTTCTGGGTTGCAGGGTTTATACCCCGAGAGCTATGGAAATTACAGGAAAAATGAAAAATAAAAAAAATGGGAATTGGGTTGGGGTGCCTACCTTCTGGTGCTTTGGTCCTACTGGTTTGGGCCGTGGCTGACGCGGTCGCCGGAGCTGGCCGGGGCGGGGAACGGCCGCCGCCATGGGCGGTGGCTCATCTTCACCGCCTTCTTCTCCGTCTCCACCATCTTCACCTTCTTCTTCTTCTTCTTCACTGCCAGCATCATCCTCCCCTCCCTCGTCTGCTGCTTCTCCGTCATTTTCTTCTCCCACCGCCTCGCCGCCGTGGTTTCCCTCGTCGCCGGCCATCGCCGCCGGACCTTCCTCGGCCGCCGCCGACGGAGCCTCCATGGGAGCATCCTCCTCGGCGTGGGCGTCTTCGCCCAGGTCCACCACTTCTGGGGCAGCCACCCGCTGCCTCTTCAAGCCACCGCCGGCCATCGTTTAGGTTGGAGAGGGGGAGGTGTGAGAGAGAGTGAGTAAGAGACGGTGGGGGGAGCTTCGGTTAGGGCTTGCAGAAGAACAGACAGAGTGGGACGAAGGAGGAAGAAGAAAAGGGAAAAAAGCCTTTTGGCATTCGAAAAGAAGACACGCCTTGATGAAGGGCGTGGTTTGTGGAGTTGACGCCCATCAGTCTGGGCATGTTTTGATAATAGGCGACGTTTCTTGAGGCGTTATTTCCGTGTGCATGGGGAATGATAACCGTCGTCAGACACATTTAATATGGGTTGATTGATATGATGGAAGTAATAATTGCTGTTTATGATTAACGTCTGAGCTTGAGGCATTATTTTTTTAAAACGTGGCTTTTCTGAAGGCGTTACTTTTGAAATTTCAACGAATACTTTTTGGAATATGAATCGAATTAATGCCTTGTCCTAGGGCATTTTTCAGTTAAACGCCCATTGGTGAAGGTGTCAGTTATTAGCGATCAATCATTGGAAGCGACATTGGCTGAGGCGTCACTTTGTGAATTCACGACATTGACTGAGTCGTTATTTGCAACAAAATCGCATGTTATTGGAAGATTTGATCAGAATTACTGTATTATTGGCTCAATCAGAAATTATCATTGATTTATTGGAAGAAAAGATTGCATTGCTTCAATGAGCCACTTTGGGCCTCAAGCTTCTTAAAGCAATTACATAAGACTTCCACTGTTCTCTGTCTTCTTCTAAGTTCTCCACAGGTTGATGAACCTTGTTGATTTTCCACAGAGCTTGAATAGTTGTGCATTCTTCTCCATCTTCATTGCTGCCAAGGTCCTGTGTCTTGATTGGAGGAAGGTGAGATGGGTCCTCGAATACTCGCCGTGGAAGCCCGAGTTGAAGGAGGCATCGGTATGAATTGTACAAGATGAATTCTGAAGCGCCTATGAGCCGAAGGTCCGTTCCGAGAGAAAATCTTGCACGGAGTTCTTGAGTCTTGAGTATTCCCGGGACGCAAGTGAAGAGATTCTTTGGCATTACTTTGAGGTGCTCTCTTCATTCCGCTCTCTTCTTAATTTGAGGAATTCGGTTCATCACTCTATTGCTTATCCCAAGTGAACCGGTCATATAAGAGAGTGGGCTTTTTGAGAAGATTCTTGAGGAATGTTGGACTTCGTTACATGGATCGAACTTGAAGTGGAGATCTACCCAACTAGAGAGTGCTAGCATGCATCCGTAGATGGGCCTTCCCATCGCCGCCGAGGTAAGCCCGCTATAGAGATAGGCTAGAATAGCCGGTCCAACTCTATCTCCTTCCCATAAGCTCACTATGGCGCTTAATTGGGCCTCTTCTAGAAAGTCCTCCGTGGATGGGAATAAGATTGCTCCTGCCAAGCACACCACGAAGGCCTTTGCTACCCGCTCTATCTCTTCATCTTCTTTGGCTTGATCTGCTCTCTTGTACACCCATGAGGCGAGCTTCAGAAGATTGATTCCTTTAGTGGCTTTGATTTGATTCACTAAGTTTGGGCTAGGTATCAATGTGGTTAATAGCTCATGAGAGGAAATTGGTTTTGGCATGATGGCTATCCTTTTCTCTTCTCCTTGCTTCATTCTCTTTAAACCCAAGAGCATCTCCAATTCTTCTAATAAGATGGTGGCTTCAAAGGTAGAGAAGAGAAAGGTATGAGTAGAAGGATGCCATATCTCTACAAGAGCTCCTATAGCTGCCCAGTCAAGATGGATTTGATCATAATGTTTGGCATGGGTAACTAGACCCAGTAGGTGCCATCTTGCTAAGTACACCCTCATATCTGAAGAAAATTTGGAGAGTATAAGAGGCAGCCACTTAATTTTTGTAAATCTCCTAGCTCCTGGGACATTTGGATAATCTTGTGGAGAAGAAGGAGGATGCGTGAGTGACAGTGAAGATAAGAAAAGAGAAAAATAGAAGACTCAATCTTTACCTGGTTCATGGAGATTCTACTGCTGATGTGCCCATTAATCTCAGTTAATCGGGGAGTTGAGGACTTTGATCTCTTAAGTGCCCTTTCCATCTCCGGTTTGCGAAAAGAACACGAACAGGAGAAGAAGCAGCAGAAGAAACAGAGCTCCGAAGGGTTGCTTTGATTAATTCGAGGAAGTGCCTTCCCTTTATAGAAGTCCGGGGAGTCTTAAGGCTGTTCGGAGTTAGAAAGTTTATGGCTATTAGGACTGGGTTTAGCTTGCGAATCGGAAACGGAAGCTTGTGCTTAATTAACGCCTTCTGTTAGGGCGTCAATTATTTAATTGACGACCTGACCGAGGTCGTGTTTTATTTAACGCCCTTGAGTGGGTCATTTTCTTTGTGAACTCTTGGTGCATTTAACGCCTTAGTGAAGGGCGTGTTTCTCCTTTTGACGCCCTCATAATCAGGCGCCTTTCATGTTTTGACGCCGTTCAGTCCAGGCGTGAATTTGTGAGCTTATGAATTTGCTTCCCTACGTGCTCTGATGAACTTAAGTGCTATTATTTCGTTGGAATTTTATTTTATTAAGCACTTATGATCATGTCATACTTTGAATTGAGGATTATTCATATTGAAATTATGAGAGGGCTAATGAACTTTCAAAGTGCAGAAGATTGCAGGTTTCGAGATGCTCGGATCACTATGGAAGTAACATCATGCTGTTCTTGTAAGCATTATTACTATATGGTATTCTACGCTATTATAATATATCAAGGACCTTGTAGTTTTGGTAAATCTGGAATTTGAGTTCCCCTTCATCAAAAATAGTGATAGTTCCAGGAGAGTCTTGATCACACGGATAGGCCGTTGAGTCATTAAAGGTCTGGAACGATGGTTCCACTTTCTGATTTGATGCGTGGACAAACGGGCTTCGGCTTAGTGTCAACTCAGAGATCTGGATTCTTGACCAAATCTAGATGGCTTAACAATATTATCCTTGATTATTTTCTATCTTTTAGTTTGTCTTATCTTTTTCTTTTAGCCCAGCATGCATCATGTAGGACTTTGAGCTTCATGCTGAAAATCTTCATATTATGGCAATAATGAAAGTCACTCGCTCTTGATTGAGTTGACATGAGATATCCCATTCCAAATTGAGTACTTTATTCTCTTTGAAGTCGCTTAGACTGATTACTTGAAAATGTCCCTTTGCTGGATCTCCATCTCAATTCCCTTTATTTTTCTGTAAATACACCTTGGTTGTAGCACGTCCACGTTGGCTGGTAACCGCTCTCCAATGGTGTCTCCTTATCGTGCCATGCGCACATTTTTACTTGTTTAGTTTAATCTCCTTTATCCAGCAAATCGATGCTTCCTTGGAATCACTCGGAGTTGTTTCGCTCAGAATCTTGGAAAGATTTCCAATGCTTAGTGTCTGAGGCGTGTCACATCACACCTTGGCATCTACTTATCAGTTCGTTCCACTTCATTCCGCTGGTTGTACTTTCACCTTCATTTTCGTCTCACTCCCTTGCAAAGCAGACGCCAAGGCGGGGCAGCTGTAGACACGCCAAAATTGACGCTATGCTGATCAAATCTCATGTCACTATGTTGACGCCCCAAAGTGAACTTCAATATTTCTATAATATAAAGTTTTTCTTTTTTTTTGTGATTTATTCTTTCATTTTTTTGTGATTCACGACTTAATGAAGGGCGTGTTTTAAATAATGACCTAATCTAGGGTGTGTTCTTAAGAAAGGACGACCAAATATGAGGGCGTCAATTCCTGGTATTATCCGGTTTCAAAATAAATTCCAATTATTGATTAACGTCCTTCCTCAGGGCGTGTTTTCAAGTAACGCCTTCATCTCAGGCGATTTCTCATAATTTTCAAACAAAGTAAGTTTTATTGCCAAAATTAAATCCAAGAAGTGACGCCCTTGATCCTGGTCGTGTTTTGAGTAACGTCTTGATGTAGGTCGTCAATTTATAATTTGACGCCCTTCTGAAGGTCGTGTTTTATCCTTCGGTGTCGTGTTTGAGTATGCCTTTCCTGAATAGTTCCCTGCCTCCAAT